>CM040628.1:3888326-4488326 GCA_022817965.1 Solanum lycopersicoides | reverse complement strand
AGACAGAGCTTACAACTTAGAGTAGACCAGTAAATAGACTGTGATTGAGAGGAGTTTAATTTAACTAGAGTGACATGGACAGTGACGATTCATATAGTTGAATCCAACTAGCTTAATGGCTGAGGCTTGATAGTTATTTTTATTGTATGAGAGAAATTATCCAAAGTAGCAAGAAAAACAGGATAATAGATTGAGCAGTCAAAATCTGAAAACTAGAAAAAAACAGCTAACTTCAAAAGACCAATATGACCATCTAACCTTCCAGCTTTATAGCTGAATGACACAGGAAGTCACACTCCAGTGAGGGAGGGGGAAAGGTAGGATACCTCGGAAGTATATTTTGATTATTGATCTTTATGTCTCTACGAACTTCATTTCTGATATTCGAACAAAGTGATACCATCTTCTGGTAAGCTGTGGAGCGAGCCATGGGATCCATCAATATGTTGTCATTGTTGTTGGAGACAAATTCATCTGTTTCCGCCAAGTGTCTTCTGGATCTTTTCTTCGCAGCAGTCTACCCAAAGATAATGTGCAGAAGTGAGAAAGCTTACAGAAGAAAAGGACTGTTTCACATCTTCCCTTCCTTGAAACTTGAAAGAAAGAAGAAAGTACGAAGAAAGTCTCTAACCTGAAAATATCTGCATAGTTTCAACTGGGCCTCTGGAGAAAGAATATCATTAAGAAGACTATACAGCTTCAAAGCAGGAGACAGTGCAGGAGCCGCAACTCCAGTAGCAGGTTTGAACACATCTTCCATCCCTGATGGTAATGATTCATCTAAAGACTTGTAGTTCTCAAAAACTAGAGCAACAATCAGCTCGATCTTTTCAGAAAGTTCTCCTAGAATACGATTCTGGTTCATGATAAAAGAAGGTAAAGTATTGCAGTGAATACAAGCAGGTTCTGTAATCCCAGAGACACTGAAAAGTAATAAAATAACACTTGATTCTGAACCACAAACTTGCATGTGCATGACATGTTAAAAATACTTCGTAAAAAAATGCATGTTAAAAATACTTCGTAAAAAATGCATGTTAAAAAACTGAAAGAAATGTGAATCTGGAAATGAAAATCAAAATATAGGACAAAAAGTGGAATTGGTTAAAAGTGTTTTTAAGAAAAAACAAAAAATAAATTGTTACCATCTTCAAAAAGAAAAAGAAAAAACAAACAAAACCACTTATTCGATGTAGTTCCATTTTCAACATTTCGCTTTTTCTTGTCTGTGAGGTGGGTAGAGAGGTATGGGCGTAGGGGGTTGGAGAGGTGGAAGCATGCGAGACAAGACACCGTAAGATAGAACCACAGAAACTTATGTTTGTAGCAGCCAAACCAATAAATAACAACTGCAAATACCAAGTATTATAGTTTAATTTAAAAAGTCCAATCTTTTCTGACCACAAACATGATGGTTTTTATTTTCTCAGGATATACTGATATTGCTTTGAATAAGTATATGGAAGAAGTCACTTAAGCAAATCCAAAAGAAAAGCAAATCTCCCAGCAGAAAGTTTAAACCAACTCCTCTTACCTCTTGATGACTAAGGCTATTCTTAGGTTTAGAGACCACGGGTAGCAGCAAATCATATACCAAATTCAGACAGTCTGCTGTGGGCGTCGCAACATCCATGACATAAGTAAGATATCTGACACGCAATTTGAATTTTTTTAGCAGAATTCCTCATTAGTTTCATTTATCAAATCTCTGAGTGATGCTAATCAATGAAAGATTTTCCAAAATACTCTACCTCCTTACCTTAGTTTTGTATATGCTTCCGAGACTCCATAGTATGATGCAAATTCAGTTACTAACCACCTCCAAGGACCATGGAGCACCAAATTTCTCTGCTGAAACTGTTGAACTTTCATTGCTGCTTCTAAAACAGAATCATATGCAACGGTTTCTGCGACAGGACCACACTGACACAATAACAGGCAACAAATCAACTTCAGAAACCTAACTTCTGGTCATCCATCAGACCATTAATAGTGAATATACAGAAAAATTGTTGAATAAATAAATATATTCCATGTTTTGCTTATGGCAGAATATATCAACAGATATTGCAATGTCATTGTTACGAAATCAAGTACCATAGCAAAAACCTGGAAAAACGTTTATCTAGCGACAACTTTCTTCAGGGGATGATATGATAAATCAAAATGTTCAATTATTTTCCACTACTTACAGAGAGAACATATCTATTAAAACGAATTCCAAACAAGAATTTGATATTCACCAAATTACATTTTATGATGACCACACAAATGGTTATATATGCATATGGTAATACATAACCTTTTTTTTGATAATGTAGTATAAAAGTATTCAAATAAAGCAACTTAGCGATGGCATACAGCATGAATCTAGAAATCCTTCAGAGAAAGCTATGATACTTGAGGTTTCGCAAGTTAAAATTTGTGTTTATTAATTCAGAAAAGTAGGTGGAGAAGTACCAATGTTTAGCTTCTGGAAGTTTACTTACAGCCATATAGCATGGAAGAAAATAAGGTTATTGCAGGATTTTTATACCTTAGTGTTGCTATTTTCATCGGGACTAGTTGAATAATTTATATATAGTTGTACTCTTCCAACAAGTTCATGCTCTGGCTCATGATATATGGACCACCAACGGAGTTTGTCCCCCTGCATTTTTGCAATAAAAAATAAGTGTTCCACCATATAAGTTAAACTTCAATAACAGAAATAATTACATGTGAGAGCCAGAAAGTATACCGGATCATCAGCAATATCAGCAACCTGAGCTACTGCACGGCCGCAGTAGTTTCCCTTTGAGTCACGTACATCAACAATTAAGTCATCCCCCAGCCCCTCCGGTAAGCTGAGTTATATTATTGGTAATGTAAACCATCAATGTCAAGAATAGGAAAAAAATGCAATATCTAAAATTTGAGCAAACAAGTCCAACATACAATAGATGTGTTTCAGCGGATCCAGCTAGCATTTTCACTGTATCCTCTTCAGGTAAACTTTTCAATCTCAACGAACAAAAGTATGTCTCTGCATCAAGATGAAAATCAAACTTAAGAAGCATTATCTAGAAGGAGTAAAGCAACGCCCAGCTTTCTGGCAAGACACTTATCACTTTTTTTACAGAAACTTAGGCACAAAGTTTCAAATATCAAAAAAATTTGAAGTCCTACAAAGCAAGAAATGAACTGAACTAAAGTACATTATTCCACATATCTCCTATTCTAAATCCTATGCAGAATAAGTCATCAAGTATTCACTAGATCCATAGTAATTGGAACAATAAGAAACGCTTTCCGCCTTAGCATTCACCTAGGAAAATCGAATAGAAGCAGCGAACCAAAGGTACCAATGATTATTACTCCAAGAACTCAACTAAGAATAGCATACCTGGAACTACTTCATATGATGCTGAACTGCTTCGTAAACTAGTTACACCAAGTTTCAAAATCCCAGAAACGTCTTTCACATAACGAGTACCGGCATGAAGGTATGCCAAGCTTTGATGTGATAAAGAACCATTTGGAGGAATCCTTGGAGCCACACGTACTTTTCGTATGGCTCCCCATTCAGAACTGATGGTCGATTTTACATTGGACAACTGAGCACGTATAGCCTCCAGTTTTACTTTTGGTGGTTTCAGAGTGGAAAAGCTGCATCCTGTGGGTGGGTCCAATGCCATTTTCACTTTTCGCACTACAAGATAGTCATATACTTCAGTTTGACAACCGATTTGTCTATGGTAGAATTCATCAAAACTACAAATGAAACCACTAACCTTGTACTTTCAGCTTGCCAAGAGTTTTCTTTGGCTTCATCGAGGCTCCCTCACTGACTAGTTCCAAGGACCTTTTCCTCAAGAGTTCTTCCTCCGATTGTAACAACACTTGCCTGGCGCTGAAATAATGGTAATATAAGCTCCATATTACATATAAATAAATGTGCAGGATGAATTGACATGCTATTACAATATTCGAAAACATTACAAAGCAAAATGGTGGTCCTATGGAAGTGATGGAAATCAAACAGAGTACACCATATAGACTCAGTATGCAGCACCACAGACCAAGTCATCATTAAATAAAAGTCCAATTCAAAATTTCTATCACAAGGAGACAACTTATTGGTATCCAGATAAGTCTCAGCTTCTGAACTTCCTAAAGCGATCCATTTGTGAAAACCAGTTTTTGCAATCCAACAGACAAATTCTGCAATTTCTGCAGCGTATTAATGTATTCTGTAAAAGACAGGACTAGTTGGGACTCCAAACAGGATATAGCTTCTTCCATATCTTTTCACTGAGTAGAACATATAGAACATGGAAACAGAAATAGAGTGTAAGTATTGGAACAAAACGCACCCAAAAGCATCTCGTAACATGGCACATTCATTTTCCAAGAAAGCTGGAGCCTCGTGGCAACCCTTCGCCCATGAGTGAAGACATAGTCGAATACATGCCTCATAAGCAACGAAACCTTGCCAACTACCTCGTCCACTGTATCCAACTCAAATTACACAAGAAGATGATGAATAAATTGAACAATTTTAACAGAAACTTTAGAACAATTTAGACCACTCTGAGTGAAATACCTAGCATGATATGTTGGAAAGAGGGCAGACGAAGAATTAGAAGGTACACCACCAGCCCTGAGAATGATAACAAGGTTGTCACTTTTTTGCCTTCAAATTCTTCGAGGATAATTCAGAAAAAGAAATATATCATGATGTATACCTTCCCGATGGACCAGATTGTCCATCTTTTGTAGAACCCGCGGTTGCAGTTTTATATGTTTTAGCTTCATCCATTGCTACAGAACAACCTGATATTTCTGGGAAGGGGATATCATCTGCCACAAAAGTTTTACGCTGCACAGAAACTTTATCGCATTCCTGTAATGAACCACCTAATGGGGGTGCACTGGGAATATCACTTTTGGACAACTTCAGAATCTGCTTCAGCACATAACAGAATCAGTAGACAGAATAAGAGTAACATATTGTCATATTCGCATATGAAAGATTAATACAAGAAGAAGAACAGAGTGCTTAATCCTCCTTATAACAGTCACGCAGACACAGTTATGGAGGCACAGATGATCAGAGCTTATACCACAAACAATAAACCAATAAGAATCTCAATCACTTAACTATCAACACAAACTACTTAGATTCAAGAAAAATCGCCAGAAGTTCTTGTTCATTAATAAGTGACACCTCTTAGATGCTAACTAGCTGCTGCATCTATACCCACCAGTTTTTTTCATCTAGATCCTCTGGTTTCAAACAATTACTGATATTCCTGATTCACTACAAGTACCTCATTCAGTATTGACCACGGTTTTTGAGGCTTGAACTTCTAGCAAATGATTTTAAAAGCTTAAGCTTCAGTCCACCTTCTTGGCAACTTATGTCAAATAGAAACCCAAGATACTTGGTCTCCTAAGTAGTGGCAATAAAAGCAGCCTACTCATCAAAAGAAATAAGTTCAGGAAAAAAAGGGATTCCTATGAAACACTAGCATAACGACCTTGCTAGATTTTATCTCCAGTTTCCTGGTTACTTTAGAGTCTCACTAATAGACATGCAATGGATATACACTAATAAACTACAACTGTTGTATTTCATGAGAAGCATAAGCAGGCCTAACATAATTTTGCCCCAAAATAGGAAATTCATAAATCTCAAGTCTTATTCATCAGTTTGAGCATTAAAGTAATCTCTAGAAGATTTCACATTACTTCAGTTCTTTATATCACTCAACAAGTATAAAACTATCCTAAGATTTCACTCACTAGTCCTACATTATTTACCCAACAAGCAAAAGTAGAACAGCAAACCTGTCTAGAAGACTTCACATTCGACTCCCAGGATGAGGCACTCTTGTTACCGATCGAAAATGGCAACAAAGTTGTAGTTTTAGAACTTACAACAGAATTTGATGAACTTTTAACTACATTACCAGGATACACACTCTCAGAATGGTTCCACATTTTCTGCTGAAGTTCATCATTGGTGGTATTACCAATATGTTCATTGAACGAATGCTTTCTCTTTGAAGTACCAACATTCGGAAACTTATCATCTTGGGGTGAAGTTTCAACAGAGTGATATCCATCATAAACCTCATCATCCGAATCAAAACCAATATCCATATCCGACCCCCACCCATTATCATATCCACCACTACCACTCACAGGTATAGATCTTGAACCAGGGATAACACCAGACGGCAAATGCCCAGCTTGAAAGTTAGAACCACATATTACTCCAAAGCCCAATCCATTGTTTTTTCGGCCAAGAACAGGATCAGATTGCATTCTCTGAGTATACATTGTAAGTAATCTCTTCTTCACACTATCTCCTACCTAATTCAAATCAAGGGGTTGTCCAACTTATCACAAATACTCAAACACAACAAGCACAAAACAAATAAAAAGACAATCTTTTTCCTATTGTCACAAACAATAGCCAACAATAACAACGAACTCGGTGAAATCCCCTAAGCAGGGTTTGAAGAGGATCGAGTGTACACAAACCTTACCCTACCTACCGCGTCAACGTAGAGAGGTTGTTTCCACAAGATCCTCAACTCAAACGCAACAAATCAAACAAGTAATAATGACAGTGAAGAAAACACAGCAACTAACACAATCTTAACATATAACATTAATCATCAGAGCTAAAGGATTTCAGTCAATTAGGGCTTTTACACTAACATATCTAATACCATATAGAAACACATAAACAATGGGGGAAAAGAACTAAATGGGTTTGCAGAAATAATCAATAGAAGTATCCAGAACTTACAAAGAGCAAGAAAGCCCAGTTCTTTAATGAGAAAGATGAGCAAATCACAGTTCTAAAGATTGCTTTTTTTTGCCCCTCAGCAACTCAAACAAGAAAAGCAAAACCCAATTTCCCCAATTTGACAATCTTTGCTTAAGAAACCAAAGATTCAGTGTACACACAAAGTTCACTTGCCATAAATAACACAAGTAGTGAAATTAAGCAAAGCAAAAAAAAAAATATTAAAAAAAGCAAAGAAAAGGACAGAAAAAAATGACTAAAATAAGGAAAAGATTGCAACTTTTTTCTTTATATGCATGTTATGTATATTATACACAGTCATAGACAGATTGTAATGCACTTATTGTGTTGTTATTGTAGGGTAAAAGTGACAGCAAGTTTAGAAGATGAAGAAAAACAAAAACCTTTCTCACTCTAGACTCTATAAAGCATTTAATTGTGTCTTTTTTTTTCCGACTCACGTTAAAGTTCGATTAATATAAATGGCTCTCTCGATCAATAAAAAATAAATTCGTACACTCGACTCAAAATTGAAACTTCTTGACTAAGCTTAAAAAAAAGTCTCATCTGTTGTGCCACGTATTTTAATGAATAACGTAATTCACCATTAGTCTAGTGCTCGATAAATTGTAGTTAAATCATGCATTTGAATTTTCCTAAATTTCTGTTAAGTTTATCTTTTTGTCCTCTTTTTTCTTTTTCTGTTAAACTTGAAATTTAGTTATAAATTATTTTAATATGTTTTAAAAAAAAAAAAAAAAACGAGACGTGAGAAAAGTAACGTGAGTATGACGTGGCAATGGCTTATAATAACGGCTGGTCGTTTAGTGGCGCGTTTTTTGCCGCGGGTGGAGCTGTTTTGGTTACACACAAGAAATTTACTTAATTAAACCTTAGGTTATATTTGGGATGAAGGAAAATATTATTTTTTTCAACAAAAATAAGTGGTCATTTTTATTTATTTTTATTATTTGATAAGTAAAAAAGATGATATTATCTTAATATTATTTATATGTCACGAAGTCTCATATGAGATAAAATGTTTCTCAATAAATATAACTATGTATCGATCTGAAACTCGAAGTTGTTAATGATATTGCTCGAAAACGCTAAAAGAGATTTCAAATGAATTTATGAATACAAGTTTTCAATGTTTTTCCATTTTGTTTTCTTCTATTTTTTATTTTTAATCTAATTTTTATATTATGAACTCGATTAACTAAAATTTATGTAGTATAAGGCCAATTTATAACGAAAAAATGCTTCCCAATATGGTATTTTTATATTCAAAACCTCTAATTTAACGAAAAGAAATCTTATATATCCCACCACGAATCCACGACTACTATTCATTTCTATTTTCTTTTCTTAAAGTAAACAAATAGGTGAGAGAATGTATGAATGGGACATAACATTAGAGTATTCGGTGCTTTACCTAATTGACTAAGAAAAAGATTTCAAAAAGGGAATAATAATTATTAAATATTATGTGATTTGGAAAGATTAAAAATTTAGATTCCCTTTTGAATATAAACTTTTCTTTTTGGACTTATACTTTACTTGCATGTTATGATAAATGTCTTGAAAAAAGTTCAAAGTATTGGACAAATGAACATTAAGTGCAAAGAATTGAGATGATAAATATTTATACCTTAGTATTAATGAAGTTATTTATATAGGCATCTTTAATTGGAAATTTAATGAATTCAGTTGAGAGATTAAAGTTTCAGATCTAACATTGTTCGAGTTGTAGAATCAATCATTGATATTCGTATTAAGATAGGTTGTTTACATTACATCTACGGAATAGTAATAAAGTAATTTTCATGTGATTTATAGATCGTGAGTTCGAGAAGAAAATATATGTGCATATATACACAAATTTCTATTATTATTCACATTGGCATGAATAGATCTCTTCTACTATAAGATACAGCTCCTTCTTGCACAAAACTAAGAAGGAACACAAAGTTCTCTCCAAGTAAATTAATCATCTCTAGAGCCTAAAGTCTTCTGCTTAAGATCTTCAATTTTAGCAGCAAACTCATCTCTATTCTTCTGCAGATACAATGTCATTTCACAGAGTTAGAACGATAAATGAACGTAAAGCTTCTTGAGACAACTCATAAGAGATGAATACACGAGTCGATAATGAGCTGCATTGACATGTCAATGAGTGTAGCTTGAGCAATAGTAAGTAGTGCAGGCATTACCTTGAATACTAGATAACGGGCGGTGAACCAGAGAGCATAGCCAAGACCCACCAATTCCATCAATTTAGGAAACTGAAATATTATACAATACAGAACTACTTCAGGAAAACATGTTTTAAAAAATAACAAGAAGGACGATCTTGATAGAGAGGGAAGTACGAACCAAAGGAACAGAGTCGATGGCTCCAACAATTGAGGTTGTCAACCAAAGAGCAGTGAGAGCAACAGCACCAAATAGGATAATTGAAGAGGGATCTTTAGGATCATACTGGAAAGTAGGAAACCTTTGTGTCAACAATTGGAAGGAAATCTCACATGTAGACAAGGCGACAAGTTATAATCAACAGTATGAAAAAGTGAAACAGTAGTAATGATGGTTAGTTTTCTTCAAATTTTACATAGCTTGCGGATATCTTTAGTTTAAGCTACGAGAAAATCTCATATACATGAAGCATAAGGATGTCGATTAGTTCAGCTATACACCGAAAGCTAAAATTCACCAGATAGCTTCCCTTCCAAGTCTAAAATGTAACAAGCACTAAGAAGGCCACACACAAACAAATTTGAGAAAACAAGAAAATATGTCACCTATCCCAAAAACTGGAACCTACAAATGCACCAAATACATTGCATGATGAAAACAAAAGAGCACATTGCATAATTCAACGAGCCACAACCATATCATATATCACAGAGGAAGGGAGGATTATGAGAAGAGGAAAGACAGACAATATGATACTAAAGATTAGCAAGGAAGGTGAGGTTGCTCAGGTAACCGCTCAGAATCGACATGACTGCCGATGCATCTTCAAGCCTTGCGACTTTCAAAAGCTGAATTTTCATCACAGCAACCAGATTTAATACTAAAAATTACATTTAATGAGGAATAATTCAGTGGGAAAATAAGGGGAAAAAATAAAAATAAATTTTGCATGATGACCCTCACAGAAAAATGGTCACAAGTGTTAACGGGTAAACTAGTGAAGCAACAAATACCTCAACCAGAATTTCAACAGCAAAATCATTTGGATCCATCAGAAACCATCTGTATATTGAAACATATCTCGCAATTGGACATGTTTCACAAGCTTTGCAAAACGAAAAATAGAAGAAGAAATTAATTAAGATATGACTGCTCAGGTAACCGCTCAGGATCAACATTACTGTTGACGGTTTCACCAAGTATAGAAACTTTCGACATATTCCAAGTTTCATCACAGCAGTCCGCTTGTGGTAATACAAAAGCAACACTAACCAAGAAGAGAGCCAAATTATGTGTTTTTATTGAATAGGTTAGACAGAAGGGGGATAAGAATTATTGAGCTTAAGGAACTTAGGTGGTTTGATGTTAGATTATAGAGAAGAAAGTCAATGACTCAATTCAAAATTATTAGGGGTCCTTTATATAAAATCCTCTATATCTTTCAATATTCAAAGGATTCATCAAAGACAGACTTATTTATTGAAACATGGGTTGCAATTGAACGTGTATTTCAGAAGCATTTCAAATGAAGACTAAAAAAGGAAGTGATAAAATATGACTGCTCAGGTAACCGCTCAGGGTCAACATTACTGTTGACGGTTTCATCAAGGTGTCAAACTTTCAACAAGTTCTGAGTATCATCACAGCAGACGACTTTTTCAACATCTTAAAAAAACCAATAAACAAAAGAGAAAAATTAAGTGCATTTTTCTAATACACCTAAGAGATTAAGGGATAAGAATTCACAAAATGCTGATCGTGCGGAATGAACTTAGATGGCTTCAAAATCAAGCAGGTGAGAATTGAGATAAAATCAATCAACGCCTCATTCCAGCTGGTTGTGTCAATTATTTGTATCTTATGTGTCCTTTCTGACTATTCAATATTTAAAACATCACCAAATTTAGACTACTATTTGTTGAAAGGTGCAGTGCAGTTAAACATCTATTTCACAAGTATTTCAAAATATGAAAACTAGAAGAAGCATGAAGATATGACTGCTCAGGTAACCGCTCAGTGTCAACATTACTGTTGACAGTTTCATCAAGGTGTCAAACTTTCAACAAGTTCTTGGTATCATCACAGCAGACGACTTTTTCTACATCTTAAAAACACCAACAATGGGATTTTACTGGGTATGCTGTTGTTGTGAAAACACCAATAAACAAAAGAGAAAAATTATGTGTGTTTTTCTAGTATATGTAAGAGATTAAGGAATAAGAATTTCCAAAATACTGATTGTGCTGGGATGAAATTAGATGGATTTGATATCAAGTAGTTGATAAGAAAATCAATCAACGAATCAACAACACCTCATTCCAGACGACTGTGTCAGTTATTTGTATCCTATGACTCCTTTCCGGCTATTTCAATATTTGAAAAATCACCAAATTATTTGTTGAAAGGTTCATTGCAGTTAAACATTAATTTCACAAGCATTTCAAAATATGAAAACTAGAAGAAGCATGAAGAGACTGCTCAGGTAACCGCTCAGGGTCAACATTACTGTTGACGGTTTCATCAAGGTGTCAAACTTTCAACAAATTCTGAGTCTCATCACAGCAGTCAGACTTTTGACAATAAAAAAGAACCACCAGCAAGAAAGAGAGACAAATCAAGTACTTTGCTAGCATATGTAAGAAAAGGTGACCCCGACTTGCTTTGGAAGGAGGCAAAGTAGTCAATATTGTATATAAGAGAACTTCACAAACTGCTGAGCCTATACTTTTATAATATGAACTTAATCCCTGTATTTGTGACCTAGCTGTCTTGACAATGACTCTATGTGTTGTTCAAGGAATTAAAAAATGTCTTAACTAACCTCCTTAATACTTTGATTTGTTGGAAACAATGTCCCAAAAATGTAGACCTGTGTTTATTTTATCTCTGAATTTTTATTTTTTTTTTGGAACACTTCTCCATATGGATCATTTTCCCTCTCCAGATATTGCAATTTTAATCTCCTTGTTCCTATTCTTTGGGCGTTATGATATGGTGTTTGCTGTACAGACAGACCATTAAATATACTACTTGGAACACCAGAATGGATAGTCAAAGAGCCAATATTCACAGCAAATTGTTAGTTCAGCAAGTCTTACTACAACAAACTACAAGAAGATGGAACATACCTTAATATTTAGCGTGTCAAAGAACTTGGACAATTGCGATTCAAACTCCAAAGCAGAATCTTCTATTGGTGCTTCAGCTTGAACAGAAGAATCTTCTATTGGTGCTTCAGCTTGAACAGAAGAATCTTCTAGTGGTGCTTCAGCTTGAACAGCAGAATCTTCTATTGGTGCTTCAGCTTGAATAGCAGAATCTTCTTTGGGAGGTTCATATGTCAAGGACGCATAAGCATCTGTCTCTTTGTCTTTACTAGAATCGTCAATTGGTGCTTCATTCTGAACAGCTGCATCGTCTTTCTCTTCAACTGTAGGAGGTTCAAATGTCAAAGATGCATAAGAATCTGTTTCTTTGTCTTCTCCAGTATCTTCTATAGGTGCTTCATCCTGAACAACTCCATCATCTTTCTCTTCAACTTTAGGAGGTTCATATATCAAAGCTGCATAAGCATCCGTCTCTTTATCATTCCTAGAATCTTCTATCGGTGCTTCATCCTGAACAGCTCCATCATCTTTCTCTTCAACTTTAGGAGGTTCATATATCAAAGCTTCATAAGCATCCGTCTCTTTGTCTTTACTAGAATCTTCTATTGGTGCTCCATTCTGAACAGCTCCATCATCATTCTCTTCAACTTTAGGAGGTTCATAAGCATCTGTCTCTTTGTCTTCACTAGAGTCTTCAATTGGTGCTCCATTCTGAACAGCTCCATCGTCTTTCTCTTCGACTTTAGGAGGCTCGGATATCAAAGATGCATAAGCATCCGTGTCTTTGTCAGTCCTAGAATCTTCTACTGGTGCTCCATTATTAACAGCTCCATCGTCTTTCTCTTCAACCGTAGGAGGTACATATAACTCATAAGCCTCTTCCTCTGATTTTGATCTAACAGCTCCATCATCTTTCTCTTCAACTGTAGGTGGTACATATAACTCATAAGCCTCTTCCTCCGATATTGATCTAACAGCTCCATCATCTTTTTCTTCAACCGTAGGAGGTACATATAACTCATAAGCCTCTGTCTCTGCTTTTGATCTAACAGCGTCATCGTCTTTCTCCTCAACCGTAGGAGGTACATATAACTCATAAGCCTCTGTCTCTGCTTTTGTTCTAACAGCTGAGCCTTTACGGTAAAACAATCCTGAAGTATAAACAGAAAACCATAAGATGGCAAACAATCACTCTTCCACCACCACTATCCAATCAAAGTCTCGAACAAGTACAACTCAACAAAACCAATGCCAAAAACTAAACTTTCTTTCCTCAAGTCACTATTAGAGCTCTCAGACAAATTACCAAAACTTAGCAGCCTCTACATAACGACAAATCTAAGCAACTCTTAACAAAAAGACATATTTAAATACATTTTTTCCACAGTTACTTGTCATTAACCCAGAAAACAAAAAACCCACTTTGAAAACATTTATGAGCCCATTAAACATAGTACTAACCAAAAAAAATCCCGAAAATAGTAACTATGTAGCCGGGTGTTTTCTTTGCATCGGTATAGTTCAGTGTTATAAGGTATAACTATGTTATAGTAAATTAGAACTTACAAAACTATTTTAGAAATGAAAAAAAAATCATATACACCCATATATAAACTATGTAACAGTAAATTAAACAGTCATTAGAACACCAAACAGCAAAAAAATATTTAACTTCAACACAACTTAATAAAAATAAAAAACGAACAAGGCACTTCTAGAAAATAAGGAAATGAGTACAAAAATCCAAGAAAAAGATTTACTATTAACATTTTCTAGCTGATATACATAGAATATACACAATCATACCTAAATAATACCTAAATTATACATCTGTTCGGCTATTTTTTTGTTTAATTAATCAAATGGGTAGACGGCTATTTAGATAAATTCTTCAAATAAAAAACAAAATGCTGAACATACAAAAGAAAAAAGAACAGATTTTTACACACAAAAGCTAAAAAATCACACAAATTCGAAATACCAACCTGAATTGAATCGAGATTTTGGGGTTTTTTTGAGTAGTAAAGAGGGTCTCCATTGGAGTTGAGCTCGATTACTAAGCCTATAATTTGGAAGATTCGAGAAGGTTTGAGGTACACAAAGCTCCATGGTTTTTTCAGCTACTACAAATCTGGCTTTAACCCTGATAAAAACAGAAGGGTAATGGAGATTTATATAGACAAGAAGAAGAGGAGGAGAAAACGCTAGGGTTTTAGCTTTTAGGTGTGGTGGTGGTGTTACTGGGCTCAACAAAATCTTGGAATGTGAAGCAGATGGAGAAAAATGAGTGAAATACAAAAAAAGTTATATCTTTATTGGTAGTATTATATTGAAAAAGTTGAGTTTGGTTGGGCCTTTGAACTTAGGACCACCATCAATCTCATTCTTGGGCTCTTTTTTGTTTTAATCGAGGCTCGAGAGTCTGTCAAAAATAATTATTTGTTATTTGTATATATATATATATGATTATATTGAATATGTTATTTGATATTTGTTGCTTTATTGAGAAATGCTAGAGACGCGATGTTTTCTCGTATGAATTTTTCGTTTTTTTTTGTTATTGTGAATATCATTTTGTTTCATGTGATACGTGTTTATTGGACTTCATACGTATTAACGATTAGGTAGTTTTTTGAAGTTTTTGTGTAGTAACAATAGTTACTGTAAGATTATGAAAGAACTTTTTTTTATTTATTCTTATGGTGCGATTGAATTTCATGATGTAGTCTGTTTTGTCCACGTTATCAATCTACATTCATTTATTGTTGTTTTTATATATATACCATTTTATTAGATATACGATGTTTGATTAATGTTGATACACTCAATTTATATACATTGTTTGAAGTTTTGTATGATTAAAGTTCATATGTTTTTGTCTAAAGTTGAGTAGAAGTAACTACACGTGAAAAAAAGAATACACAAATAAGTTAAATAGCAATGTCAAAAATGAATATACATACATACATATATAGAGAGAGATACATACATATATATATATATATATATATTTATATATATTTCACCTTATTATATAAAGATTATGAAATTCATTAGGTTCAATACATCACTTAAGCCATCATTGACATAATGAGGATCCCAAATTGCATGAGTAACAGGTATAAACTCATACGATTTTTGTTAAGGGATTAACGTATTTGGTGAAATCAGTAATTTATATTTATTTTTGGATAAATATGTGGAATGAAAGGCCTATTAGTGAACTATCACTTTCTTTTTTTCAGATAATTTTTAATATCTTATATATTTAATCGAATAAGACCATATATATTTGATATAATAGAATATTTGTTGACATGTATTTTTATAACGACTGTGTTTGTGCAAATTCTTTATCATAGAATTCGAATGTCATGAAAAATTTAGCTTACGAATTCTATAAAGAACGTGGCACAAAAGAAAGACTCGATCTCAAAACTTTGTTAATGAAGATAACAACTAACAAGGTCTAACGAAGGATAAAAAACACAAAAGATATTTTATGATCCTGAATATTTAGTAAATATTTCAATACACTTACGAATAGATTATTAAACAAAAAAATATATCTATTGAATTAACGTGGATTCATTATTTACACTTTGGGATATTTTTTCATCATTTATTATTATTTGTCTCAAATTTGAGATTCAAAAGCCACTGTCCACGTGCCTACTCACGTGACTGCTTAAACATGTATTAACTCAGCTTTGTCTCTTTGTCATCAAATCTACTCACAACATAATTAGCTATAGTTAACACTTCATTTTGTCTAATCAAGTTTATGTTTCACAAATTTAAATTTAATCGAATCATAATAGCAATAACAATAATAACATATTCAGTAAAATCTCACAAGTGAGAGATCTGAGAGGGTAAAATGTATAGACCTTAATACTATTATCTCATGAAATTAGAGAGGTTGTTAACTTATTATCGAAAGACCATCGACTCAAGTTTAACAAATCCCAGTGCAAAAAAAAAATAGACAATATAGAGATCTAAACAATACGGAAAAGGGTCTAAAAAATACTCTAACTTTGGTCGAAATTGCTATTATGATACCAAACTCTATGGAGGACCTTTTACCCCATTCACTATTTAATAGTGTATTTTAAAGGTATATATGTGTCCACGTGGACATATTACTATTATAATTATGCAATATTTTTAATGTTCACGTGTGCACATATATATCTTTAAAATACACTATTAAATAGTGCAAAGGATAAAAGGTCCTCTAAAGTTTAGTATCGTTACAACAATTTCGGTCAAAGTTTGAATATATTTTAGACTTTTTTCCCTAAACAA
Organism: Solanum lycopersicoides; assembly: GCA_022817965.1. Classification (NCBI taxonomy): domain Eukaryota; kingdom Viridiplantae; phylum Streptophyta; class Magnoliopsida; order Solanales; family Solanaceae; genus Solanum; species Solanum lycopersicoides. The sequence continues at coordinate 4,471,910 of CM040628.1, read as the reverse complement.
TAACAAGAAACAATGCAAAATCAGACCATAATGAATATATCGAATATCAGAAGGAAAATCAAATTTTGACTTAGAGTTATATATTTATGAATTTGTGCAGATTAATTTAATCCGATGATACACTCAAAGGTGTGGCCTGGTAATTTTGAAGTTACTCAATATTTATTGTTAATGCGATATGATATATTTCGTATAATTAATCAAGAGACGCCATGATTATAAAAATTAATTTGATATACATTTATATAACTTGTTTATTAAACATCATGCATGTGTAAACTCTGAACTAAAATGGAAATGCATGTCTAATCCTACACCAACACAAACCTGACAATAGTGAAAAACAGACAAAAACATCATAAATTCCAACAAGGAAACAACAAATGATGAATTTGAAACAACTCATTAGTCATGTGATATGATTCTACTAGTTTTCATAATTTTAATAATTATTAGATGTTTTTAATATTTTAATTTTGGCGTATTGACAATTATATTAAAGAAATGAAGTATCAAAAATATCGATTCCGAATTTTAGGTATGAAATCGTCTTTAATAGAAAGTATTATATGCTTTGATACGTGACTTTCTGATTCGAACCCTTTATTGATCGGACCACGAAATAAGTACTATCAAATATCATGTTTGGAGGTTTGTAAAACGTTTTTTATCGAGAATAAATAATAAATTTGACATATTTTTTTAGTGTTTGATGATTACGTAAAAAAATAAAAGTTATACATATTTATTTAAGTATAAATTCTTCTTTTATTTTTGGGTTAAATTTAAGTATAAATTTCAAAATTACCTAATATGTAGTTGACGTTTTCAATGACGTACGGGCTTAATAGTTAGTTATTTCACGATGAATTATTTAATGGTTCATGTTTTTTAAAAAAATATTTTTCAGTAATATTATCTATAATTATAAAACAAAAATTTAAAAGTAGTTCATCAAATAAATTTACTACAAGAACTAGTACGAAGAGAAAATTATCAAACATGACAGAGTTAGAGTATCAGCTATGAATTCAGTCAAACTCAATAACTTTGATTCAAATTTTATTTTTATCATAATAATTCATTAGATATGTCTTGTAAAAGAAAAGATGATACCTATCCTATTCAGAAAAGCAATCTTGGACCGTACTGAATATATGTTGTGAGCTTGGATGCATTAGATCCCCTCCCCCGATTGCTTAAAAATAGGCGTTCGATATGATCAAAGCCTCCGAGAAAAACAATGAGAAGTTAGGGTAGAGCCAATAACTTCGCTCAATATTGTTTGCCATCTGTCAGTTATTCAGCCGACTTTAAAGGATTCATATCACGCGACACATCATGTTTTATGTTCAACGATGATTATAATCTCTTTTCCAAAGTTAAGCTACTTCGAAAGATTTAACATTTTAGCTGCTAACATTGTTTTACTTTTTTTTTTTATATAGATTATATGTCTTATTCTTTCTTTGAGCCTTATCAATAATCGAACTTAAAGTATATAAATCAAAAGTTATTTAATGAATAAGTAAATAAAAATTGAGAAAAGGGGTATGGAAAAAAATGAAACCTCCTCCCATGTATAAGCACATATTCTTTTCTTTTTTTTCTTTCAAACTTGAAACTACTATTATATTTATTTATTATTTTATTTTATAAAATATTTGAGAATAGAACAAAACTTTTTAAAATTATTTTAACAAAATTTATTTCTAATTATTTTTTTAAAATTCCAACTTCATAATTAGAGAAAAGGAAAGCTAGTGGAATCTGACTCTCATCCTTCTCACCTTTAAGCTCTCTAATCCTCAGTCTCATATTTTATTGACCAATCACACCTCAACACCTCTCTTCCCCACGCGCTTTTCCCTACGTGCACATCACACTCTTTTCTTCTGAAGTATAGTCGGAATCACTAATTAATACTAATTCAACAAAATAAATTATCTTTTTCTTTTATATTGTTATTATCATGGCTTTTACGCAATCGATCAAATAAAGGTAAATATCCCTTCAATATAGGTTACGACTTATGACAGAATCTGAATGTGTCATTAAAGTACGAAAACTATTTATTGTGGTTAGAAAATATGGATAGTAGTTTAAGATGCGTAAGTCGATTTACGTGTGTAAGGAACTACGAGATCACTCCGAAAACGTTGAGCGTCCTCGTGGCGAGTGCACAAGTGGAGCTTACACTAGCGAGTGGGCGTTACAAAGAAATTGTATACTTCCCTTCTACTATAAATTCCTCCCTTCGAAACTTTGAAAAGCGAAAAAAAAGGAAAAACTTCAAAACAGCAAAAGGAAAAAAAAGGGAAAAAATTCTCCGGCGGAAATTACCGGCGATTGACGATGGCCTTGCCTGAAAATCTAACGAGAGAGCAGTGTTTGTACTTGGCGAAGCTAGCTGAGCAAGCTGAACGATATGAGGAGATGGTGAAGTTCATGGACAAGCTCGTAATCGGGTCGGGTTCATCGGAGTTGACGGTGGAAGAGAGAAACCTTCTTTCGGTGGCGTATAAGAACGTTATCGGTTCACTTAGAGCAGCGTGGAGGATTGTATCGTCAATTGAGCAGAAGGAAGAAGGTAGGAAGAACGATGAGCATGTGGTTCTAGTGAAGGATTACAGATCTAAAGTTGAATCTGAACTTAGTGATGTTTGTGCTGGAATTCTGAAGATTTTGGATCAGTATTTGATTCCTTCAGCTTCTGCTGGTGAATCGAAGGTGTTTTATTTGAAGATGAAAGGGGATTATTATCGTTATTTAGCTGAATTCAAAGTTGGAAATGAACGCAAGGAAGCTGCTGAGGATACTATGCTTGCCTACAAAGCTGCTCAGGTATATTTATTATTTATTGTTCGACGTATCTGGTAAAGTTGTTGTTATATGATCATGAGGTTGATTTAGTGCAGCGGATCGTCCTTTTTGCTCTTAATTCAAAGTTTAATTTACATAAACCTGGATTTGTTATTTACTGTTGTCTTTGTGTATTAGTGATTGAAACATTGGAAGTAAATTGTTTTTTGAACTTCGAGTATTTTGAATAGTGATGGAAAATTGAGTTTGCGTGTAGCTTGAAGATTCGAACTTTAAGCAGTTTGATTTTGACTTCTGAATGTGGATGTGCAAGTATTCTGAATGTGGATGTGCAAGTATTGGTAGTTTGTGTTACTTTTCTAATTTGGAATATTAAATTGAGGGGGAAGTGTATTAGTCTTCATACAGCTTGAAAGTTCAAAGCTTTAGCAGTGGATTAGACTTTACTAGGTTGAAATTTTATGCCTTTTGGGTTGACTATGGTTGAGGGGAAGTAAAGTCAACTGTGGTGAACTTACATGGTCCCGTCAGTGCATACGCCATGTATAAGCAGAGTTTTCCTTTTAGATGTCAGTGCCTGTAGAGAGTGTATTAGTCAGTATACAACATTACAACCTGAAACTCGTCGATGAATTTAGGCAAATTTTTGACTGATAACTTGGGATGTGTGAGTGGTGGAATAAAACTAAGAGTCAAGTGATCTAATTTGTTGCCCAGGCACCATGGTCATAAAAATAAAAATAAAAAGTGATCTATTGTGTTCATCTTTATTTGGGTTCACAACTTTAATTTCTTTCTATTTTATCTAATTTGATACTGGGGCATCGTGGTAGTAGACCCCAGTGGTTTGCTCAAGGAGCTGAACTATTTTCTGTCATGTGGTTCTTCCACTTGAGTTTATAATCTCAGATATGGGTAGGTGGTTAGTTGCATATATTTGTAACATCTACAACTACTGTTATGTTCTCATTCTTGGCAAGAAGTTGAAATCCTTGTCTCAGTAACCGTATCTGTAAGACGGGTCACTGTTTTCCTTTTCTAATGATAAAACTTCAAACAAGCAGCTTTCTTTGTAACACCCAGTTTCCCAGGAAGAAAAGGCTCATCTGCATCTCTTTTTCGAAGATATGACCTTAATGTCAATATCCTTTTGTCTTACACAAGGGATTCATATCTTACTGCCTCTTTGAGATTGAGATAAGTGAATCACTCTATCAGCTTTTCCACTTAGCCAATTCAACTGCTCTTCAATTTGTGGACAATTTTACAAGTGCCCCACTTGCAACATTTGATTATTTCCAAATATTAACTCCATAACAGATCTTTTTGAACATTTTTCCAGCACCCAATTCATCTTTTGAGTTTTCCAAGCAAAAAGATATTCTCAGAGTTCTTCAGTTATTTGGGAGGAAAAATCAAAAGCATTAGGTACTTTGTCGTCATATTTTTTTGGAGAGATCACCTTTTACTGTTGGGTCTGTAAGCCAGTAAAAGGGATAATTTTGGTTGAATAAGGAAATCATGGAGCTTATCATTTAAGTATAGCTATTCTTTGGTTGCTTTCATTCATACCTCTTCATGTGTCCGGCTCAACTTATATTCGCTGAAATCTGAAGTAAACTTTTCCAGCGTGTCTTTCCTGTTTTGCTCTCTTTGTTGAACAGACATGGGAACCCATGTCTGAATCTTTCATCTCCCACATTAATGAACTGATATTTGGAATTTTCTGGATTTGTGTCATTTTCCAGTAGCAGAGCTGTTTCTGTCAAGTGTCACCTGCATTAAGTGAAAGCTAGCTGACAGTTGTGTTATTTATTTATTAATTGTGCTTCAGGACATTGCTGTTGCGGAGCTTGCCCCAACACATCCGATACGACTAGGGTTAGCTCTCAACTTCTCAGTGTTCTACTATGAGATTCTGAATGCATCAGAAAAAGCATGCAGCATGGCTAAGCAGGTTAGTTTGTTTTCCTTGATTCCTTCTATTGTGTGTTTATTATCTTCCTCCTCCCACAGTAGTACTAGAAATGATAGCGTGTCATACTGTCCCTCAGTAATGATGGCTCATACCTTGTACCCCTGCTTTTCCTATGTACTGCATGCATCCCCAGATATGTTTACATTTGATATTTTGTTAATACCCATTTAGAATCTTGGCTACAAAAGCCATTCCTGTAATATCAGAACCAATTAAAGCACTGAAGCTGAAGATATTAACTCTGATGTGCTAAAGTATTCAGAATTTTTCGTTTTTCTTTCATCTACTTTCTGGGTCAGGTCTGATAGTAAAAGTATATGAGGCACAACTCTTTTGGTTAGAAAAGAAAGAAACAAAAGTTTGTTACTGGGAGGTAGATAAACCTCATATAGGGAGAAATCTGCTCATGTTGTTTTACCTAGTTGTTGTTCAGTATATGCTTTGATCTGATTGAGATTCAAATCCTTATATTTGTGCATTTCATGCTCCACTTGGTTAACAGATGAAGCAGCCAGCCCCTTGATCTAATAATCTTAATCGTAATAAGGATTCGTTTAATGATATGTTTCATAGCCATGGAACAAAATATCAAAGATCATCTGGTGTTTTCTATTGTGTTGCAGAAGTGTGCATGTGAAGAGTTTATGGTTTATGGAGTACTATTTGAAGTTAGGGTCATTCGGGTGAAAGTCTAGCAAATGCATAATGATCCCCAAGTGTGCTGGAACTATATAGTGCATAGAGTATTAGATGCTCCATTCACTAATTCAATCTGGGGTGGCTGTGAATGTCTCATAATGGGAGTGAAAGGACTTCTCACTTTTATATGGAATTAGATGCTCCGTTCACTAAAATCAATGCTTATTATTAGGCGTTCTAGTGGTGAATTGGGAATAAAAATGACTTTTCCATTTACTGATTATAAAGAAAAACGAGTTCTCAAAAACCAAAAAAGAAAGCACATTTTGGGTGTTTGTTTAAGTAGTTTGAAAATTTCATGCACAAATTTGTGGCAACTATTAAGGCGTATAGATCTTTGACCATGTGGTTGTGGTAAAGGAGTACTACATCAACAATGAATGCCTAATTTGATTTTAGGAGTCGTCTCGACTCTTGAGCTGATTCGTGATTCATCAATTGCTTTGTTACAGGCATTTGAGGAAGCTATTGCTGAACTGGACACTTTGGGTGAGGAATCCTACAAGGATAGCACACTTATCATGCAGTTGTTAAGGGACAATCTCACGCTCTGGACTTCCGATATGCAGGTACTTCATTTTTTTCATCAGCAAAATCCATTACACTATTGCATGATATGTTATATATTTACCCCCTTTTGGCCCGGTTATGGATGAGGAGTGATTCAGACCCCTGACACCATGGTTCATTGCCACGTGTTCTACGCCTCTTAGCTACAAACCCCACCTCATGAGTGCCCTTAGAAGAAGGAACCTTTCCTCTCCTAGTTGATTCCGTGTTGTTTCATAGTCGTTTTGTTTATAGCGTTAGTATGTTTTGGTTAATGCAGGAGCAGATGGACGAGGCTTGACATGATACCGCTCCTCCAGGAGGGTGAGTTCAAATGTCACAACAACAGTCTGTAAAATCTACCTATGCAATTGATAGCTTTTGTAATTTTTATATGCCCTGCTTACTTTGATGATTTTCTTGTTCAAACTTCCGTTTGATACTTCTTATGATTTTAATTTTATTTCTCTAGCTTCCCTTTTCGTTCTCTCTCTTATGTCTTGGAGTATCTCCAAGTCTGAAGCCCTTCTAATTTATGCGTCTTTAGTTTGACTGAACATGAAATTTAAGAAGGTAAAAAGGAACTTTCGAATCTTGTCATTTTTAAGTTACAAGTGTATGATATACTAAAAATATCATTTGAAAATCTTGTGTCTTAAACGTGTCAATAGAGCCTTGGTCATTATTATCTTTAGATATATGAAGAAGGGAAAATGATCTATCATAGTCATGGGATTTGGTAGTTTTCTCTTTAACTAAAACAAGTGAATTGTGTTGTCAATAGGAACTTGGGGTTTAAGTCTTGGATGTGGAGTCTGCCTTTGATTGTGCAAGCAAAAGTGAATTCAGATTAATCGAATTTCATAGAGGAATATTTAGTATAGGATGAAAAAACAAAAACAAAAAAAATTCAAAAATGTGATAAAAATATATGAATTATTATCAACAAAAAAAATTAAAATATGGAGTACTAAATGAGTATAGGATAATATTTTTTCTTCTCTAAAACAAAAATATTTTTTTTTTTTTTGGTGATGTGGTATAGGGGTGGGGGAATTGATATTGGAAAATGACAATGTAAGCAAAAGTGGGCCATTAGAAGTTTGAGAAGAGAGAATAAATATAGGCCCATTTGCATAAATGTTGGTTGGGCAATTAAAACAAAAAACTCAAATTCCAAGAGTCATAAATGTTTCTTCTACTAAAACTCACAAAGAAACAAATAATTGAAACCAATATGGACAAAGACTACTGTTTCTTCAAGAAAGTTAAAAGCAAACAGTACTTATGATACTCCCTTCGTTTCATATTATTTGACTTTTATTAATTTAACAGATATCATCAAAAAACTTGTATTAGGGGTGTTTCACTAAATTAATATTTAGAAACTCTGATTACTGTTGCTTGATGTAGTTATTTGATACTAAGGATAGAAAAGGAAAAAAATATACGGCGATCGGTTGTCTAAATTAGACAAGTAAAATGGAACACTTGTTTTTCATATAGGGGTCAAGTAATATGAACCGGTGAAAGTATATATATTATATACATGGTCCAAATAATCCTCATTCTTTCCTCCTTTTAATCAACTCTGGTTGTTTTATATCTATTTTAAAGTTCGGTTAGTTAGAATTTTCATCAAATGATCTTACAGGAGGATATTTTAAAAAAACAACTTCATAACTAAGATCGGATTGAAGAAAATCTAATTAAGATTAAAGAAACACTTATCAGTTCACCGATAATTCACTCCAGAAAGTTGCTACTTAGCATTGACCATATTAAAGAGCAATATGGTCCTCTTTTGCAATTAAAGTTCTTAGGTTGGATTCCCTTCTATCCATCCTTTTATTGTTTTTTTAGGTCCTTTTCATATATTCTTCTTTTTGCTTTATTTTCACTTTGTCTTTTCTTTTAAAAAGATTATCCTATAATTAGAAGGAATAAATTGTTGAATGTTGCTCAATTCTGCTATAAGTTAATCAAAAACTTCCATTGATATGGACTACTAGGCTATATCCATTGATCTTTCATTACAAAAACTTTATTATTAGAATGTTGCAAACTATATTGGAAATTAAGCAAAAAAAAAAAAAACATATTATTTTCCATAGTGAAAATAGTTAACAAGTCTTTTACTATTTTAGTTAATCCCCTAACAAGTTATACATCATTTTTAATCACTTATTGAAGAGTTTTATCATTTTAACAAACAATAATAATAATAACTATGTTTCAATCTCAAATAAGATATGGTCAATTATATGAATCCTCGTTTTATATAAAGCACGTATCATTCTTATAAAGATACAAGTGTTATACTAATATTAAGCTAGAGGAAATACACACTTGGCATATGACAATATTTATCAATATTCTTGAAATATAAGAATATTGATATGATTATTTAGGGGAAAACACAATTAAAAGAATCTCACTCAAAAGGACTTAGCTTTTTTTCTCCTTTTCCTTTTTTGTTTCCAAAGTTGTCATTAAAAATGCACTTTTTAATTACTTTCTTTGTCCTATATTATTTGTCAATACAAAACTTTGTACCCTATATTTAAATTTCAAATTATATAGTAAATGCAAAATCAAATTTATTTTATTTTTATTAATTTCATGAAAGGAAAACTCACTCTTCATAAAAGTTTCTTGATTCGTAATCAGGAATATAAGTTTTAAAAAAAAAGGTATCCTCAACTTTAGTTTTGATTCCTTTTACAATTTGATTTTCTATCACCAAAGAAAAGGTCATTATTATCTTATTTACTTTAATTTCGATAAATTAACTACTTTTTGCTACAAACATAAAATAAAATAAAATTGAACTTAGTGCTCTATTTGATTTTGCTTGTCTTTTAATTCAAAAGAAAAAAAAAACGTGGAGCTTAAATATATAATTAGGTTGAATAAACCCTTATGGAATAAGTATTCAACTACTAATGAACTTTTGAATACAATTTTATTCAATGTTTGTTCAATTATTCCTTTTCCTGTAAATGTAATATAGACATTGGGTTCGGCTATAATAATATTCCCTAACATACCAAAATTAGCTATAACTTTTACTTTTACATATCTAATTGGGAAAAGGGTATGATATACCCCTCAACTTTGTCATTTGGAGCTGATATAACTCTCGTTATGAAAGTGGCTCATATATACCCTTACCGTTATACAAACGGCTCACATATACCCCTGCCGTTACAAAATGAGCTCACATATATCCTTCATTTAACGGAAGTGAGAAAATTAGTTTTAAAATTATATTTTTTACTTTTAATTTTTTTAAAAAAAATTGTTTAGGGTTATATATGATTCTTTTATCAAAGTTTAAGGTATATTAATTTTTTTCATACATAAATTTTTTTTGACTTCTTTTATTATAATTATTTGAGTTTCTTATTCTTTTTTTTTTCTTTCATTCCTTAGTGTAAAGAAAAAATATTTAAAACTATTTTTTATGTCTATATTGTAATTTAATTTTTGTATTCGAAGAAAAAAAATTGGTCATCTACAATAAGTTTTACAAGAATATTAGTGAAACTTTAATAAATTTGATCATCAAAAATGATAATTCTAAATTAGTCATTAAAATAAAAAAAGTAAAAAAAAAAAGTATGTTTGACGAGGATTAAATCTACTCATATGGGATTAAATTTTTTAGAAAAAAATAATAAAAAATTAGATTAAAATTATTATTATTTTCATTTTCCGTTAGGAAAAGGGTATATGTGAGCCATTTGCTTATAAGTAGGGTTATATATGAGCCACTTTCATAACAAGGGGTATATCAGCTCCAAATGACAAAGTTGAGGGGTATATCAGACCCTTTTTCCTCTCTAATTTAACGTCCAAATGAAAAAACTAAACTAATAATATTTTAATTTTATAAATTAATAAATAATTTTTAATAATGTGAATAAATAATACGAAACAGAATGAATAGTACTTAATTAAAAGAAAAATGAATACTTACAAATGGACCAAGCTTTGGACCAGAGCATTTAATTGAGTTAAACTATTTTCTTTAGGCTACTTCCAATAAGAGAAAAATATTATTTGTATTTCAAAGTGCTACTGTACACCCCCTTCAAAAATATATTTAAATAATTATTATGAGTATTTAGAATAATATTTGTTCCTATTTTATTAAACCTCATTAATTAAAGTAGATTGGGTCAACTTTAGAAAAAACATAGTATATATATATAATAAAGTGATGATAACATATTTGTCTCCAAGTTATTGGCAAATTTTTTTTGTTATAATGATATATAACTTAATATAGTTAACCTTAAATCAATTAAATTTTGTGTTTGATATTTTTATGTGGGATATATATTATACTAAAAAAGACAATTTTTGAAAATATATTGCATAATAAATTGACCATAAAATCTAATATTTTCTCCGTCCATAATTGTTTGTTATGTTAAGGTCATTCACACCCCTCAAGAAAAATTTAATACAGTGTATAATTTGACTAATATAACCCTATCAAGAATATCAAAAGTCTACCTAACTTTCCAATTGAACTACATTATCATTAAAGGCAAATTTGAAAAAAAGTGATTAATTGTTTCTTGATTATTTAAATTAACAATTAATCTTAGATATCTATTTTTAGTATACCTGCCAAACAATTATGGACGGAGAGAGTATTACATACTAACAATTATAGATATTTATGAATATTAACAAATAAATGAATAAAATTGTTTATTTTAAACAATTGAAAGTTAATTGAACATAATTAATTGAATTATCATAGACTAATACTAGTTACATTAATAAAAATGCTTCTTGTTTTATTAAAGTGCCAAATCTCTTAAATATAAGTTCAACTTGTTAACATGACTAAAATTTCAAATTTTTTAACCTAATTTTTTTCAAGTGGAATGATAATTTACTTGAGCGTTAAATGAATTTGCAAATTTGCAATATTAAGGTCTTAAAAATTAAAAATAGCCGATGACTTCTGCCTATAAAAAATTAAAATTCTTGAGTAATCATTTTTTAAAAATGAAAAAAAAAAGTGTTTACTTGCATATTTATAAATTTACAGAAGTATAGTACAATAATGATATAATCGTCTTTATTTATTACTGTTCAATTTGAATTTTATTTCTCAAATTATATTTATTTTTTAAAAATTATTTGTCATAATTTTTAAAAATAATTATCTTAAACTATTTATCATTTTAGAAATTCAAGATAAAATATATATTTCCATTTCACCCTTAATTGTAATTATATTTCTTTTTGTTTTTTCTTAAAATTAAAAATCTTCTAATAAAAATTTCTTAAAAAGAATGTAAAATGAAATCGAGATCAAGGGAATAGTATTTATTTATGGAAAAATACGCAAGTACCTCCCTACACTATAACCGAAATCTCAGAGACACACTTTAACTATTCTAAGAACCTATTACCCCTGAACTTATTTTTTTTGTAATTTTGTGCACCTTTTTGGCTTACTTGGCATCCAAATATCTCTCACGCACTTCAATTGCGTGGAGTCACGGAGTGTGCCACGTAAGACAAAAGGTGTATAAAATTATAAAGAATATAAGTTTAGGGGATAATAGAACCTTAGTTTAGTTAAAGTGTGTCTCTGAGATTTTGGTCATTCCGGGATACTTGTGCTTTTCCCTATATTTATCATAATCTTAGTTAGATTAGATTAGATACAATCAATTAATAGCATTCAATATAGAAGTTTTGAAAATTAAAATAAAATAGAAAAATAGGATTAAGGAGATTTAGGATCACGAGCTTCATTTATAAAATCAACATAAAAATTCAAAATTATTCTTCTTGACCAAATAATATGTGAATGGTTATGCATATATAACTTTATAAATGTGTTTTTCGTTGAACAAAATATTTTAAAATACATTTTCTTGGAAAATAATTTTTTAAAAAAATCATAAAAATTGGGAAAATCTATTTTGTAAGTGTCATTTTTCATTGATTGTTTCCTCCACACCCTTAAACCTCCACCCTACCCCGAAACTACAACCTCGTTGCACATGCCTCCCCTAGTCCACATTTCTTACGATACAAATATATTTCATATCTCCATACTATCAGAGACGATTGAAGTTAGAATTTATTGTTATATGTCCGAACGTTCATTTAAGTTGTTAAATAAATATAGTGTTTGAATTAAAATTACTGAATACGTATAAATATTATACTCTACGTATACCTTCATCCCATTCCTTGTGCAGCATTTTACGGATTTATGTAGTACAAGTAGTATAGTACAAGTATGGAGGAATAAAATAACGTGATAGTAAAAGTTATAAAAATAAAATAAAAATTGTACTAGACCGTGCACATAAACAATAATGCCCCATCTGATTCCATTTTAAAAAAATAATAATTTAAAGGCGTAGACAATTTACTTTAATACAAATATTAATTTCGTGACTCGAATCGTAACGTACAGATAACAAAGAAAATACATATATATACTTTTAAAACTAAGGCAACACATATTTGCCAGAGAACTAACCCTAATTAATGAAACATCTATATATAGAAAAAAAAAGAGTCAAATCATCATATAAAGGCTAAAATAAAACATAAGTACATAAAACGAAGCAAGAAAAATAAAAAAAATATGTGTGCCTTTGGAATGTATTAGTTATGTTTAAAATAATGTTGATAAGGTATCAAGAGGTATTTTTAGATATATTATTACAAAAATCGATATAATATACCTAATCGATTTGAATTAAAAAAATATATGTTCCTATTATTACAAACATAACACAACCAGCTCTTGTGACCGATATTGTATCAAGGTCATGCTTGATATTCGAGTTGATTTCTTATATGATTAATATTGAAGAAAAGTGAAATCAAGAAAATGACAACTTTTTAAAATAATATATTAGTTCAGTTGATCATCTGAAAAATCAGATTTAAAATGTTTAAAATGATTTTATTATTCAAGACGAGACTAAATCAGCTTTATAGCATATTCAACAATAGGTTCGTGAGTTCAACAAAATTTAGTGCGTTTTTTCATCTTAATATTTATAAGTATCTTTCTTTAAATCGAGAGTTTATCAAGATAATTTATTTTAATTATATCTTAATTTCTATAAAATAAAGGCTTCATATAATTACTAAAACTATAATATACTCCTTTTTACTTCCACAAACAAAAGTTAAAAAAAGGCTGCAAAAATAACTTTTGAATTGATGCACTACTACACGTGACATGCTATATAACTTTGATACAAATATATATGTTTGTACTAAAAAGTTATGGGAGTTAAAAGTTGAGTTTTAATAAATACAAAATATAGTAAAAATTGTAAGAGAGAAAAAAGGAAGATATTGTAGAGAGTATCTATGCTTGAAGAAGAAAAAAAAAAAAAAAGGTTGAAATTTTGTGTTTAAATAAAGTCTATAGGAGAAAAGAAATTAGCATGCATGCCTACTATACTATAATTTACTTTATTAGATCTATTCATCTTTAGTATCCCGCTAGATGTCTCTTATTGGTATCGAAATTTAATTAATTCACAATAGTATATCGTAGAATCTATTTTTAGAGGGTCAATTTAAATTCAGATTTGTATGTTGTAAAGTCACACTAAATCCAAATACAAGCGTTGCAAGACTCCTTTTTTTTGGAGGGTGGGGGGTGGGGGGGCTCGACTAAATTTGGATTGGCGCGTTGTAGGGCCCGTTTTAATTATGAAGAAAAATACTTTCAACGTGATTTTTTCATTTCCAAGACTTGAACCTGAAATTTCTAAAAACAATGAAGGAATTCTGAACCATATTCTCACCATAATCCATGTTTAATAAATCTATTGATATATACATTTGGAATGAAGCTTTAATTTATTCCTATCGTAACTAATAGTACCTTTGATTCAATTTTCTAATTTCTATATTTTACGTTTAGAAATTAACTAGCACACGATCACATATAAAAAAAAATAAAAAAATAACGCTAACTAAAAAAAAGTAGCCTAGACTCCTTTCTCTAATAATAAGATAGCTCCAATCTATACATAACTATATAAGTGATCGTTAGAAAGTTTGTTTTTCTATTATTTTTTAAATAAGAAATATTCATAAGATTTATCATTTTTCAAAATATCAATAACGATATAGATATACAAAATTCATGTTTTTTCCTCCCATAAAATCACATGCCCTACAATTTATTATTTTCCAACGGTAGGAATATTATCAATAATTAGTAGATATACAATTTTTTTATGTTTTTTATCCCACATGAAATCACATGCCCTACAATTTGTGCCGTTGCTATATATTTTCAATAAAGAAATGTATATATATGTAGAGTTTTTTTATGCCTTTTCTCTAAAGATGTTTATGTTTGTTTATATATTAAAAAGTTAAATGAGTTTAATAAATATAATATATTCTAAACGCAAGGTCAAAGCTTATTTTATTCGAAAGAAAATTATAATTTATAATCTTTGTGTCATGACTTACAAGTTACGAATTAAGGGACAAGTAAATAATTTTTATGTGGCGCAAAAATAACAATAAGTTTATCTTTCTAAATCTTTTAATTCCTATTAATGACTTCTTTTCTAATTGTGAATCCTCATAAAAAAATAAAATTAATGGGGCAGTTAAATAATAAGCATTTGTGAGTGCTTGTATACCCATTTTGTTTATATTTTGTACAATTAAGAAAAAAAAATTGTCCCAAAGATGGTGATCATTTGTATTTTTTTGGATATGCTCAATCCAATTAAAATATTTTTTGTAGTTTCTTTCATGTGTGTTAATTAAATTAATTATAGGAATAATTAATGAGTACACTAGTTATATTATATTCTTGAGTAGAAATAAGTAGAAAATATTTGGAATATTAAGTATTTATTGTATTTTCAAAGGAAAAAAAAAGGTGAAAAAGAAAAAGGGTAAGACAATTATTTTTACCAAACTTATACATACAAGTCATATGTTTTGTATGTGAATTAAATAATTCATCATATTTTGCATCTTTAGAAGTTATCTGATGACGTGTATTTTATCATTTAAGCAAATATTACGAGTAAATTTAAATTTATAATTCATTTTATTTTTACTAAATCACATGATGATGAAAATTACATTGACATGATGTAAATATCTGGTGCGAATAATTTTTTTCAAATATTATATTTATTTTAACGTTAAATTTATAATAAGACGTTATACTTGAAAAAAGTTTCATTATTTCTAATTTAAAATAAAATGATACACTCGAAGCTGTCATAACGAGGTTTTATCGTAGCAAAAACTCAATTATTTAAATAAATACTAATATATTCATCTTAGCTATCATGGAAATTAAATTTATAAAAATTAATAATTGAGAAATTTTATACCATACTTTATGTATTTTCCGTATACTCTATCAATTATTCGAATTTATCATTAGGGTGTGTTCGGTATAGAGCTAAGAAAATGTTATCTAACATTTTTCTAATGGCTAGTTGAAAATTTTAAAGTTATTTTCTCGAAATAAGTTTCTTAAAAAATGTGGTAAACAATTTTCTCGTGAAAATAGAGAAAACATGTTTTACAAATGACATTTCATTTATGTATAAATACTTTTAAGATAATACTTATTTATATATATATTAAACACAATAAAATAAGTATGTAACTCACATATTTTTTTAGAAAATATATTAGTGTTTTGAATTTTATTAGGAAAAAGTGAAATTCATCCATTTTAAAGTCAATAAACCACGTTTTATTTAAATGAAGTTAGTTGTATTCATATTGTTAGAGTACTTTTAGTCGTTCTAAATTTAATGCATATTTAATTCATAAGTCTTTGTAGTTACATTTATATGTGTCCATTTAATTAATCATAGGAACAATTAATGAGTAATCTTGACTAGCAATAAGTTTATTATATTTTCAAAGCAAAAAAAAAAAAGTGAAAAGGAAAAGTGTTAAATAATTTCTTTTCCACTAAATTTATAAATTAAATAAGATGATGTAATTAACGATAAGAGCAGAGATCTCCTCTCTCCTTCGGACCCTCTACCTCTACTTCCCTTCCGCTCTATTTTAGAGAAGTTTCAGTATATTGTAAATAATTTATTGCAATACTAAAATTTAAATTAGAAATATTTTTCTCTCTCTTAATATAGTGCATTATGCATATCGATAATACTTTATCCTAAATTGAAAAAAAGAAAACAACTCTAATAAAGGACATACATAAAGAAAAACAACTCTCAATTCTTTTTCCTTTTCCTTCATCAAAGAAAAAAAAAGCAAAAAAAATAAATTGTACTCGAAAAACAATCTTGATTCTATTAATTTGTTAATTTTTTGTATATTACATATAGTCTTATGTAAAAATAGTGATTGCCTATCACTCTTTGGTCATGTCTTTACAAAAAAAATAATCACAATATTATTATGAAGTTTCAAATTATATAATTATTTTAAAATTTATTAGTAATTTTTGACATTTTTAGATAATGATTATTTTTCAATTATAACCACTAAAAATGATTATTCATGAATTTTACCTAATTTTAATTTACATGACACTTTTTACACTCTAAAATTAAGATTATAATATATCTAACCTGACACATAATAATACTTAACATATAATCATTTGATAAAAAAAATATCATATAAATTGTGATGAAAGGAATATAATTTTTTGCTCTTTTTTTTTCCTCCTCACTTTTTATTGTTATTTATGACTTTTCTTAAAATTTATTGTTATTGATATTAAATTAATTAATGAGGTATAATCCACAATTCTCATACAAAATTCCATTTTTACCCTAAACACATATATCCATTTCCTACATAAACCTTTCTTTTCTCTTCTTGAAAAAAACAGTCCAAACCCCACATTATACTCTCTCTCTCTGTATACTCACTCTCCTCCTCCTCCTGTCTCTTCTCCCCTTTTTTTCTGTGTTTTTATAAGAAGAAACCCCAAAAATGATAAGAAAAATGCTAATGGTTACATGCAAAAATCTTTAGAAATCTTGAAAAAATGAGGGATTTTGATTAAAGGGTGTTAGTGGGATTTTTTAAAACTTTTTTTGTTTTTTTTCTCTCATGAAAATGGGATTGAATCTTGTAAAGACTGGATTTTGATTAAAGGGGTTTTGATTTTAATAGCAAAGTTTTGATCTTTTTGGTTTTTTTGTTCTTAAAATGGGTGAAAACAGTAATGATTTGTTACTTTGTACAGAAACTAAGAATCTTTGCTTTGATGATCTTGATTCTTTGGCAAATGATGACCAAAATATTCAAGAAAAGAGTAAAGTTTTGAACTTTGACTATGGCAGATCAGTGGCATTGATTGATTTGTTGCCATGTCTAAGTGAAGAAAGCTTTTCTGTTATGATGGAAAGGGAAAAAGTATTTTCACCAAAAGATGATTATCTTATGAGATTGAGAATTGGGGATTTGGATTTAAATCATAGAAGAGAAGCTGTTAATTGGATTTGGAAGGTTAACTATATGTTTTTGATCATTTTTTTTTGTTTGTTAACTTGATGATTAACAATCTAGTACTTATCATTTCCATTTTGATCAACTTTATGTTTTGCATTAATCTTAATCTTAATCTTATAACCTTTGATTTTTTCAAGTTCTTCTATAAAAATAGAATCTTTTTCCTTTTTTCTATATATGATGCCATTTTCTTGAATTTTACTTGACAATGTGGATTGGTTAGTAGGTAGTCGAGCGTTTTACTTTCCCATTCCCCTAGTATTAGTATTAGTCTTGTATTTTCGTATTCATAGATTTCTATTTCTATTGGTTGTTTTTAGTGCCTTATTGTCGTATCAGACCCCACTTGTGTGATTACACTGAGTCTTTTGTTTTACATTGATTAGTGGGGTTATATATATTTTAGTGATTTGTTTTTTTGTGTTATGTGATTTGCAGGCTCATGTGCATTATGGATTTGGAGAGCTGAGTTTTTGTTTGTCAATAAATTACCTTGATAGGTTTCTGTCTTTGTATGAATTGCCAGTAAGTCTACTTTATATAATTTTGTCTTACACTTTGTTTCCTTGTGTTTGAACTTTTCAATGTTGGTTGATTACTCTGCATTCTGCTAAATTACCTTTATTTTTTCTTATGAATGATTTACAGAGAGGTAAAATTTGGACAATTCAATTGTTAGCTGTAGCCTGTTTATCCCTTGCTGTCAAAATGGAAGAAATTAATGTTCCATTGACTGTTGATTTACAGGTGAATACAAAATGTCCATTTCAAGAACTTGTTTTTTATTGAACTTTCTTGTTGTTTCTTTTTTTATACTGCTTTGGATTGTTTTTTTTTATCTTGAGTTGAGGGTTTATCGGAAACAAACTCTCGTGATCACACTCGGTGTGTTGTTGTATTCTTGAATTAGAATATTTGTAGTGAATCCTGAGCTGTTTTGTTTGTGGGAACAGGTAGGTGAGCCTAAGTTTTTATTTGAAGGCAAAACAATACAAAGAATGGAACTTTTGGTGTTGAGCACATTGAGATGGAGAATGCAGGCTTATACACCTTGCACATTCATTGATTATTTTATGAGAAAGATGAATCTTGATGAATTCCCATCAATGCGATTGGTTTCAAGATCGATTCAGCTAATATTAAGCATAATAAAAGGTTATACTCTTTCGAGTCTTTTTGGATATTGTTCGAATCTATGTTGCTCGGATTCTCAAAAGATGTTGTTTGGAACCTCTAATAATACATAGCTTTTAGAGGATCTGACACACGTAGAGTCCGCGTTACATGTTGTACCATTTCTTGATCCTTGAAAAATCATTAAGTGCTTGATCCAGTTCATGGTTGGGAAAATTGAATGCAGGTATTGACTTCTTGGAATTCAGGTCTTCTGAAATTGCAGCAGCAGTGGCAATGTCTGTTTCATGGGAAAGGCCACAAGCAAAAGACATTGATAAGGCAATGTCTTGCTTCTCCATACAAGTTGAAAAGGTGAAAGATTTTGAGTTAGTGCTCCCCACTGATATAAAACTCTTGATTCTTGCCCCCACTTAGACTTTCTTTTAGTGGAAAGAGCACAAGTGTTGGTTAGGTGCACGTCACGAGCTCAAACATTGCCAAAGAGTCGATCATACTGTTAAATGTTGTCTATTGACGTGTGGATTAAGTGTACGTCACGAGCTCAAACATTGTTAAAGAGTCATATATACTCATTATCCATCGAGTTTCGAATCATGCACCACTAGTCTAGATTCTTGATACATTAAAATTTACCAATTTAGGTTTTAACTTTTATATCATTAGTTTATTGATGATGTGGGGTTTCATTTTTTTCCCCCCTTCTTTCTTGTGATATTGCAGGACAGAGTGATGAAGTGTTTTGAACTGATTCAAGATTTGACATTGGTTAGTGGGACTAGTGCTACTACTGCAGCAGCAGCAACATCAGTGCCTCAAACTCCCAATGGGGTGTTGGAAGCTGCTTGTTTGAGCTATAAAAGTGGTGAAGGAACAGTTCTTTCATGTCAAAATGCAAAAAGGAGGAAACTTGACACAAACATCATCTCATGAAGTCATCAACTTACAAAAAAAAATTTAATCTTTTTTATTAGTTTTTAGAGGTCCTATAAAAGTCTAATGAGTTTTGGCTAAATGGAAAATTTGTTGGTGTGGTGGCTTTAAAAGTCACAAAAGCATTGATGAAAAGAGGGGGTGGGGGTGGGGTGGGGGTGGGGGGGTAGGGGGTCCATGTTGTTAGCATGAAAAGAATTGTCACCAGCTGTTAATAATAATCCTGAGTTGTCAACAACCATAGTAAAATAGGAGGTTGAGAAGAAATATTGAGCTTTTTCTCTTCCTTTGTTTGGGTAATTTTTTTTTAAAATTCAAATGAAAAATATATAGAATGAAAAAGGGTTTGAATGTTAAAGTAGTATAGTTAGTGGAGGTTATTAAGTGGTGGTGTTGTTTTATTACTTGTATTATTAGTGAAGTGAAATTGAGATGTATTTTCATGGTATTATGGAATAAAACATCCAAAAAAAAAAAGTGCTTTTGATCTTCATTTTTGTTAATAATATAATTGTTACATTGTGTTGTGCAAATTGGATCTCTATTTATTACTATGTTGTAGGATGGTGAATAAGTATGTGCTTTATCAATGTAAAGATTAAAAAAATAAAATACCATTTTAGACTTTTGTATAATGGTTTCCTTTATTGTTAAACTCTATACAACAATTCCTCTATTATTAATTAATCAACAAGTGGATGCATGTATATTTTATCTCTATCTTGTGAGAAGTGAAGAGTTTGTTCAAGAAAGAGGAAATTGTTCGATTATCTATTAACCCTATACTCTAATCGTTGGTCATCATATTATTTTCTATTTCAGGTCACGTTGTAGACCTCTTTCGCACCTCCTTACATGGACATATGTGTTGCTCCTTTTACATGCATGGATCGTTACAACCTTATTTTTTTGCATCACTGATGTCACTCTCAATCTTGTCTCGTATATTTTTGTTCCTAATATAATCTCTTCTAGTGTGCTTACGCATACATTTAACTCATCTCCTTCATTTGGACGAGTAAATTCTTGACTAGCTAACACTCTGTCCCATACAACATGATTGGTCTAACAATCACTCTATAAAACTTACATTTTTTAAGTCTCGATGACACATTCTTATCACAAAGGTACTAGATGTGAGACCTCATCATCCAACCCACTCTTACACGATCTGTGACATCATCGTCAATCTCTTCATTTTTTGATTTATTGACCTAAGATACTTGAAACCTGCTCTCATCAGGGATGACTTGTGTATCAGCCCCTCACTTTCACATTTGTCTTATGCAGTCGTCACTGAACTTGCACTCCATATACTCTGATTTCACTCAACCTAAAACCTCTAAACTGTATGATCTTTCTCCAAATCTCCAGTCTATCATTAATTCCACTACATGTCTTGTCAATCAATACAAATTATTTGCAAATAACATCCATCATGATACCTCTTCTTGAAGTTGTGGTATCAATTCATCTATAACATAAATAATTGCTAGATTAACCAACATGTAACCAAACAACCCTCTAAGAGTGAAAAAATCTCAATTATTTCTCAAGGATTTCTTCATTTTAGTGCTCAAAATAAAAATCTTAACTTTAAGAGAGAAGAATCTCAATCGATCTTGTTATATTTCAGGTGGGTTTCACAATTAACCTCTTAAGACCGCTATCTAAAACATAATTGAATTTGATAGAGTATTTTAACCGTCTCGAAAATTTAAAATTTAAAATTTCATACTTACTTCATATTCAAAGGTTTGATTGTGGACAAAAAGTTTGATTGTGGTTGTTCACAAATTCAAATCCAGTCTGAAATTTTGTGCAAAAACAACATAAATTATTACCAAACTTTATACTGAAACTACTAGTACTAAACTATATGAATTATTAATTATTAAAACATTATACTATACTACTCTTTGGTGGTACACTACAAAATGTCCATCAAACACAAACATGTATTACCAAACTTTGTACTAAAATTAATTTCAAATTCCAATAACTAAACGACCACAAATGTATTAGACTATATTGTAAAAATAGGGATCTCAACTTATTTTTGTTATTTTGGTTTTTTTTCACCACAAAATTTCTTATCGTTATTAAACTATTCTGAGATTTTTATTTGAAATTATAATTTTTAGACTAATTAATTCCACTTGAGAAGTCGGATTAAATAGTCCAATTTAGGTGGGATAGAATGAGATATCACAATACAAAATTAAGTTTAAGATAATTTATACTGTATTTGGTTGAGAGTATATTCCAACTACCTATTTACATATCAAATCAACTTAATTTACTATGATTAAGTGATTTCATGTACTAAATATATACATTAGTTAAGTCTAAAAATATTTATTCGTATAAGTGTACATACAAATATTTATTCGTTTGACATAAATACTCGATGTGAGTAAGTTTTTACCGATCAGGAGGGACATATGTGCCCCCCATTCAATTGATAAGATCCATAATTTGAATCAAAATTGTAAAGCTTTTGTTGCATTATTGGCACAGAATAAATTGATGGATCATGGTCATTTTCTGTCATATTACATATGGATAGCCCTCATCAAAAGCAAGACATTTCAAAATTTGAAAGTTTATATGCACTAGTCATTTTATCATAATGTATTATGTTATTTTGCTTTCTTATTTATATTATTGCACTTTGCTTTGATTTTTTTTTTTTTTTTGCGGAGGGTTTATTAGAAAATAGTTGTGTATATTAGCCTTTTTAACATTTTACTTGTGAAATTATACTACAATGTAAATATAGTAGTATGTTGCATGGCTATCCTCATATCTAGTCGTAGGTATTGAGTCAAGTCTCGCAACAAGCGTAAACCAAACCTCATACTTAGTTGTCATTATTTGGAACCCTTGATTGTCGTGCAACTCCTTGAAAATCGTGTCATTCGCCTGCTAAATATTGCCACTTAAAATCATAAATACTCGAAGGGCTCATTTCGTTTTATTCCAAAACTCCAACTCAATTACTTAGACAGAGGAATTTAACCTACCAACTGCAAACTCAGATGCGAGATTATTTTTTTATCTCAGTATTAGCTATTTTCTAATTTTTTATCCCACATGCAATATGATATAAAAATATCATAATTTTTTTGGCATAAATAATTTTTAAATTACTTATATGAGTATCAAAAAACATAAATCAAATAAATGTATAAAACGACACCGTTCAGTCGTTTTCCGGTAATGATTGCCTTGTATGTACTTTTTGGGGATCCGAATTGGCAATATTGGGCCCACTAACTATGACCCACATCCGTTTCGTTTGACCGTATAGCCACGTGTCTAAATTTTAACTCACATTAATAAAAAATATATTTTTGAGAAATTCGTAATTATTTCGTTTATTTTTATTTGTTCACGATAACATGTCAAGTTTTTAAAAAAAATAATAACTAATATGTGTATTTTAGACATACAAAATACAATAATATTCTTTCAGATACTTGTTATCGTCTCTTTTAGGAGAGTCTCGCTATCTGAATAGCGAGACATACAAATACATATATCTAATATATTTATAGTATAAAATTATTATATTTGTGTAAGTTTTTTTAAAAAGTATATATCATTATAAATTGTGTAAGAGTAATGTTTATTTTATTAGAAAAAAATATTTTGGCAATAATAAGAAAATGGAAGATAGTGAGTAAGACTGGTCAACATCTTGGTTTGCTCATTTACAAAACTGACTCACTGAGTTTTTTTTTTATAATTTTTTATACAAAAATAATATTTTTTTTGTATAATAAAATAAAATAAAGAAAGGGATATCTGAAGCATAAGAAACCTTGGGAATTGAATGCATAAAATTAATTGTTTTTAAATACTTTTGGATTGTTCCTTTCTTTCTGTTTCATTTTCTCAGATGAATCTACTCATTACACGTCTTATAAATTGTAATTATTCACACAAAAATTCATCCAATATATTTTTTTTCTTAGATTTTTGGTTCGAAATTTTATGTTTCATAACCTACTTGATTTTGCAGACTTTTACCTAGGCTAAACAAACATAAATTATTAATATATGAATGTAATTATTCGGTAATTCGATATTTATCAACGTTCGAATTAGATATAACTTATTAAAAAAAGAAATATATTAATCAGTAATTTAGATATTCTTAAAATTTGAATCTAAAATCTTTGATTAAAGATGAAGAATCGATCTGATCCATTTAGGTAAAACTTTTTTTTATAGTGACTTTATTATACGTTCAGAGGCTTTTCACGCACATTACATGCATATGTATATTATTAAGAAATTTGAATTAAATTATAAGCTTTTATCATAATATTATATTTATTCTGAACTTCCGAACTCTAAATTATTAAAATCACAATTAATACATGTAAGTTGGAGCTGTCATTTTACAATGTGATTATAATGAAGTCCTCGTATGCATCAAATTAAACGTGAAAGATTGACGATGTGTCTATATTATCTATATTAAATGATTCTAAAAAAAAGTGTAATTAATACATTACATGGTTCAAATTAATTATATATTTTAACATTTTAATAATAAATCTTTATGATAAAAGTATATTTGTTTCAATTATGGTTTATTTCTTTAATCGTCTCACTTAATTAAAACTTAACTAAATATAAATCCATTTGTCCATCAATATTGGAAATTCACATAAAGTATTCAAGTAAGAAAATCATAATCCATCAAATAAAATCCGTTCGAACGTGAAACCTAAAAAAAAAAAAACATTTTAAAGATTACGTTCATCAAGTTTTCTAATTTAATTTATCAGCTCAAACGTAGATATTCAATAAGTCTAATTTCATAAATTTTAAATCCTAACACGTTCTTCATCTTATTTGGAGATAAATAATACTTATAATTATGATAAGATAACATACTGTAAAAAATTAATTATTTTCACCCATTACTCTTAATAAAATTTTTTCATTAGAATTCATAATGTACTACCGAAAGCATACTATTGTCAGACCAACAAGTGATAATATTTTATATACGAGTATTAAATTATTTTAGTATAAACAAAACATGAGAATACCTTTTTATTACATATATAAAGACAAAGACAGTAAAAAATTAATAGTAAAATTTAATGTATTAATTGAGTTTTGACTGACCAAAAACAGCTAAGCATGGTCAAAACTCAAGAGCCTCTAGATTAATTACTTTATTAAATAAATAAAATAAAACTTTTGCTTCTTTGTGGTCGGTGGAGCTACAATACAGTCAAAACCTATTTATAATAATTTGTATGAAAATTTTTATGATTGCTATATATATATTTCTTGAAAAATATTATTACATAATAATATTTGAGTATGACTATTATAGAAGAATAATTTTACAAAGCATTCTGATATAATGAATGTCCATGTTATTATAGGTAAACAATGTTATAAAGAAGTAAAATATAACATAAAAGATCGAGTCGATCTTATGAAAATTCAGTCGTTATAGTAAAATATTGATATAACGGAATTTAACCGTATAAGGTATGAGTTTGGAGTGTTAGATGGATTTAGTGATCCTATATTTTTTAGAAGAGATTAAACATGTAAAACTCTATTTAATCATGGATTCAATAACTAAAATGAGCTACAAGTTTAGTGAAATTCAATTCAGAATCAATAAACTTTAAATCTTGATTCCAAAAAATATAATCTTATAGCTACTGATTCAACCCAATTCAGCATAAAAATATATTTTACAATGTTAGTTGAAATTCATACCATTTGACCATCGAAAAGTGAAATGTGACAAATAAAAATAACGAAATCATATATTAATTTAGATGAATTAGTTCTAAGAAAGAATCCAAAGACAAGTGCCTTGAAATTGCAAATACATCTTGTTGAATGGTCAAGTTGAATGTGAAACTAACTTCAATCTTGTTATGATTGCTACAATTACCTTATTGGATTAGTAAATAAAAGCTGCATTAACTTTTTGTATTTTTTAAAAATGAATATCTAACTTCATTAAAGAAAAAGAAAAAAATATATCAAGAAGAAGTTCCATTTATACAAAAATTATAACATTGAATAACCCATGCATTTATGATTTGAGTACATAAAATATGAGTTGACCATCAAATGTGAAAACGATCAACTTTGATCTTAAACCATGTGAAATGATCGTATTTATCTTTAAATTATGTGAAATAGTTAATTTTATCACTCAATTTTCAATAATAAGATCGTTATTTTTACAACAACAATATAACCTAGCTAGATATATATACAATATTCAACTTCATAACATAAACTTTATAAGAACAAATTATCAATTCAATGTGCCTTAGCAAATACTTTTAGAAGTGCAATGCCTTGCTTGCATTGGTCCCTCACTACTCATTTATTTTATAACAAATCTCAACAACAAACACTACAATTGCAAAATTTAGGTTAGGTGGTTGAAAAATTTAACATATATAGATAGGACAATTGTCCTTTTAGCAGCCCAAGCCATCACCTTCAATTTTGTACAATCAATATCATTCTTGATGATAGTTATTACTCTTTCGTTTCAAAATAAGTGTCACCTTAAAAATTTAAACAAATTTAATCATGTGTTTCTAACTATACAAGTTTTACTACAGCGACACTTAATTTGAAATGGATCGAGTATTTTTTTTAAACACAGTATTCAAGAACAAGGATTTTTTTTTTAGATATAAAAAAAAGAAATTCAGTGACACTTTTAGTAGTTTAAGTTGGATTCCTTTGTGCATTCATATGGATTTGAGGACAGAATCTTAAAATGGAAGTGTTTTTTGTTTAATAATATAACCTGCACAAAATTTTTGATTTTTAGTTAGTGGGGAATATGGCAGGGTTTTGTCACCATTGAAGGGTCATGGTAGCATTACTTGACCCGAAAATATATCAAAAACAACCTCTCTGCCTTCACAATATACTAACCTCCTCTCCAGATCCTACTTGTGGAAGTTCATTGAATATGATTCCTTCATTCTTAATCAGATATCTCGAATTGAAATCTTGAAAATGAAAGAATTGTGATAGGAAACTCTTTCCCTTTTAACGAGTCATACACCATGCGAACACTAATGAATTGAAAATTCAAAATAAATATCGAATATCGAATAAAAACCTTGAACTTTCTATTATGGAAAGTTTTTAGCTACTAGTTGTAAGAAAAGTAAAAATGAACCTAACAAATATTAATCACTTGTCAGGATAACATATGCTTGTGTTTGACCAGTCTTCATGTTTCCTTTTTATTTCACCTTGGCTGCTAAATGGGGGCTGCTAAGGACCAGTACAAAGTAATATCTTGGGAATTGTTAAAATTCCCATTCTCTATGGTAACAACTACTAACATCTTGATACCCCTTTTATATTTTTCAATTTGGTGTACGATATGCTTTGCGATCTCGATTAATTCAAATCCGCATTTTTGATAAACTAGGTGGGAGAAACCGTAGATAAGGGGTGGTTCTATTGACAATGAATGCTATCAACATGCAAAATTAAAACAAGGGAGGCTCTTTCACTTACTCAAGGGTCAATCAGTGTCGAAAAGGACCACAAGAATCGCGGTCCCTGCCTGTTAATCGATAATAATAAACGTAGAGCTGATATTCACCTACAAGAATACAAAATTCAGATCATCTGCAAACACTTAGAAATGATTTATCTGTAAATGATACAGATACTCAGACGAAATGTACAAACAGTCTGTTAGTTATATATTAAATGTGCTTCATACATACTTCTATCAAAGTGCAGGTCATGATAAATTATAATGATACATCAATGTAACACTCGTATTAAATGAGTAGTATTTATTCTTCGTCAAATGGTATATAGTTTATGCGTTGTGAAGGAACAAAGGAAAATGCTAACTCAGGGTCTCTAAGATAGCTTTATTCTACATCTATGTTGCTTAGACTCGTCAAAAATAACGTCAGTGTGTGTCAGATCCTCCAAAAGTTGTGCGTTTGGAGGATCTGACACTGATGTGTTGACATTTTTGGATGATCCGAGCAACATAGTACTACATATACCCTTCGGAACGGGTATGTACCTTAACAAAAAATTGAGGAATCACACGTTCTTGCATTATTCCTTTTAACAGTTGGGAACAGGGCAATGCCATGATTTTTCTCAATCTGGATCCCTGCTCCTTTAATAGAATTGCAGGTTTCATGCGAAAAAATTGAGCTGCGTACTTAATTCAAAGAAAGTCCGGCTGGCCTGTGGATGTTAAGCAACGATGCCACATGCGGCTGTTAAGATCCACAACTTTGGGTTGAGCAATGACTTCTGGAATTGGAAAGTACACATAATGAGTATTGCATATACCAACTGTGATCCCGCTATATCCAGCAAATGCACCATGAACCTATCAAATAACCGAGCATTGGTTATATTTTCGAATATCTCAACAACAGAAAGCAATTTGTCTTCTGTAAAACAACAAATATCAAGAAAATCAGTGAATAAGTATTAAGTGAGGTTGAGAAGACTTACAGCATTTTGACCTAGTACAGTACAGAGAATTCCATCTGATGCATTTGCACGGCATGCACGGATCATGTATGTAGGATCAATGTATTTTACATCAGTTGTAACACTAATCTCCTTGAAGTACTTTTTGATCTATAAGAAAGCAAGCATACCATCGTAAATTTTCTCGATAAAAAGGAGGAACGTGCACATGCATGGTCACTTCTCAAATTGATCAACATTCTCTCAATAGTCAGAGAATAAAGCATAAATATGGAGATGACGGAAACTAGAAACAAAGTGAAGTACGAATAATATGCGAGTTGATAATATCTAATGATTTTGTACACATTTCAAACTAGTCCACATGCAAAACAAGTTGAGCACACATTTTGTAACAATCACATAAATGTGTAGCTTGCCATCGACAAACCTGTTGTTGTATATGAACACCAATATCTCCAAGTACAGCATTTCCAGATGCATCCTTTGCATTGGTTTTCTCAAGGAAATCCTACAAGAAGGTTTGAGTAATATAGCAGTTAAATAGTATAAAGATCTAGAAGTGATTCTTCTGTTTTCATTGCTCGAATCAACTACAAATGAGAAAGCGGTGACAAACTTGGAAATATCTAAATGATTGTTTACAACTTATTCGTATGCTGTGGCTCTCGGCTCTCCAGTAGATAATATATTAAAAGCTGATGGTCTATAATGTTCACCCTTCCTAGTACAATTCTTCATTTTTGGTAGTAATTAATAATTTTTCGATCTTTTTGGACTGTTAGATATATGACAAATATTACTTATTTTATGTCCAATTGCAATAGAGACGAGAAAATACAATAGAACTAACCTGCCCTGCCCCCTCTGCTACACAAATCACAGCTGATCCCTTTGTCTCAAGCAGATATTTTAGATGCTGCAGCACACCATGAGGCCCATGCAGATTAAACGGCACCTGAGATCAAATCGACATGATCTTATTAAGAAGGCCCTTAAACATAACCGGTTATATACCAATTGATCGAGATTAGACTAACCTCTGGAATCAAGCATATGTCTATCTGTCCACTAGCTAGTGATGCATGCATAGCTATAAAACCACTGCTACGACCCATCAACTTCACAATTCCGATACCATGATATGCACTATGTGCCTACAGTAAGTAGATTTCAGGGAAGAGTTATGATCCAGGATTGCTTCAGTAACTGCAACGTAAATGAGCAATCTTTTTCTACAGATACTGTGAGATACCTTCTGGAGGAGTAAACTTTGAAATACTTAAGCGGAAAGACGCAAGGGGATGCAAAACTTATAGCAGGACTGTAAAGTAGTACCTCAATATAAGCAGAATTAATGGCTCTCTGTGCTTCTTCAACAGCAGTATCAAAACCAAATGTTTTGTCCATAAGCATAATATCATTGTCTATAGTTTTTGGCACACCAACTACAGCTACCTGCATACGTCTTCTACGGCACTGCACATCAAGTACACAAAAGAAAGTTATACTTCCTAAGTGACATCATTACTTCAAAGTTGTACCATTGAAGACTACTGAGTTTTCGGCTGCACGCCCATTCCTGGTTAAGATTAACATAATCCAACCTAACAAATATAGAGGCCACAATGGACAACCTCATCATGAATTGCGTTTGCGCCAGCATGTGTACCATTTCCACCGATCACAAAGAGCATGTTTATTCCTCTTTCCTGAAATTAAGATGAAGTGAATCGTAGATAAAGCAAGCATGATAATTCTGGTGCAAGTAAATTACAGAGCCAGTCAAGAACCTGAATGCTATCCACAATGTCGGAAACTTTAGGTCCTCCACGTGATACGCCTAGCAAGCTTCCACCAGAAAGATGAACATTTTGAACCACTTTCCTGGATAACTGGTAACGAAATATACAACGACTTATCGCTAAGTATTATTTCTGTTAAGAAGTACATTTTTCCTAAAAATCAAGACTTTATCCATAATAATTCATGAAAGATTCAAGTTTTTTGAGCTAAACTCTAACCAATACGAGGAGAATCTGCATAGGGAGTACTAAGAAGCAACTTACTGGCATTTCAGCTAAATCATTGCTTGAAAACCCACGGTACCCAAATGGAATCCCCACAATTTGCTTCACACCGTATATCTCAAGGGTGATAACTATCTGCAATCATTAAAAATTAATAGACAATACATCAATGTTGTACATTGAAATAACATGACTGAATTGTTTTCTGAAAAAAGAAGAACAAGCAAAAGAACAAAGTATATGTTAGACCTGTCGAATAACGTCATTAAGACCTGGGCATAGTCCACCACAGGTTATGATTGCTGCTTTCACCTCCTCTGGTTTGAAATATATTTTCTCTCGAGGACCAGCACGATGAACCCTAAACAAGATCAATCACATATTTACAACCTCTAAGGGCAACGAGCTGCAAATTTCGAACTAAATTCCTTTATTAAAATCATTTTATCTCGTGCCAGAGTTGAAAATTCTTGGCAAGGCTGTCAAACCTCTACAAGTTGATGTTCAATATATCTAAAGACACAATAACTTTAAGAAGTTAACAAACTATATTGTTCTGTAAGATTTTATTTTATAAATAGACATTAAAATCTTTCCAGAGAATTCAATAAAGCTCAATATTTCTTTTTTTGCATAAAGGATTCTTAGCTCCTTAGTTCGGATAAGAAAAAAGGACTCTTAGATCCTTGGTATCGGTATCAGAACGATCGAAGCACATGTTATAATTATACAGATAATTAACTATAAGAAGCTTACCATTGCTCTACCCATGTACAATCGGGATCAATGCACTCGGCACCAGCAGAAGTCGGGGAGGAATAATTAATAGTCTGAAAAATAACAGAACTTTGCATGAATTGATTGGCAGGAAACAACTCAACGCAACGAAAAGAGAAATATGTGTTTGTTTATTCATACGCAAAGAGTATTCTGTTTGCTCTTTCACGACAAAGAGTCCTCTTGCTATCATAAGGTGCATTGACTCTCAAAGACCAGACAAGCATACAAACAAATTGTTGTTTCTCCAGCTTATGTTGCGGCCCCATCTATCCTCACCAAAGAATGCACTCTGAGCTCCGAATCAAAGGGAAACAAGAAAAATGTACTTGCAACTCCAAAATTGGAATTTTGGCTTATGAACTTTCTTCTCTCAATCAAAACTCGTCCATATGAGACATGGAACTCTATTCTGCCTAGAATGTTTTAAATTGCCATCTATCGAAGGTTTCATTTTAACGACTACTATGTGTCAACGCCAAGCTAGTTGGTGATTGCTGCTCCAATACAATGCCTGAGTTATATAACTAATTCAATGGAGAAAAAGGGTTCATAATCCTAGAAGCAGATTTCTCAATATTTACCAAGTTAAACACTACATAAAACTTTAACTAATAAAGGGTATAACTTTTCCACATCTATCTAGATTGAAGAAATACCGAAGTATTTAATATTTCACAGCTGAACGGTACGCATATCTGACAATACATAAAATAAGCTTTATAACGATTCTGAACGAATCATTTACCCGCAAATCATGTGGGAGTGCAAACTCAAGCGAGAATCTTATCATGTTTTTAGCATCAAATTCATCAAAATGTTGCCTTTTGCCACTATAATCAACTGGCAACGGGCAATCAGTGTGAGACGAGCTACGCTAAATTATAAGGAAACAAAGCTTACTTTAAGAAGTACTCTGTCATTGTTATTGATGTATCCGTGCCATTCTTCATCTGAAGGATATCCTTGTGCAAAATCCTCAGTGACTGGAGTTCTGTAACACAATTGTTGCACTAAAGTTAGTAATATAGCTATCAAACAAGTATTTCTTTCACAAATATTGAATATCATTGAGGTACCTCTTGGCTAACACATTCTTGATCATTTTAAAATTAGATATAATTCCAATTTTCAACTCAATGAGAGTAACAAACAACTTATCATTATTCTCAATTCTACAAACAAACCAAGCATTTATACGCCATTTCAACAAAGAAAAATGAGAAAAGTCAAATAAAAAAATAGAGGCATAGACAATTCACAATAGTAAAAATTATAAAAGATGAAATAGCACAAAATAAAAAAACATTTTTTTAAAATATATGTTCAATTTAAACTATAAAGTTTGGAGTAATTATTTTAATTTCCTAAAAATTCAAATCCATGTATAAGCCATTTATTCTTAAAAAGCTCAATACTCCCTCCGTCCCAAAATGAATGTCACTTTAGCCAAAAGAAAAAATTGTCCCATGTGTGGAATTTAATACTCTTGATCGCAATATATGTGACACACTTTTTCTTTTTAATCTGTACTAAAAGAATATCACTTTTTTATATTTGAAAACAATTTAACTTTAAAATTACATTTTTATCCTTAAAATAGAATAATTTATATTATGCAAATAATATAAAAGACTACAAATTTCAAGTTTTTACTTTCAAAGAGTATCACATTAATTGACGTATTATCAACTATGCTCTTGTATAACTTTCTTCTACTTAATCCTCCTCAATTCTCGAGAAACGTCTAATAAACAAGAGATAATTTAGTAAACTACATATTCAATAAAGGGAAACTTACATAAATATACTATAATAAAAAAAATATTTATCATTTATAGTAATAATTTTTTTTTTTACTTGATCATTTTTAATTCATTTATAATACAAGTTTAATTCATATTACAAAGAACAATTTTTTATTCACATATAATACAAATTTTAATGATAGATAATTCATTTATCATACATTTTAGACACTTTTAATACAATATGTCAAATTTTTACCAAACAAACCTAATATATTTTAAAAAATAATTATAATTCATATATAATTCAAATATATTGCATATATAATTCACTTTTAATACATATTACAGATTTAACATAGTATTGCTATAAATGATAATAAATAAAAAATATTACTAAAATCAGTAAAAATTTATTAAAATGTACCAATATATGTAATTTTTCCTTCAATAAATTATTTTTAGAATGAAATGAGCTAAAACTACACTTATTTTGAAATAAAAAATACAATAAACATCAAAATCAGATAAATTAAAAGAGTGTTAATGAGCAAAATACCTCATTTTGAGACAGAAAGTGGAAGGATACGAAACGGCGTCGGGAAATACATCAGTGATGTGAGGAATATTGAAACGAGCTTCGAATTCTCTCTCATACTTCACTTTCCAATCCGGATCGCTGAAATCGATGTTGTTAGGGACGACGAAATTACTTGATTTAGCTGCAACTCTCGTTCTCATTTTCCGGCGAGCTACCGGCGGCAACTTAATCGACTTGACGGAGCTGATGAGTAGCTCATTTTCGCCGGAAACAGTTGTCGACGGTCGAATCGGATTTGATCCGATCGCCGAAAGCGACTCCATTTGTCTAAGTAAAAATGTGTAGAAGTTTGGAAGAATAATGTAGAAAAAAGTTTCTGCTTGTTTTTGTAAAAAGAGGGGAAAAAAAGGAAAGAAAGAAAGTTAACAAATGGTTTCCCCTTTATTTATGAAAAAAAATATTTCCATTTT
Source organism: Solanum lycopersicoides (assembly GCA_022817965.1). Taxonomy (NCBI): domain Eukaryota; kingdom Viridiplantae; phylum Streptophyta; class Magnoliopsida; order Solanales; family Solanaceae; genus Solanum; species Solanum lycopersicoides. The sequence goes on along the minus strand of CM040628.1, from coordinate 4,438,227 downwards.
GAGTAGTAGTTTATAGCCTTCCAAAAAGTGACTTTTAAGTGGCTTCACGGTGGACGAGTTGAGGAAAGGGAGACTGAAATATTTAGATATGTAAAAAGAAGATTGACGAATGTTTTAATAAGGCGGTGTGAGAGGTAGAATATTTTGGAGTCAAAGAGAAGTAGATAAAAAAGTATTGGAAAAAAATGATTAGACAGAATATCGTGCATATTTAGTTTACAAAGGACATGACGTTAGTAGAATAGTATGAAGATCGCAAATAAAAGTAAAAAGTGAATAGGTAGTTTGAGGGTTCTCGTATTAGTAGCCTATCCATGTATTTGACTTGGTGGTAGTATTGTTCACTATGTCGATGTAATATTAGCCTATTCATGTAATCGGTGGATTTTTATATATGATATCATCTATGATTTACTGTATTTAGGTGATCACACCTTCTTGTTGTTGTTTTTGTTAAGGTACCTTGCATATAGGTTACATTATGTTTTCGCTATTAGTTGTCGTGTCTTTCTCCACTTTCATTTTTAATTTGCTTGAGTCAAGAGCCCTTCGAAAATAACTTATCTATCTTTAAAAAAAAATAATAGCAAAAGTAATGTACACTCTATCGTTACCTTAGTGATATATTTTATAATATCATGATATAAAGTCGAACAACAATACTTATAGATGAGTTAGAGATCGATTCAAGATTTAAAGATTGAAGACGCATTATTATCTTCAACATTTTAGGGCTTGTTGGGCAAGACACGTCAGAGTTTGAATTTGAGGACAATTGTGTGTAATTATACGGTTTGACATATTTGTTTGATCAAATGGTAATTATACTCTCCAATTTTCAATGAAAATGTGAGAATCAGGTACAATTACATCATAAAACCGTCACTTTCTCCATTTACGTTTATTTGTCTATTTCGTTTTTCGAAAGTCAAACTGTATGAACATTAATCAACATTTTATAATGTATCTAATTTTTCTTTCATATTAATATGAGAATGGATTGTTGGCTGCGAACTTATAATGAATAGTATTCAAAATCAAAATTTTAAATAAATTTAATTCAATTTAACTTCGAATATTAGTCAAATTGACTCTAGCAAAGCGAAATATGACAAGTAAAAATGAACGGAAAGAGTAGTTAATATGATAAAAGATGTATATACGTTAATATTTAAGTGCCTCAAGATTCTGTATGCATTGTTAAACTGCTAATTTAAGTTCATCAATGCAAAAAAACACAAACCAGAAACATAATCCGTTAGTTGCCAAGAAATCTGAGTTGGTATAAATAAACCTTCAGTATCTTCTTCAATGGCAACCAGATGTATGAAGGTGACATTTTTGGCATCGCGAAGCACACCATCATCTCATAAAACACGCCTCACACGACTTGCAAAGTGCGTGCTTGTAGCGCGTCTTGCAGGCACTTCACAGCACCAGTGTAATTTAGAAATCCCATAAACCAAAATTCATGGTTGTCAATAGAGATAACTTGGATGTACTTTTCTAACGAATTGGTTCTGCTCGACGAAGGATAAATTGCTTTAAATTGATGCAACGGGATAATTACCTGCTCATATCAATAAGTAAACAAATGGAAATGTTAAAATACAGTAAATATCCAAAACGAACAAGAAATTAGATCTCCGAGCAAATAAAACTAGGTAGGAAGGTATTGCCATTTGCCAAGAGTGGACGTGGAAGTGACTTAGGAACTTCCTTTGCGTAAAGGTAAAAATGCAAATGAGCAGATCACAAGGAATGAGTTACATTTGAAGCAAACGATTGAACATCTTTAGGAATTTAAAGTAAATAACCGCGGGAGACTGAAAAATAAACAGAGATGTACCTTGTAATAGCTCCATTCAGTCTTGTTTTCATTTGTGTAGGGAAGGGGGTTATCGCTACAAAATGCAAGCTTTGCGGTAGATAAATATAACACTCCCATTACTGGTCCAGCTGAGGTCGATAAATAACATGCAAATGAATTCCGAAGTTGCTCCTCAGGATCTGCTTCAAATGTTTGGCGGAATATCATGTCATAACCACCTTCAGCCAAAACCTTTGTTCCCTGTGCAATTCTTCCTAAGGCAGCATCAGCAATACTAGGGCTCGTTTTCACTATACAAGTCAACGAAACAAAACTAAAGTTATTGCATCCGCAAAGGTGGGGGGTAAGTACATCCTACCGTCCCAGAAAATTTCCATGGGAGTTAGCACTTCTAATACTCATATTCCTTGAATACGATGTCCATGAATGCAAAAGAGAAACCGGGAAAAGCTCAAATTGAAAATGATTCAGGGATGGTCACAAAATCAAAGAACAAGAAGCCTTACAGTGTTGCCATGTATTGCCAGCAATATCCTCTGCCTTCTTTGTTGCTTCACCAACCTTCTTTCCCCATCTACCAAGTACATCTTTGACATTCTCCATTTTATCTAATAGAAATGAAAATCATATACACGCAGTTAGTTGCAGAAGCAGCCGGTGACGGAGCCAGAAATTTCATCAAGGTGATTTAAAAATATGAAGAAGTCAAGCCGCACCCTTACTGTTCGGGTGGGGCTTGGTCTCCAAACTGAAAGCAGGACGGGTTTTTGCCTCATACAACTTGAGCCAAAGATCGGGAAAGTTAGAGATAGGGAAACCTAGCAGCTGCCGGGGGGGGGGGGGAAGACTCTTCAGCCCTAGCGTTTCGCGTTTTTTCTATTCCGTCCCATTCTATTTTGGGATAAGCGGCTAATACTAAAATAATAAGTGAAGTAGTAGTCTGATCAATTGGCTGGGACACTAGATCACCCGTGCCCGCCCATTCTATCTCGCCCTAATTGGAATGACTCTCTTAGTTACGCAGCGGCCCGACCCGAGCCCCTACGTCCGCTTTTCTCCGACCGCAACCCAATAAGTTGGCCAAACCAATACAACATTTACTATATATAATTTTAACCTTGTTTATGATGCAACAAATAGACATGGAGTTCATTTGAACTCTATCTACTTTTTAATGCGCAACATAAATTTATATATAAAAATTCACTAACATCACAATAAATAATTGGTATCAACACATTGCTTTAAAAACTCAACGAATTCAATACTAATTAACAAACTTAAACGATTGAACTCATAAAATTTAAATCTTCGACTTCCGTTTTCAATATGTATTATTCATGTACTTGTATTTGTGTGTGTGCTTGCACGATTTTCAATGTGTATGTATATATGTATATACAGAGAAAAATATACTAACTTTTGATATTGACGGAAGCAGAATTGTTGATCGGAGCCGGAGAATGAACTAAGTAAGGATTCGATCCCCGGTTACCGGCTGTTCTCTGCGCCGACGACTCCGTCACCAATTCCTGACTCCAATGCACGGATTTCTTCGATTTATTCGAACCGTTCGCTGATTTGATTCCTTCATTTTCGATTTTACCAATTTGATTCTCATTTACAGAGGCAATTGTAATAGTATTGTCCTGTTGCACACATTTCGGATCCGGTTTCGTACCTTGATCCGGATTCACACCGGAGCTGGTCTTCTGCTCCTCCGCCGCCGCGATCTCTTCCCCGCCACCGTCGTTTTGCTTCTTCGTCATCTTCGCCGACGAGAGAAAAGAGGTAAGAATATCTACAATGCGAAATTACTCTCTACCGTGATAAGGCGGCGCGTCGGAACCTTTGGCCGATTCTGGAATTTTCCGTTTTGGTTCCGATTTAACGCCGGGAGAGAGAAAGAGAGAGACCGGCGATTTAACGCGGGAAGACACTATACGAGGGCCAATACCTCTAATTTATCAAACGCCTAATTTATTTTTTTTATATATTTACAATTTTTTTATGTCAAACAATACATATATTATTAAACTTTGGCTATAAAATAAAAATCACAACACACACACAAAAAAAAAAATAATACTCGTTGATGTTAGAAAATCTTGTAAATTTGATTAACTTTAGTGCTATATTTTAATTCAACGTAAATACATTCTATAATAAAAATATTTACCTCCAAAAATTAACTATTATACATGAAAAATAAATAATAAATTAATATTTATATTACATCGCATGATGATCAATCTAAATATGATTTGAAGTCGCAAAACCTTGCTACGACTCGAACACATCAGTATTTAAAAAGTAAAAAAAAAAAAGACTAAATGATAAATACTTGAAAAAGATGGTGGAGAAGAAGACTCAAGAACTGGTCAAATATTTTAATTAAATGAAATATAATAAACTCAATTCATTATGAAATGTTACTAATAGTAGCTGAAAAGACTCGATTTATTCTGAAGTATTTTTATTTTTTAAAATAAAAATATTATAAAAATGAATTTGAAGACGCTTGTATCACATTAAACAAACAGACCCTTAAATAGACCGCATATTAAAAAGAATAAAACACAAACGAATATATATGTATATATATAAATGCAGGTTAGAGAATATTATATTATGTGATCTCATCCAATAAAACCTATAAATAACAGCACAAATAATATATAAATTCTTGCATTGTATTATTGTATGAAAGAATGAAAATATGTATAGGTGTACCTTCATTTTTTTTCTGTGCAATGCTTCTATCGATCGAAAAGTCAGAAATTTTACATACAAAAAAACTACTATATATAGTATTTATATAATTAATATGTAGTCTTAGATCTATAAATAATTAATATTAAAAATAAAATATTTTTAAAATTATGTTTTTCACATAAATAAAGAGGATATTATGTTTCGAGACATAAATAACAATAAAATTGTTAATCGATCGTTCTAATTAAATGTAACAAGTAACATTGAGAACAATTCATAATGTCGATAAACTCGTGCCCTGTTGCAAAGTTGTTGATATTTTTTCAATAAATCCAAGCATTATTTCAACGTTGCTATCATCTGCAAAAACAAAATAAAGGTAAAATAATCAATTCTAGTATTAAAAAAATTCTAACATTTTTTTCCAAGGTGAAATTATATAAAAACTCATCAATTTTCGAATTCATTTTTTTTAATTAATGACAAAAAAATTCATGTTGAAAGTTAATGAATCCTACTTCGGACAAGTCGATTCAGAATTTTGAATTTATAGATTCCAACATTTCATATAAAGACTGCTTACTAGGTTCAGAATTATTTATTTATACATTTTAACTAGATCTATTGATAGAAATTCAGAGTTTCAGTTTTAGCTACTAAATTCTGTTGAAATTGTAATCAGAACTCTAGCTCCACTACGGACTCTAGAAGTTACTTCAAAAATATATTTTAGTTTATATATATATATATATAAACTATACCATAAAATTTTTAAAATAAATAAATTACTCACCTAGTTTAGGTATGGTATGTCCTTTAGGATGGTGAATCACTTGAGTATCCACAAAACACTCTAGCAGAATTTCACCATCTTTTTTTTGATAATCTGCCTCCCCTTCAAAAACAAAGACAAATACATTTATACCAATTGTATTGAAGTTAGAGCCACAATAAAGTTATTTTCGTGTTCAGTACTAATATTAAAACTCGATTAAATACAAACGATTCATATCATAGAGTAGTTTCATATCAAGGATAAATCTCTTCTTAACAATGACAACTCTATATCCAACAAAATCCGAACGTTCTAAAATCGGATTAAGAAGCATTTACCGCTGCAACCAGTAACGATATAAAAGGAATAGTAATGTGATAAAAGTACCTAAGAAGTGAAGAGATGGACAATTGATAGTAGATGAAAATGCATTTGCAACCAATTTTGGTATCCCAAAAGTTGGCCCTCCAAATTTAGCTCCTGATATTATTATCACAAACTTTATTTTTGGAACTTTTGTTAAAGCCACTCCATCCCTTTGCATCCCTGGAATTGCTGCACCTAAAACAGCTCCCTATTTTCACCACACACAAAAAAAACACAGATCGATTATAATATCTGACTAAGCATATTGAACATTCGATTAATTGAAGACGTAGAGCATATTTCATCCTTAGCTACTTGTGAGACTTATAACTCGTTACACTTATTTAATTGACTATGTATATGCAATGTTAAAGTGTCTATTTATACTAAAAACTATTAGTATCCTTTAGAAATAACACAACTAATCTTTGTGAGATTGTTTTCTTTTATTTAATTTATAACTGATCGTAAGAGATTATTTTTTCTCGTTTACTCCTATAGAAAATAAAAACAACCAAAATGAAAGTTGAGTGAATCTTACCTGGGAGAAACCAAGAATACCATCAAAAGGTCCATTCTTTAACATAAAATCTTCTATATACTCAAGGCATTCTTCAAAATTGTAAAATTCGGTGAAATCCTACAAGAAAAATACACTATACTCATTTGGTATTGATATTTACAAAATAATGTAACTTAAACACCAATTTATTTATGCTATTTTAGTTATAGTCATGAAATGTAAGTTTATAATCATAAAAAATAATGAGTCAAAGTTGGACAAATTGAATAATTACTTGGGACAAAATTGAACAATAACTCATTTATTGATTCAACACGTACAAATTCACCTCAAGGAAGAGAAGACAATTACAATTTTACCCTTTAAACAAACTTATCTTTAATTTTTGCCATTCAAATTAACTATTTCTCATTTTTCCCCTTAGCAATACAACTTGTGCCGTTGTGCGGAACATAATTTTTTTAAAAGAAAATATGGTATAACAATAGTGCTTGTGAAATATTATGATATAAAATTATAAGCTTATGTAAGATAAAAAATTAAAAATAAAACAAAAAATAGGAGCAAAAGTACCAATGACCCGAAGAGAAAGGTACGGTACTTCCCTTCTAGGCCAATAATATGATTCGTAGCCACATGTTTTAATCCGAGCTATCTAACTCGCCCATTTGCTATTAACCTAGTCTATAGCCACATGTTCTAATCCTGTGAGATACGCAACCCGCTCATTTTCTACTAACATGGTTCATAGCCACATGTTATAATATTCAACTCGTCCATTTGATACCTCTTTTAGTTGGTTCGACTATGAGTGTGTTTGGTATCAAGAAAAAAAAAATCATGAAAAATGTTTTCCTTGAAAACAAGTAGATTTTTTTACTTATTTTTTCATGTTTGGTTTTTTCGGAAAAGAATTTTAGTGTTTGATTTATGAATTTAAAATTGAAAATATTTTTTAAAAATAAACTTAATTTTTTTTGGAGGGGTGGGGGGAGGGTGATTAAAAATTGAAAATATTTTTTAAAAATAAACTTAATTTTTTTTTTTGGGGGAGGGGTGGGGGGCTAGACGGGGGTTGATGGAGAAATTGATTTTTTCAACTAAAAAAATGTAATTTGATGTTGAAAGAGAGTTTTGGAAATGATTTTCTTAAGTTTCGAAGGGTAGTCAGTTTTCTTAAATTTTGAGTTGATTTCAAAGACATTTTACAAAACATTTAACCCAATCAAATATGAAAAAATTAAAAAAAAAAAATCTAAAAATATTTTCCTTCAAACCAAACACGCCCTAAAAATAAAACCAACTTTTTAAAAAAATAATAATAATGTTGATCTAAGTAAGAGTAAATTACCTTATTTGATTGAAACCATTCAAAGTAAGGAGGATCAAAAAAACCTTCAAGTGGAGATTTCCCCTGAGCTTGAAAAGGTCCATCCAAAAACACCAAATCCAATTTTCCGATGACGGATTCCGGCCACCGGAAAATCAATTTCTTGAGTATTTCACCACTTCCTCTAAAGCCATGAAGACACAAAATTCTTAATTTTTTTTCCATAGTATTAATTTCTTATGCAAAATTATAAGACCCACTAAGCCCCATATATATAGGAATTTATTTATGGGTCAAAATTTGTCACGTTGTGTCCATGATTCAGCCATAATTGACCATTTTATAATGTTGTTGGTTGTATACTTTTTTTTCCTTCAAAAACGTACAAATGAATTAATTATTAGTCTTAGGATATTTATTGGTGCCACCAAATGATTAATGAACGGTTGAAAATCATAAGATTTTAGGTTTAGGTTTTAGCATATAGGACAAAAATAAAGTGATTTATTTTGGTTTTGTTTTAATTTTGATAGATAAAATTATGAGGATGCGATCTAGTGGTCAATGAACTGAGTTGAGTATCATAATGTTTCGTGTTCAAATCTCATCATAGGCAACTAAAAATAGGTAATTTGCGAACATGGCCAAGGGCTGCGATCGCAAAGAACAAAATAGTGTTGTTGCCATCAATAAATATTTTGTGAAATTATTTAAAGTACATACAAATTGACTTGAATATTACGATTATTAAAAAAAAAAAAAAAAAATTAGATTAAAAATAAAATATATATAATTTTTTTAACCTCTAACTAAAATTTCGCTGTGGGCTTCCGATTATATTGATGTGCCCTTGTTCCTAAGTTTTGGAGTGTCTTTTCAATAAACCCAAGAATTATTTCAGCACTACTATCATCTGCAAAAAATAAATAAAGACATAATTAAAGCCTTATTTATTTTTATTAAAATTAAGACGTATGAATTTTAATTAATACATATATAAATACTAATTAAGGTGTTATCTTAAGTGAGATAATAATTTTCATTTATAAATTTTCTAACTTTTTTTTTTCATGAAATTATATGAAAACTCAAATTTTTAACTTTCATGAAATGTTAAAAGTCAATGACCAGGACTTTAAGTGACTATACGTGTTCAATATTTTGAGCTTTTAGGTTAGAATTTTTTTTAAATAATTAATTAAAGTTTGAATAAATTATTTACTTATTTTAAGTAAAAAAAAAAATTAACAAAAATTATGAAATTTAATTCTAAGTTACTAGATTATGCCAAACGTGTAACCAAAACTCTAATCCTACCCTTGTTAAATATGAAACTAGAACTCTAATCATACCCCCTAACCAATGGCGGAGCCACCATATATCTTTAGAGGTTGTCCCTTTTACGGAAATTTATATTATTTTAATATTGTTAAAATAATTTTTTAGGTATATATAGTAGATGTCGAATCGTCTTCAACTATTTTGTGTGTCTATATTTTCAGATTTTGAACCTCCTTATAAAAAATTATGGCTCCTCCTCTGCTCCTAACTAGTGGAGTTATTTCGAAAAATGATGTTTTACTTTATCTTTTTTTTTTTAATTTTGTAAATATTGATTTGAGTAAGAATTACATTCACATTATAAACCAAGAAATATACTATAAAATTTCAAAACAAAATTACTCACCTAGTTCTGGTATGGCATGTCCTTTAGGATGGTGAATTACTTGTGGATCCACAAAACACTCTAATAGAACTTCTCCATCTTTTTTTTGGTAATCCTTTTCTCCTTAACAATGTAAAAATAATCATTTAACACCAATTTAATTGGATAATTGAAATGTTTAATAAATAGTAGAAAGCTTGAAATAAATTAAAACAATTTTTTTAAACTTATTATACCCTTCACCGTAAAAAAGTAGAACTTCTTGAAAATCTTAAATTTTTTAATTGATCAACTTCATAATTAATAGGGGTAAAATGGTAAATTCACAATGTCAATCATTATTTTCTTAATAGCTATATCAATTCAAAAGTGGACAAGTAATCAAGAACAGAGAAAATATATTCCAGGTCGCGCACACAAAAACTCATATCCTTGCATCCCTCGTTGCCTTAAGTCACGTCGTTATTCCTAAAACTAAATTCATTCACAACAGCTTCTCTCGTTCGCACACATTTCTAAAAAAATAATTTAAAAGTGAAGATAATATGAAAGTACCTAAGAAGTGAAGTGATGGGCAATTAATTGGATATGAAAATGCATTAACAGCCAATTTTGGTACCCCAAATGAAGGCCCTCCAAATTTAGCCCCTGATATTAATATAACAAATTTTATTTTTGGAACTTTTGTTAGAGCCACACCTTCCCTTTGCATGCCTGGTATTGCTGCACATAAAATAGCTGCCTATTTCCAACAAAAAAAAAATTAAATTACTTTTTATAAAGTCATTTTTTAATCATAATTATAATTAATCATAAGAGATTATTTTTTCGTTATCGCGTTGGAAAAGAAAATAGTACTTATTTACCATTGAGAAACCAAGAATACCATCAAATGGTCCATGCTTTGACATAAAATCTTCTATATAGTTGAGACATTCTTTAAAATTGTAAAATTCTGTGAAATCCTACAAAGAACGTAAATAATTTATAGAAAAAAAAATGTTTTCTCTAGAAATAAAATTTAAAAATAACAAACAAGTTATTCCAGTATCAACAATAATTTTGATAGTATAACAAGTACTTATTCGTCTTTAATTAAAAAATTTGAATACGTGTCTTGTTGAATACAAAGTAAATCTTTATTAGTATGCTTTTACCTTTTAATGTAAACTTTTCAACACAAAATCAAATTCTAATACAAATATCAATCACTAGAAAATATCGAACAATAAAATGACTCAGAAAAAATATTTTATATAGAAAACATGTCAAAGTCAAATTAGAGTTGGAGTCAGAATTTTCGATAAGAGATTTCAAAACTTGAAGAATTAGACACATGAAGTAGCCGAAAGAGGTTTAACATTTACTATATATACCTAAAAATTATTTTAACCATATAAAAATAATATAATTTTCCATCGAAGAAGATTCAGATGAACTCCTAAAGATATGGTCGCTCCGCCACCGTGTCAAACACACCAAAATTTGGATCTTGATTTATTCTACATTGGTCAGTTTGACTCTCACGAAAAAAATTGAACAAATATGATTATATATAGTAGTGAATAATCAAGGATGAAATGAACAATAAAATAGTCCGATCATATAAATAAGATCATTTTATCGATCCTTAATTAAATATCTCATATAAGCCTTCGTAAAAAAAAAAATATCAATATCAAGGAGTGTTTTCCTTCGAATAGATCGAATCGTTCAAATTAAATGAAGCAAATATAAATACCTTATTAAATTGAAACCATTCAAAATAAGGAGGATCAAAGTAACCTTCAAGTCGAGATTTGCCCTTCGCCGGAAAAGGTGCATCCAAGAAAACCAAATCTAATTTTCCGGTGACGGATTCCGGCCATCGGAAAATCAATTTCTTGAGTATTTTAGCACTTTCTCTATAGCCATGGAGACATAAAATTCTTGGTGTTTTCTTTGATTCTTTTTCCATAGTATTTATTTTTTAATTTCTTCCCAAAAAAAATGGTAGGTACCATAAGCATATATGGCTAAGATTTTCTTAAAAGCTATCTTTTAAAATTTAATAAAGTATTTCGTCCGTCTCATTTTATATATCACATTTTTTATTTTACAATTATATTAAGAAATGATGTAACTTTATCCTTATATTCTGATTAATTTTTTTTGAAACTCAAGTTTTCAATCAATAAATATGAATTAATTTATTCTGATTAAATAATTTACTTAGCTTTCCTAAGTTAATCAAATGTATAATTTCAAGACTAATAACTCACAAGAATAAAAAATAAAGAAATAAAAATCTATACATTAATTTTATGAAATGACAAATATTATGTATAGAAAATAATGACATATAAAATTAGACGGAAGAAATTTAATATATGTTCAAACATAGTATCAAATTATATAGTAACTCATAATTCAAAATTCGTTTAATCATGAAATTTTTACACTTTTACTCTAGAATTTAATTTTGAAAGTTCAATTACAGAATTTTCAAGAATTTTAAAAAAATAAAAATAAAAAAGTGTTTTCACTCTGAGTTAGTCATAGAAAGTAAAAAATAATTACAATTTGTATATATGTGGCCGAACACAACTCTAATATTCAAATACTATTATTTTTCGATCCAAAAATAATACTACTTTTTTTCCCTTCAAATTTCACACTAAAATATGCATAATCAAACATCCACTTAAATTTTCAAATTAATTTTTTTGGACATATATGGCTAAATTGTCACGTGGCATCTGTTATTCAGATTAATAACTTAACCATAGTGTTTGGTGGTGGGCTTTGTATTTAAATATACAAAAACGATTAATCTCCACAATTCAAGCCAAAATAACAGTTAAGGAAAGGAGGTTAAGAATATTTCGAAATTGGTGAATTTTATATTGACGTGTGAGTTGGGATATAAAATAAAATAAATAACTTTCAAGAACTCAAACTGAAATAAAAAGTCGTAAAATTTTGGTGTCTACACATATCAATATACTTATTATAGAATAATAAATCATTTATTTATCAAATTTTTAAAAAGTTCAAACATAAATCTTACTTATACATAATTAACTGTTTAGAACAATTCCATCATAATATGTCCATTATCAACAAAGAAAAAAGTCTCAATAAAATAAAAATATTTGAAAATAGTTCATACTAATAGAGAATTATATTCTCCTTTCATGATCAAAGTTGTTGAACTTTTTCAATAAACCCAAGCATTATTTTAAGGTTGCTACCATCTGCAAAGATAAAATGTTTTAGTTCAATTTTATTTTATTTTTATAAAAAGTAATAATATTAGTTTAAATAAGAATTAGATTCATATTATAAACTCAAAAAAAATACTCACCTAGTTTAGGTATGGTATGTGTCCTCCAGAATGGTGAATTACCAATGGATCCACAAGACACTCTAGTAGGATTTCACCATCTTTTCTTTGGAAGTCTGTTTCTCCTTTAAAAAAAATAAAAAAAATATAAATAAAATATTATTTTTTTCGTGAATTTCATATCTGAATAATTATCAATTATTTATCAAGAACTATATGATAACTTAATTTGCCATGATATTTCGTCCACATGGCAATCGACTCATTAATTTCACCGAAAGGTGTGGGATAACTTATCTTTCTCTCTTTAATTTTTTGCAATTCACCATGTGGGGTGCCATTTGACACCATTTTTCAACCAAAAAAAGAGAGTATACATACCACACTATCAAATAGTTGTCCATGTGTGTCTTGATGAATAATTGATGATTGTTCAAGTATAAACGCAAACACCTCATAATTCAGTTAAGAAACTAACAGAAAACGTAATATTACTTCAGGTGTTTATATTATTATCTCTGGATTAGTTACATTCATAGTATAAACTTCTTTTTCATGTCTATTAGTATATAAGTTGTGTTCTAACAAAATGAAAATATAAATATAGTACTACCAAAGATTTTATGGTACGTAGACAGTAAATACTATTTCATTCTAAGCCAAAGGTCTCAAAGACTAAGTTTGTGAATGTAGGGAAAGATCTAAAGACGCATGAGGGGGATCCACCCGAGCTTCCTCAGCAAAAAACTATATCGTACATACAAGACTAGAGAATTTCTTAATGATTTAGAAGTTCAAGATTTACATTGAGGCTTCGAATTTAAATCCTAGACACGATATCTTTATTTTTTCGAACTCTCTCAAAAAAATTTCTGAACCATCAATATGTAAATGAAACCATCATTGATAAAGAGCATACTGTCTCCCTAACCTAAAGTAAAACTACACCTAAATTTATTAAATTATTCCAACTTTGATATAAATACCGAATATCATATCGAACCAAAAGATAATGTGAGTGTACCTAAGAAGTGAAGTGATGGAGAGTTGATTGGAGATAGAAAATGCATTGGCAGCCAAAGGTGGTGCACTATAGGTTGGACCTCCAAATTAGCACCTGATATTATAATAAGAAACTTTATCTTTGGAACTTTTGCATACCTGGGAATGTTGCACATAAAACAGCTCCCTATATCCATTAAACAAACAAAAAATAAATAAATTGAATATCGGTTAAATATATTTAGTCAGATATTATAAGAATTTAGTGATAATAAGGAATTAAAAATGTTATTATCCAGGAAATAAAATAATTTTATTGTAAAATCATTTTCTCCTATTCAAATTATAACAGATTATTTTCCCATGAGAATGGTAATTAACAAAATATAATTACTAGTGAGAAACCAAGAACACCATCAAAAGGTCCATGCTTTAACATAAAATTTTCTATATACTCTAGGCATTCTTCAAAACTGCAATCTTCTTTGGAATCCTACAATAAAATTTACAAAAATTGAATAAACATGACTAAATAAAACAGTATTGAGAGATAAATAGATCACTCAATTCTTTATCGTATACCTTAGTTAAGCCTTCAAAACAAAACAGAAAAATTTCAGCAGAGTCGTGAATTGAAATTAGAAAAAAAAATATAGTCAGATACCATTCAGACACTACTCGAAATGAAGATTTTCCATGGGCATAATACATAAATATGAACCTTAAGTACTTGGTTTCAACGGAAAACTGTGCCCTCTAACTTATAGTGTGTACAAGAAGACACTTAAACTTACATAAAATTGAATAAGTAGACACATGTGTTCTACATGATATAATACACGTAGGAAGCCACGTAGAATACAAAATTGTCATGTAGGGTACCATGTCGATGATTGTGTCTATTTGTTTAATCTTATACAAGTTTAAGTGTCTACTTATGCATACTCAAAGTTAAAGGTCATAACTGACAATTGAAGCCAAGTTAAAGGTCATGTTTATGTATTATGTTTTTTTCATAAATCAGTGAAGCTTTGTGTTATAAATCATGATTTTCTTACTCATTTTCCAGTGAACCAACTCACTGGGAAAACATAACCATTTTGTCTTTTCTCACCGATATGTTCAAAATTTCTACGAAAATAGTCACTTAACATTTTCCCATGAAAAATAGTGTTTTTAAGTAGTGAGACATCTACTTAATAAAATATGTATACGGTGCGATGATAATGCATATATTATACATACTTATATACATTATATACATCCAAAGTAATCGATAATGTATACTTCAACCATATTATTAAATTATATGATCGAATAGTATATTTACATAATTTTTTCTTCAAATTAGTCGGATCAATGAGATTCAGATAGCAAACTATATAGTGTTAATACGAGTTCGGAGCCTAAATGGCAAAAAAAGTTGATAAAAATTTCAAAAGGGTACATCAAAATTTTTTTTGACCAAAAGGGTAAATTCGCTACTGATGTATCGATTTATTTTAACGCGGTTAATAGGTGTATTTGTTTTTTTGAAAATCGCTACCCCTGTAGCGTTTTTGCCATTTTTTTTTAAAAAAGTTTAAAATCGCTGCTATGACAGCGTTTTTATTTTTTAATAAAAAAATTTTTTTTAAAAAAAATTGGAAATCGCTGCCTTGGCAGGGATTTTCCTTAATTTCTTTTTTTTTTAAATGGTAGAATATTTTTTTTTGTTAATGAAATGAATTTTTTTTTAATAAAGAAAAGAAATCGCTGCAGCGATTTAGAGGATTTAAAAAAAAATTAACATTTTTAAATGTAAATCGCTGCCTTGGCAGCGATTTATGTGAACTACTTTTTTTTTTTATAATTTTGTTAATACTTTTTTTATTTTCATTTTATTTTATAAATATTCGAGCCAATTATTATTTTAAATCGTATTATACTTTTTATATTCCAGACAATTTATAAAATAAAATAAAAATTTAAAAAGTATTGACAATTTATTTTTTTTAAAAAAAGGAAGTTCACAAAATTTACAATTTCAAAAATGAGAGTTGAAAGAATTAAATAAAAATATTTTTAAAAAATCCTCTGAAATCGCTGCCAAGGCAGCGATTTTTTTTTTTTAAAAAAATTAATCCACTGAAATCGTTGCCAAGGTAGCGATTTCATTTTTTTATATAAAAAAAAATCTCAATACAATATAATCGCAACCAAAAAAATTCTAAAAAGAAATTAAGGAAAATCGCTACCATAGCAGCGATTTCCAATTAATTGTTTTAATTAACAACGCTCCCATAGCAGCGATTTCAATTTTTTTTTTAAAAAAATTACAAAAACGCTTCTGGGATAGCGATTTTCAAAACAAATTGGACAAAATCGCTCATACAGCGATTTTGATTTTCATTGGTTAACACCGTTAAAAAAAATTGCTACGTCAGTAGCGATTTTACCCTTTTGGTTATAATTTTTTTTGATGTATCCTTTTGGAATTTTTATCAATTGTTTTTGCCCTTTAGGCTCCGGACTCGTGTTAATACCTTATTTAATTGAAACCACACAAAGTAAGGAGGATCAAAAAAATCTTCACGGGGAGATTTCCCTGCCTGAGCTGGAAAAGGTCCATCCAAGGATTCTTGTTTTGTTTCTTCTCTGATTCTTCTTTTTCCATGTTAAAGTACACCTTTTTTTTGTTATGGAAAATGTAAGACTAATTATAGAATATGTGATGGCTATGTATAATTGTCACATGTTTTTTTCTACATTCGAGTCGAAACACAATATCCTGAATCCGCTCATGCATTTAAAACTATTCATAATTCACTTATAATGAACCTTTTTTTTTTTTTTGGGATAATTATATAGAATGACAAACTAATAATATAAAATAAATATAGTAGCTACCCTTTGATTTATTTATATCCAATAGCAAACTGTTTGTCTGTCCCTCTCTTCCTCATATTCTCGATCGCCACTCTCCCTCTCTCGCTCGCTTCCTGTCGTTCGCCTCTCTCGCTTTATACAATAGAATTATATAAATTGTGTTTCTAATTGTATAAAGCAAGAGAAAATTGTATATACACATGCAAATACATATATTTTTGTCCTATACACTTATAATTATACAATAAAAGTACTCCATTGCCCAAGTGTCTTTTGTCTTTCTCTCTTTCTCGTTTTATACAAATTAAAATTGTATATAATTTCTCTCTTTCTCATTTTATACAAATTCAAATTGTATATAATCGTTCTATACACTTATAATTATACAATTCGTTTTATACAATTCGTTTTGTACAATTCTCTGCCCAAGTCTCTCTCTCTTTCTCATTTTATACGCTTCGTTTTATACAATTCGCTTCAATTGTATATGTATAGCGAATTATACATATACATATGTTTGCTATGGAGCGCAATTATGCAAACTTTGCTATATCATATAAATATAAATTTTATGTTTATTATATGAGAAAGTTGTCCTTCTTTTTTTACCAACCGAACATGAAAAAATTACTTCTACTCACCTAAAGTGTTTTATTATATAGTACATCAAAAGGTTTTATTTTACATGAGTCAAGACTAAATACAATTTTGTAACAATTGACAAGAAAAAGGTACAAAAAAACAAACCTTATTAAAAACTATTTTTTTTAATTTTTTGGACATCTATAATTATATGACCATATATAGTGCCACCTACCATATTATTTTTTACAACAATCTTTTTTTTTTCCTTCACATAATTAAAAGCTAAGTTTTGTTTCTAAAATGGTTGAGGGCAAATTGGGCATCACATTTAGCCCCAGCAGTAAATACTTTAAGAAATTTGGATAAGTAAAGGGTCTAAACTCCGATTTAGTGCGAACCAAAGCAATGTCCGGTTTTATTAAAGACTCGAGGAACGGTCTAAAAAATACACCAATTATGGTTCGAGGCTCTTTTGTGTGTATCACCACACGATGAATTGGAGTTATGGGCCTGTCATTGCTTATTACTTGCAAGAATTGCCACATGTTAGGAGGAAAATTGACTAATAGAACATGAGTTTCATATCTATATGTTGATTGGCGCCCCAACACCCTACTCATTCGGTATTTGTTCCATTCATTGTCTTCTTCTCAACTTTTTCTCGGTCACTCGACCCCACCCCCCACCCCAATCCCCTACACTTCGACCCCTCGCCTACCTCTCATATCACCCACCCCAACCCCCCACTTCTCATACCCTCCCACCCCTATCCCACTCCATCATATCTCTACCTTTATAGTGTTTGCCCAAATTACATATAAATCCTCTTCTCATCATAATATTATATCCTTAATGAATTACTTTGAAACAGATAAAATTTGTTGAAAATCTTAAATTCTTAATTCATTCACTTCATAATTAATGGGGGTAAAATGGTAAATTTACTATGTCAATCATTGTTTTCTTAATAGATGTTGTTATATACTAGGTGTTTTGATGATCCTCATAAATGCAGGGACCTGGTCCCTGACAGAGTGCTCTCGTCCAGATACAAATGGGGTACAACTGTAAAAGCTGTCATGTCAGGTGGTAGGTGAAAAGTGCAGTGTCCTACACCAATAGGAATTATATTATCTCTTTCCAAGAAACACAAATTCAAGATTTGGCAAACTAAACTTGGATTTTCTCTGAAAATTCAAAGGCTTGAAAAGTTAAGGTCATCTTCAAGGAAGAACACTGCTCATATCGACAAGGGACCAGATGGAGTGCTAAAGAGTCTTGTAGTATTTAGAGCTTTGTGTCTATGTGCTTACATTGTAAATCTGATCCTAATCTATAAAGGATTCAGATCGTGTTTCGATTTCTAGAAGTCTAAGTCATCTAGAGTTAGGTGATTAGTGGACAACATTGTTGTTGTTTAGTCAAAATCTAAATCGTCCAAAGAGTGGGGGTTTAGTGGGCGGTGTGGTATCCGCTTAGGAAAATCTATATTAATCAGTGAGGGTTAGTATAGTGGGTAGTGTTGTATCTACTCCGGCTCAGCTAAGTGATAGAAAGTATTGCTTAGTGTGGAGATTAGCAGGCTAATCTCATTTTGTAAACTGAATTTTACTTTTGCTTGGAGAAGATTAGTGGAAGCAGTTTGAAAAGTCCTGTTGAGAACAGGTCGTGGTTTTCCTCCCTTGAGCAAGGAGGTTTCCACGTAAAGGTGCTTGTCAATCTTTACTTTCAGCACTTATTTTACTGTCTGTTATATTAACTGTGCTGAGGACCTGGTCCTATCAAAACATGTGGACGTAATTTTTAGTTACTGTTCTTGTTGAGTCAAGGAACCTGGTCCTTGACTAATTGGTGGGTGCATACATTCCGACAGATGATCAATCTAAATATGATTTGAAGTCGCAAAACCTTGCTACGACTCAAACACATCAGTATTACAAAAGTAAAAAAAAAAAAAGACTAAATGATAAATACTTGAAAAAGATGGTGGAGAAGAAGACTCAAGAACTGGTCAAATATTTTAATTAAATGAAATATAATAAACTCAATTCATCATGAAATGTTACGAATAGTAGCTGAAAAGACTCGATTTATTCTGAAGTATTTTTATTTTTTAAAACAAAAATATTATAAAAATGAGTTTGAGGACGCTTGTATCACATTAAACAAACAGACCCTTAAATAGACCGCATATTAAAAAGAATAAAACACAAACGAATATATATATATATATATATATATATATATATATATATATATATAAATGCAGGTTAGAGAATATTATATTATGTGATCTCATCCAATAAAACCTATAAATAACAGCACAAATAATATATAAATTCTTGCATTATATTATTGTATGAAAGAATGAAAATATGTATAGGTGTACCTTCATTTTTTTTCTGTGCAATGCTTCTATCGATCGAAAAGTCAGAAATTTTACATACAAAAAAGCTACTATATATAATATTTATATAATTAATATGTAGTCTTAGATCTATAAATAATTAATATTAAGAATAAAATATTTTTAAAATTATGTTTTTCACATAAATAAAGAGGATATTATGTTTTGAGACATAAATAACAATAAAATAGTTAATCGATCGTTCTAATTAAATGTAACTAGTAACATTTGAGAACAATTCATAATGTCGATAAACTCGTGCCCTGTTGCAAAGTTGTTGATATTTTTTCAATAAATCCAAGCATTATTTCAACGTTGCTATCATCTGCAAAAACAAAATAAAGGTAAAATAATCAATTCTAGTATTAAAAAAATTCTAACATTTTTTTCCAAAGTGAAATTATATAAAAAACTCATCAATTTTCAAATTCATTTTTTTTAATTAATGACAAAAAAATTCATGTTGAAAGTTAATGAATCCTACTTCGGACAAGTCGATTCAGAATTTTGAATTTATAGATTCCAACGTTTCATATAAAGACTCCTTACTAGGTTCTGAATTATTTATTTATACATTTTAACTAGATCTATTGATAGAAATCCAGAGTTTCAGTTTTAGCTACTAAATTCTGTTGAAATTGTAATCAGAACTCTAGCTCCACTGTGGACTCTAGAAGTTACTTCAAAAATTTGTTTTAGTTTTTTTATATATATATATAAAAACTATACCATAAAATTTTTAAATAAATAAATTACTCACCTAGTTTAGGTATGGTATGTCCTTTAGGATGGTGAATCACTTGAGTATCCACAAAACACTCTAGCAGAATTTCACCATCTTTTTTTTGATAATCTGCCTCCCCTTCAAAAACAAAGACAAATACATTTATACCAATTGTATTGAAGTTAGAGCCACAATAAAGTTATTTTCGTGTCCAGTACTAATACTGAAACTCGATTAAATACAGATGATTCACATCATAGAGTAGTTTCATATCAAGGATAAATCTCTTCTTAACAATGACAACTCGATATCCAACAAAATCCGAACGTCCAAAAATCGGATTAAGAAGCACTTACCGTTGCACCAGTAACTGTATAAAAGAAATAGTAATGTGATAAAAGTACCTAAGAAGTGAAGGGATGGACAATTGATAGTAGATGAAAATGCATTTGCAACCAATTTTGGTATCCCAAAAGTTGGCCCTCCAAATTTAGCTCCTGATATTATTATCACAAACTTTATTTTTGGAACTTTTGTTAAAGCCACTCCATCCCTTTGCATCCCTGGAATTGCTGCACCTAAAACAGCTCCCTATTTTCACCACACACAAAAAAAACACAGATCGATTGTAATATCTGACTAAGCATATTGAACATTTGATTAATTGAAGACGTAGTGCATATTTCATCCTTAGCTACTTGTGAGACTTATAACTCGTTACACTTATTTAATTGATTATGTATATGCAATGTTAAAGTGTCAGTATATACTAAAAACTATTATTATCCTTCAGAAATAACACAAGTAATCTTTTTGAGATCGTTCTCTTATTTATATTGTAACTGATTATAAAAAATTATTTTTTCTCGTTACTCCTATAGAAAAGAAAAACAACCAAAATGAAAGTCGAGTGAATCTTACCTGTGAGAAACCAAGAACACCATCAAAAGGTCCATTCTTTAACATAAAATCTTCTATATACTCAAGGCATTCTTCAAAATTGTAAAATTCGGTGAAATCCTACAAGAAAAATACACAATACTCATTTGGTATTGATATTTACAAAATAATGTAACTTAAACACCAATTTATTTATGCTATTTTAGTTATAGTCATGAAATGTAAGTTTATAATTATAAAAAATAATGAGTCAAAGTTGGACAAATTGAGTAATTACTTGGGACAAAATTGAACAATAACTCATTTATTGATTCAACACGTACAAATTCACCTCAAGGAAGAGAAGAAAATTACAATTTTACCCTTTAAACAAACTTATCTTTAATTTTTGCCATTCAAATTAACTATTTCTCATTTTTTCCCTTAGCAATACAACTTGTGCCGTTGTGCGGAACATAATTTTTTTTAAAGAAAATATGGTATAACAATAGTGCTTGTGAAATATTATGATATAAAATTATAAGCTTATGTAAGATAAAAAATTTAAAATAAAACACAAAATAGGAGCAAAAGTACCAATGGCCCAAAGAGAAAGGTACGGTACTTCCCTTCTAGGCCAATAATATGATTCGTAGCCACATGTTTTAATCCGAGCTATCTAACTCGCCCATTTGCTACTAACCTAGTCTATAGCCACATGTTCTAATAGTGTGAGATACCCAACCCGCTCATTTTCTACTAACATGGTTCATAGCCATATGTTATAATATTCAACTCGTCCATTTGATACCTCTTTTAGTTGGTTCGACTATGGGTGTGTTTGGTATCAAGAAAAAAAAATCATGAAAAATGTTTTCCTTGAAAACAAGTAGATTTTTTACTTATTTTTTCATGTTTGATTGGTAACTAGAAAATATTTTTCGGAAAAGAATTTTAGTGTTTGATTTATGAATTTAAAATTGAAAATATTTTTTAAAAATAAACTTATTTTTTTTGGAGGGGCGGGGGAGGGTGAGCTGGCGGGGTGAAAAAGTAAAAAGTAAAAATTGAAAATGTTTTTTAAAAATAAACTTAATTTTTTTTTGGGGGGGGAGGGGGGGGGTAGACGGGGGAGAAATTGATTTTTTCAACTAAAAAAATATAATTTGAAGTTGAAAGAAAGTTTTGAAATGTTTTTCTTAAGTTCCGAAGGGTAGTCAGTTTCCTTAAATTTGAGAAAAATTAATTGATTTCAAAGACATTTTACAAAACATTTAACCCAATCAAATATGAAAAAATTAAAAAAAAAAATCTAAAAATATTTTCCTTCAAACCAAACACGCCCTAAAAATAAAACCAACTTTTTAAAAAAATAATAATAATGTTGATCTAAGTAAGAGTAAATTACCTTATTTGATTGAAACCATTCAAAGTAAGGAGGATCAAAAAAACCTTCAAGTGGAGATTTCCCCTGAGCTTGAAAAGGTCCATCCAAAAACACCAAATCCAATTTTCCGATGACGGATTCCGGCCACCGGAAAATCAATTTCTTTAGTATTTCACCACTTCCTCTAAAGCCATGAAGACACAAAATTCTTAATTTTTTTTCCATAGTATTAATTTCTTATGCAAAATTATAAGACCCACTAAGCCCCATATATATAGGAATTTATTTATGGGTCAAAATTTGTCACGTTGTGTCCATGATTCAGCCATAATTGACCATTTTATAATGTTGTTGGTTGTATACTTTTTTTTTCTTCAAAAAACGTACAAATGAATTAATTATTAGTCTTAGGATATTTATTGGTGCCACCAAATGATTAATTGAACGGTTGAAAATCATAAGATTTTAGGTTTAAGTTTTAGCATATAGGACAAAAATAAAGTGATTTATTTTGGTTTTGTTTTAATTTTGATAGATAAAATTATGAGGATGTGATCTAGTGGTCAATGAACTGAGTTGAGTATCATAACGTTTCGTGTTCAAATCTCATCATGGCCAAGGGCCCGCGATCGCAAAAATTAAAGGAAAATTACATGAATTGGTACATTTTAATAAATAATTATTGATTTTAGCAATACTTTTTATTTATTACCATTTATAGCAATAGTATGTTAAATCTGCAATATGTATTAAAAGTGAATTATGTATGCAATATATATGAATTATATATGAATTATAATTGCTTTTTAAAATATATTATGTTTGTTTAGTAAAAAAATTGACACATTGTATTATAAGTGTATTAAAATGTGTGATAAATGAATTATCTATCATTAAAATTTGTATTATATGTGAATAAAAAATTATTTTTGTAATATGAATTAAACTTGTATTATAAATGAATTAAAAGTGATCAAGTGAAAAAAGAAATATTATTGCTATAGATGGTAAATATTTTTTTTATTATAGTATATTTATGTAAGTTTCCCAAAATTAAAATAGTGTCGTTGCTTGCCATCAATGCCATAAATATCTTGTGAAATTAATTAAAGTACATACAAACTGATCTGAATATTACGATTATTAAAAAATAAAAATTAAAAAAAATAGATAAAAATAAAATATATAAAAGTTTATGATCTTTTTTAGCCCCTAACTAAAATTTCGCTCTGGGCTTCCGATTATATTGATGTGCCCCTGTTCCTAAGTTTTGGAATGTCTTTTCAATAAACCCAAGAATTATTTCAGCACTACTATCATCTGCAAAAAATAAATAAAGACATAATTAAAGCCTTATTTATTTTCATTAAAATTAAGACGTATTAATTTTAATTAATACATATATAAATACTAATTAAGGTGTTATCTTAAGTGAGATAATAATTTTCAAACTTTTTTTCCCATGAAATTATATGAAAACTCAAATTTCTAACTTTCAACTACATTTTTCGACTCTATGATAATAGAAAAAATCATGTTAAAAGTCAATGACCAGGACCTTAAGTGACTACGTGTTCAATATTTTGAGTTTTAGGTTAGATTTTTTTTTTTAATAATTAGTTATAGTTTCAATAAATTATTTACTTATTTTAAGTAAAAAAAATTAACAAAAAATATATAATTTAATTATAAGTTACTAGATTATGCCAAACGTGTAACCAAAACTCTAATCCTACCCTTGTTAAACATGTAATTACTAGAACTCTAATCATACCCCCTAATCAGTGGCGAAGCCACCATATCTTTAGGAGTTCCTTCTTCGACGAAAAATTATTTTATTTTTATATGGTTAAAATAATTTTTTAGGTATATATAATAGATATCGAACCCCTTTTGGCTACTTTATATGTCTATTGCTTCAGATTTTGAACCCCCTTATCAAAAATTCTGGCTCCACCTCTGCCCCTAATTAGTGGAGTTATTTCAAAAAATGATGTTTTACTTTATCTTTTTTTAAATTTTGTAAAATATTGATTTGAGTAAGAATTACATCACATTATAAACCAAGAAATATACTATAAAATTTCAAAACAAAATTACTCACCTAGTTCTGGTATGGCATGTCCTTTAGGATGGTGAATTACTTGTGGATCCACATATCAATAAATAACTTTCAAGAACTCAAACTGAAATAAAAAGTCGTAAAATTTTGATGTCTACACATATCAATATACTTATTATAGAATAATAAATCATTTATTTATCAAACTTTTAAAAAGTTCAAACATAAATCTTATTTATACATAATTAACTGTTTAGAACAATTCCATCATAATATGTCCATAATCAACAAAGAAAAAATTCTCAATAAAATAAAAATATTTGAAAATAATTCATACTAATAGAGAATTATATTCTCCTTTCATGATAAAAGTTGTTGAACTTTTTCAATAAACCCAAGCATTATTTTAAGGTTGCTACCATCTGCAAATATAAAATGTTTTAGTTCAATTTTATTTTATTTTTATAAAAAATAATAATATTAGTTTAAATAAGAATTAGATTCATATTATAAACTCAAAAAAATACTCACCTAGTTTAGGTATGGTATGTGTCCTCCAGGTTGGTGAATTACCAATGGATCCACAAAACACTCTAGTAAAATTTCACCATCTTTTCTTTGGAAGTCTGTTTCTCCTTTAAAAAAAATAAAAAAAATATAAAAAAAATATTATTTTTTTCGTGAATTTCATATCTGAATAATTATCAATTATTTATCAAGAACTATATGATAACTTAATTTGCCATGATATTTCGTCCACATGGCAATCGACTCATTAATTTCACCGAAAGGTGTGGGATAACTTATCTTTCTCTCTTTAATTTTTTGCAATTCACCATGTGGGGTGCCATTTGACATCATTTTTCAACCAAAAAAAGAGAGTATACATACCACACTATCAAATAGTTGTCCATGTGTGTCTTGATGAATAATTGATGATTGTTCAAGTATAAACGCAAACACCTCATAATTCAGTTAAGAAACTAACAGAAAACGTAATATTACTTCAGGTGTTTATATTATTATCTCTGGATTAGTTACATTCATAGTATAAACTTCTTTTTCATGTCTATTAATATATAAGTTGTGTTCTAACAAAATGAAAATATAAACGTAGTACTACCAAAGATTTTATGGTACGTAGACAGTAAATACTATTTCATTCTAAGCCAAAGGTCTCAAAGACTAAGTTTGTGAATGTAGGGAAAGATCTAAAGACGCATGAGGGGGATCCACCCGAGCTTCCTCAGCAAAAAATTATATCGTACATACAAGACTAGAGATTTTCTTAATGATTTAGAAGTTCAAGATTTACATTGAGGCTTCGAATTTAAATCCTAGACACGATATCTTTATTTTTCGAACTCTCTCAAAAAAAATTCTGAACCATCAATATGTAAATGAAACCATCATTGATAAAGAGCATACTGTCTCCCTAACCTAAAGTAAAACTACACCTAAATTTATTAAATTATTCCAACTTTGATATAAATACCGAATATCATATCGAACCAAAAGATAATGTGAGTGTACCTAAGAAGTGAAGTGATGGAGAGTTGATTGGAGATAGAAAATGCATTGGCAGCCAAAGGTGGTGCACTATAGGTTGGACCTCCAAATTAGCACCTGATATTATAATAAGAAACTTTATCTTTGGAACTTTTGCATACCTGGGAATGTTGCACATAAAACAGCTCCCTATATCCATTAAACAAACAAAAAATAAATAAATTGAATACCGGTTAAATATATTTAGTTAAATATTATAAGAATTTAGTGATAATAAGGAATTAAAAATGTTATTATCCAGGAAATAAAATAATTTTATTGTAAAATCATTTTCTCCTATTCAAATTATAACAGATTATTTTCCCATGAGAATGGTAATTAACAAAATATAATTACTAGTGAGAAACCAAGAACACCATCAAAAGGTCCATGCTTTAACATAAAATTTTCTATATACTCTAGGCATTCTTCAAAACTGCAATCTTCTTTGGAATCCTACAATAAAATTTACAAAAATTGAATAAACATGACTAAATAAAACAGTATTGAGAGATAAATAAGATCACTCAATTCTTTATCGTATACCTTAGTTAAGCCTTCAAACAAAACAGAAAAATTTCAGCAGAGTCGTGAATTGAAATTAGAAAAAAAAATATAGTCAGATACCATTCAGACACTACTCGAAATAAAGATTTTCCATGGGCATAATACATAAATATGAACCTTAAGTACTTGGTTTCAACGGAAAACTGTGCCCTCTAACTTATAGTGTGTACAAGAAGACACTTAAACTTACATAAAATTGAATAAGTAGACACATGTGTTCTACATGATATAATACACGTAGGAAGCCACGTAGGATACAAAATTGTCATGTAGGGTACCATGTCGATGATTGTGTCTATTTGTTTAATCTTATACAAGTTTAAGTGTCTACTTATGCATACTCAAAGTTAAAGGTCATAACTGACAATTGAAGCCAAGTTAAAGGTCATGTTTATGTATTATGTTTTTTTCATAAATCAGTGAAGCTTGTGTTATAGATCATGATTTTCTTACTCATTTTCCCATGAACCAACTCACTGGGAAAACATAATCATCTTGTCTTTTCTCACCGATATGTTCAAAATTTCTACGAAAATAGTCACTTAACATTTTCCCATGAAAAATAGTGTTTTTTAGTAGTGAGACATCTAGTTAATAAAATATGTATACGGTGCGATGATAATGCATATATTATACATACTTATATACACTATATACATCCAAAGTAATCGATAATGTATACTTCAACCATATTATTAAATTATATGATCGAATAGTATATTTACATAATTTTTTCTTCAAATTAGTCGGATCAATGAGATTCAGATAGCAAACTATATAGTGTTAATACGAGTTCGGAGCCTAAATGGCAAAAAAAATTGATAAAAATTCCAAAAGGGTACATCAAAAATTTTTTTGATCAAAAGGGTAAATTCGCTACTGATGTAGCGATTTATTTTAACGCGGTTAATAGGTGTATTTTTCTTTTGAAAATCGCTACCCCTGTAGCGTTTTTGCAATTTTTTTTAAAAAAAGTTTAAAATCGCTGCTATGACAGCGTTTTTATTTTTTAATAAAAAAAAAATTTAAAAAAAATTGGAAATCGCTGCCTTGGCAGGGATTTTCCTTAATTTCTTTTTTTTTAAATGGTAGAATATTTTTTTTTGTTAATGAAATGAATTTTTTTTTAATAAAGAAAAGAAATCGCTGCAGCGATTTAGAGGATTTAAAAAAAAAATTAACATTTTTAAATGTAAATCGCTGCCTTGGCAGCGATTTATGTGAACTACTTTTTTTTTTATAATTTTGTCAATACTTTTTTTATTTTCATTTTATTTTATAAATATTCGAGCCAATTATTATTTTAAATCGTATTCTACTTTTTATATTTCAGACAATTTATAAAATAAAATAAAAATTTAAAAAGTATTGACAATTTATTTTTAAAAAAAAAAGGAAGTTCACAAAATTTACAATTTCAAAAATGAGAGTTGAAAGAATTAAATAAAAATATTTTTAAAAAATTCTCTGAAATAGCTGCCAAGGCAGCGATTTTTTTTTAAAAAAAAATTAATCCACTGAAATCGCTGCCAAGGTAGCGATTTCATTTTTTTATATAAAAAAAAATCTCAATACAATATAATCGCAACCAAAAAAATTCTAAAAAAAAATTAAGGAAAATCGCTACCATAGCAGCGATTTCCAATTAATTGTTTTAATTAACAACGCTCCCATAGCAACGATTTTAATTTTTTTTAAAAAAAAAATTACAAAAACGCTTCTGGGATAGCGATTTTCAAAACAAATTGGACAAAATCGCTCATACAGCGATTTTGATGGTTAACACCGTTAAAAAAAATCGCTACGTCAGTAGCGATTTTACCCTTTTGATTATAAATTTTTTTGATGTATCCTTTTGGAATTTTTATCAATTTTTTTTGCCCTTTAGACTCCAAACTCGTGTTAATACCTTATTTAATTGAAACCACACAAAGTAAGGAGGATCAAAAAAATCTTCACGGGGAGATTTCCCTGCCTGAGGTGGAAAAGGTCCATCCAAGAATTCTTGTTTTTTTCTTCTCTGATTCTTCTTTTTCCATGTTAAAGTACACCTTTTTTTGTTATGGAAAATGTAAGACTAATTATAGAATATGTGATGGCTATGTATAATTGTCACATGTTTTTTTCTACATTCGAGTCGAAACACAATATCCTGAATCTGCTCATGCATTTAAAACTATTCATAATTCACTTATAATGAAACTTTTTTTTTTGGATAATTATATAGAATGACAAACTAATAATATAAAATAAATATAGTAGCTACCCTTTGATTTATTTGTATTCCATAAAAAACTGTTTGTCTGTCCCTCTCTTCCTCATATTCTCGATCGCCACTCTCCCTCTCTCGCTCGCTTCCTGTCGTTCGCCTCTTTCGCTTTATACAATAGAATTGTATAAATTGTGTTTCTAATTGTATAAAGCAAGAGAAAATTGTATATACACATGCAAATACATATATTTTTGTCCTATACACTTATAATTATACAATAAAAGTACTCCTTTGCCCAAGTCTCTTTTGTCTTTCTCTCTTTCTCGTTTTATACAAATTGAAATTGTATATAATTTCTCTCTTTCTCATTTTATACAAATTCAAATTGTATATAATCGTCCTATACACTTATAATTATACAATTTATTTTATACACTTCGTTTTGTACAATTCTCTGCCAAGTCTCTCTCTCTTTCTCGTTTTATACGCTTCATTTTATATAATTTGCTTTAATTGTATATGTATAGCGAATTATACATATACATATGTTTGCTATAGAGCGCAATTATGCAAACTTTGCTATATCATATAAATATAAATTTTATGTTTATTATATGAGAAAGTTGTCCTTTTTTTTTTACCAACCGAACATGAAAAAATTACTTCTACTCACCTAAAGTGTTTTATTATATAGTACATCAAAAGGTTTTATTTTACATGAGTCAAGACTAAATACAATTTTGTAACAATTGACAAGAAAAAGGTACAAAAAAACAAACCTTATTAAAAACTATTTTTTTTAATTTTTTGGACATCTATAATTATATGACCATATATAGTGCCACCTACCATATTATTTTTTACAACAATCTTTTTTTTTTTCCTTCACATAATTAAAAGCTAAGTTTTGTTTCTAAAATGGTTGAGGGCAAATTGGGCATCAAATTTAGCCCCAGCAGTAAATACTTTAAGAAATTTGGATAAGTAAAGGGTCTAAACTCCGATTTAGTGCGAACCAAAGCAATGTCCGGTTTTATTAAAGACTCGAGGAACGGTCTAAAAAATACACCAATTATGATTCGAGGCTCTTTTGTGTGTATCACCACACGATGAATTGGAGTTATGGGCCTGTCATTGCTTATTACTTGCAAGAATTGCCACATGTTAGGAGGAAAATTGATTAATAGAACATGAGTTTCATATCTATATGTTGATTGGCGCCCCAACACCCTACTCATTCGGTATTTGTTCCATTCATTGTCTTCTTCTCAACTTTTTCTCGGTCACTCGACCCCACCCCCCACCCCAATCCCCTACACTTCGACCCCTCGCCTACCTCTCATATCACCCACCCCAACCCCCCACTTCTCATACCCTCCCACCCCTATCCCACTCCATCATATCTCTACCTTTATAGTGTTTGCCCAAATTACATATAAATCCTCTTCTCATCATAATATTATATCCTTAATGAATTACTGTAAAACAGATAAAATTTCTTAAAAATCTTAAATTCTTAATTCATTCACTTCATAATTAATGGGGGTAAAATGATAAATTCACTATGTCAATCATTGTTTTCTTAATAGATGTTGTTATATTCTAGGTGTTTTGATGATCCTCATAAATGCGGGGACCTGGTCCCTGGAAGAGTGCTCTCGTCCCGATACAAATGGGGTACAGCTGTAAAAGCTGTCATGTCAGGTGGTAGGTGAAAAGTGCAGTGTCCTACACCAATAGGAAGAGAGGACGAGATTGTATGTTTCGGTATCTCACAAATGCGGGGACCTGGTCCCAAGCAGAGTTTCCTCCATCACATACATAATTGGTTACAGTTGTAAAGCTGTCACGTCAGAGGTTGGTGAGGCGTCAGTGTACTACACCAATCAGAATGGAGGAGGGTGTTTGTCCAGCAGATAATAACTCTTTATGTTTGATATTTTTAGCATGACAAACATCATATTATATTCATTCATCCAAAGAAGGAAGTCAACCAGCAAGCCTTTTCAAGAACTCACAAAGAAGTTTGCAAGGGACCTGGTCCCCGCAAGACTGCGACGTGAAAAGGTGAAAAGACAGCTGTCAGAAAAGTTGTCACCTCTGATGCGGTAGGTGCACAACTTTTCTAACAGCAGGCCTTCAGCCAATGGGATGACTTTAACGAATTTGTGGGGAATTATATTATCTCTTTCCAACAAACACAAATTCAAGATTTGGCAAACTAAACTTGGATTTTCTCTGAAAATTCAAAGGCTTGAAAAGTGAAGGCCATCTTCAAGGAAGAACACTGCTCATATCAACAAGGGACCAGATGGAGTGCTAAAGAGTCTTGTTGTATTTAGAGCTTTGTGTCTATGTGCTTACATTGTAAATCTGATTCTAATCTATAAAGGATTCAGATCTTGTTTCGATTTCTAGAAGTCTAAGTCATCTAGACTTAGGTGATTTAGTGGACAACATTGTTGTTGCTTAGTCAAAATCTAAATCGTCCAAAGAGTGGGGGTTTAGTGGGCGGTGTGGTATCCGCTTAGGACAATCTATATTAATCAGTGAGGGTTAGTATAGTGGGTAGTGTTGTATCTACTCCGGCTCAGCTAAGTGATAGAAAGTATTGCTTAGTGTGGAGATTAGCAGGCTAATCTCATTTTGTAAACTGGATTTTACTTTTGCTTGGAGAAGATTAGTGGAAGCAGTTTGAAAAGTCCTGTTGAGAACAGGTCGTGGTTTTCCTCCCTTGAGCAAGGAGGTTTCCACGTAAAGCTGCTTGTCAATCTTTACTTTCAGCACTTATTTTACTGTCTGTTATTGTAACTGTGCTGAGGACATGGTCCCATCGAAACAGGTGGACGTAATTTTTAGTTACTGTTCTTGTTGAGTCAAGGAACCTGGTCCTTGACTGATTGGTGGGTACATACATTCCGACAGATGTGTCGATTCAATAATAGATAAGTAATTAGAGACAGAGAGAATAAATTTTGAGTCGCGCATACAAAAACTCATATCCTTTCGTCCCTCGTTGGCTTAAGTCACACCATAGACATATATGGTTATATTACAATAACTCATATCCTTTTAAGTCACACCACAGACGTATATGACTAAATTGTCACGTGGTTTATGTTATTCAGACTAGTAAATTATGTTGGGAAAACGCGGACAAGCACAACAATATATATGGTAAAAGTAATGGAAATAAAATGGGAAAGTAATGACACCAAATTTTTTACGTGGAAACCCTTCTAAATAAGGGAAAAAACCACGGCCAAGAGGAGCAACTGATATCACTATAGTAAGGAATTTTACACTGTGTAGTCACGAATACAATACTCAAAGTGACTACTACACACTCAAAAGAAACAACACTCTTTTGGTTTCCGTCTTACTAAAATATCGCTCACACTCTATTTTTCTTCACAGACTATTTTCTTGTATAGTCTATGGAATACCTCACTTTGCTCTCAAAATGGTTTTTCTCTCTAACTTGGTGTGTTCTACAAATGAGCAAGAATGCTCTATTTATAGAAGGATAAAACCATGCCTATGTCACTAATGACATAGGTAAATATAGCAAAGTCAAAAATGAGTTGCAAATCTTACCAATTTGCCAACTACCAAGTCTTAATTTTCAACTCTTGTCACTATTCCTTTTTAACAATTACTTGTACCAATTGAATAGCTAAAGTTGACAAAAAAATGGGATGGATTCAACAAATCTCCCCCTCCAGTCCCATTTACTGGAAGAAGGTATCTTCATCTTCTTTAGAGAGAGCTCATACCACAAGTTCTTTGCATAAATCGAACTTGTCTTTCGGTATCGTCTTGGTCAGCATATCTGCAGGATTTTCACTTGTGTGGATCTTTTTGATGTGAAATGATTCACTCTCCACTTCCTCGCGAATCCAATGATATCTGACGTCGATGTGTTTTGTTCTTGCATGGTACATGGAGTTCTTGCTCAAGTCTATTGCACTTTGGCTATCACAATAGACAATATACTCCATTTGATTCAAACCAAGCTCTTGAAGAAATCGCTTTAGCCATATCATCTCCTTGCCGGCTTCAGTAGCCGCAATATACTCAGCTTCAGTTGTAGAGAGTGCAACACACTTCTGCAACTTTGACTGCCATGATATAGCTCCCCCTGAAAAAGTAAACAAATATCCAGTAGTGGATTTTCTGTTATCAAGGTCACCTGCCATATCAGAATCTGTATAGCCTTTCAAGATTGGATTTGATGCTCCAAAACACAAACATTCATCTGAGCTTCCTCTAAGATACCTGAGTATCCACTTCACAGCTTCCCAATGCTCTTTTCCCGGATTTTCAAGAAATCTGCTCACAACACCAACTGCGTGAGCAATATCAGGTCTAGTGCACACCATTGCATACATTAGACTTCCGACGACGGAGGAATATGGAACTTTGGCCATGTTCTCTTTTTCCTCCCTAGCTGTAGGACACATCTTCTTGCTCAACTTCATATGACCAGCAAGAGGTGTACTAACAGGCTTAGCATTCTTCATATTGAAGCGCTCCAGTACACGTTCAATGTACTTCTTCTGGGACAAATAAATCTTTCTTTTATCTCTAAGACGAGTAATTCTCATGCCCAAAATTTGCTTGGCATGACCCAAGTCTTTCATAGAAAAAGACTTACACAACTCTTTCTTCAGCTCGTCAATCTTGGAAGTATTCTTGCCCACAATCAACATATCATCCACATACAACAGGAGGATGATAAAATCATTGTCAGAAAATTTTTGTACAAATACGCAATGATCTGAAGAAGTCTTCTTATAGCCTTGCTCCCCCATAACAGATTCAAACTTCTTGTACCACTGTCTAGGAGCTTGTTTTAGGCCATAAAGACTCTTTTTGAGTTTGCACACAAAATTTTCTTTACCTTCTACTTTGAAGCCCTCAGGTTGTTCCATATAAATCTCTTCTTCTAGGTCACCGTGAAGGAAAGCCGTCTTCACATCCATTTGCTCAATCTCTAAATTAAGACTAGCAGCCAAACCTAGAACTGTGCGAATCGAGGACATTTTCACAACAGGAGAAAATATTTCGTCAAAGTCAATACCCTTCCTTTGACCGAATCCCTTAACAACCAATCTAGCTTTGTACCTGGGCTTCAAGTTGTGTTCTTCAACTTTAACTTTGAACACCCACTTGTTCTTCAAAGCTCTCATGCCCTTGGGCAATTTTACCAACTCATAAGTGTGGTTCTCATGCAAAGACTTCATCTCATCTTGCATGGCTTCAATCCATTGATCCTTGTGCTCATCTTCCATGGCCTCCTCATAACATTCAGGTTCTCCCCCGTCAGTGAGTAACACATACTCATTGGATGAATAACGGGAGGAAGGAAACCGCTGTCTTGTGGACCTCCGAAGCGGAATATTTGATTCGTCCACAACTTCATGAGCAACAGGATCATCAATAACAATATCATTGTTATTATCAACATCAACATGTTGATTTGATACATGATTCTGGGCGTCACTATGATTATCAAGCCCAACAACATCATGCACACTTGTGTGAGGAACGTCAGCATGATGAATTATACCATCAAAACTTGAAGATTCTACCTTCTCCGCTTTGTCAATATCTTCAATTGTTTGATTCTCCATGAAAATAATATCACGGCTTCTCACAAGTTTCTTTTCAATTGGATCATATAGCCTGTAACCAAATTCATCTAGGCCATATCCAATGAAGATGCATTGCCTTGTCTTGGCATCTAACTTTGACCTCTCATCTTTTGGCACATGTACAAAAGCTTTGCAACCAAATACTCTCAAATGGTCATAGGAAACATCCTTTCCATACCAAACACTATTTGGTACATCACTTTGCAAAGCAACAACAGGAGATAGATTAATAACATGTGCAGCGGTCAATAAAGCCTCACCCCAAAATGAGTTCGGCAACTTTGCTTCAGAAAGCAAACATCTAACTCTTTCCATCAAGGTCCTGTTCATCCTCTCAGCCAAACCATTAAGCTGAGGAGTCTTGGGAGGAGTCTTCTGGTGTCTAATACCTTGATGCTTGCAGTATTCGTCAAATGGTCCACAATATTCACCACCATTATCAGTACGAATGCATTTCAGTTTCTTTCCAGTTTCTCTTTCAACTGAAGCCTGAAACTGCTTGAAGACACCTAACACTTGGTCTTTAGTCTTCAAGACATAGACCCAAAGTTTTCTCGAGCAATCATCAATGAAAGTGACAAAGTAGAGTGCACCACCTAATGTCTTTGTCTTCATTGGACCACATAAATCAGAGTGCACCAACTCAAGCAACTCTGTCTTTCTCGAAGGAGGGTAGGACTTAAAGGAAACTCTATTTTGTTTACCAGCCAAACAGTGCTCACAGTTTTCTAATTTAGCACTTTTGAAATTTGACAAAAATTTCTTTTGGCTAGAACATTAAGTCCTTTCTCGCTGATGTGGCTAAGCCTCTTGTGCCATAATGTTGAAGAGCTATCGCTCTCAACTGCATTCACCATATCAACACAAACAGAGGTCGTAGTCCAGTATAGACCACGACGTTTGTTACCACGAGCCACAACCAAGGAACCCTTGATGAGCTTCCATTTTCCATCACCGTTGGTACTAACATATCCTTCATCATCTAAAACACCAACAGAAATTAGGTGCAGACGAACATCAGGAGCATGTTTCACATTGTTCAAAACTAGTTTAGTTCCAACACTAGTTTCTAAACAAATTGTACCAATACCAACCACCCTAGAAACAGTCTCATTACCCATACTCAAGGTTCCAAAATCACCAGGAGTATAGGAAGAGAAAAAATCCTTCCTTGATGTCACATGAGATGCGGCACCAGTGTCCACAACCCAGCTTGACTCATCACAAGCAATATTTATCATGTTTGCATCAAGAACGGTAACAAGATCTTCGGTGGTGACGGTGGCTAGGCAATTTTCATTGCCATCTTCTTTAGTTTCCTCTTTGTTTTTGTTCTCCCTCTTCAACTTCCTGCAGAACTTCTTTGTGTGCCCTTTCATACCACAATGATAGCACTCAATATCCTTAAGTCTGCCTCTGGATTTGCTCTTATTTTGTTCTCTATTCTGAGAACCACGAGTTTTGTTTCTCCCCCTGGGGCCAGTTATCAGGACATCCGACGAAGAGGAAACTTGAGTTTTTCTTCTCATCTCTTCGTTCAAGACACTACTCTTGGCGGAATCCATAGAGATACACCATCCGGAGCAGAATTTGACAATGACGTTCTAAATGTTTCCCAAGAGTCTGGTAGGGAACCAAGTAGAAGCAAGCCTTGAATTTCTTCATCAAATTTGATGCCCATAGCAGATAATTGGTTCATGATCCCCTGAAAATTATTCATATGGTCTGTCATCGGAGAACCATCATGATACTTCAAACTCAACATCTGCTTTATTAAGAACATTTTGTTGTTGCCAGTCTTCCGAGCATACAAACTTTCAAGATGCTCCCATAGGGTTCGAGCATGTGTTTCCCCAGAAATATGGTTCAACACATTATCGTCGACCCATTGCCTAATGAATCCACAAACCTGTCTATGCAACAGATTCCACTCTTCATCTGTTTTATTATCAGGCTTTACAGTGGTAAATACTGGTTTGTAAAAATTCTTAACATAAAGCAGATCTTCCATTTTTCCCTTCCAAATGGCATAATTAACACCATTCAAAGTAACCATTCTACTTGTGTTGGCTTCCATTGTTTTCCCCAAAAAATATAGTTATCGCAAATCAAAGTAAATCTTTTCTGATGTGGAAGTTCAGACTGTGCTGCAACCACAGAGCATACTCAGATAAAACCTTGGCTCTGATACCAGTTTGTTGGGAAAACGCGGACAAGCACAACAATATATATGGTAAAAGTAATGGAAATAAAATGGGAAATAACGACACCAAATTTTTTACGTGGAAACCCTTCTAAATAAGGGAAAAAACCACGGCCAAGAGGAGCAACTGATATCACTATAGTAAGGAATTTTACACTGTGTAGTCACGAATACAATACTCAAAGTGACTACTACACACTCAAAAGAAACAACACTCTTTTGGTTTCCGTCTTACTAAAATATCGCTCACACTCTATTTTTCTTCACAGACTATTTTCTTGTATAGTCTATGGAATACCTCACTTTGCTCTCAAAATGGTTTTTCTCTCTAACTTGGTGTGTTCTACAAATGAGCAAGAATGCTCTATTTATAGAAGGATAAAACCATGCCTATGTCACTAATGACATAGGTAAATATAGCAAAGTCAAAAATGAGTTGCAAATCTTACCAATTTGCCAACTACCAAGTCTTAATTTTCAACTCTTGTCACTATTCCTTTTTAACAATTACTTGTACCAATTGAATAGCTAAAGTTGACAAAAAAATGAGATGGATTCAACAAATTAACCATAGTGTTTGATGTGGGCTTTGTATTTATCCCTAGACTAGATACGGATGTCGTGCAGACACGATTCAATATCTTAATATATTTTTTATTTTAATTTATGTAATATGTAAAATGAAAAAGTTAATTAAATTTAACATGATTTTCAGATATATGAGTGATTTATTACTTTTTGTTTGCGCAAATTTATTATGAGGTGGTCCTTTAAGATGTCTATAAATCTATAATTAAATTAACTACAATGTTTAGAACAATTCCATCACAATATGCCTTAATCAACAAAGAAAAAAGTCTCAATTAAATAAAATATTTGAAAATAATGCATATTAATATAGGAATATTCTCCTTCAAGGATCAAAGTTGTTGAACTTTTTCAATAAACCCAAACATTATTTCAAGGTTGCTACCATCTGCAAAGATAAAATGTTTTAGTTCATTTTTTTTTTCTTTCTAAATAATATTAGTTTAAGTAAGAATTAAATTCATATTCTAAACTAAAAAATAAATAAAATACTCACCTAGTTTAGGTATGGTATGTCCTTCAGGATGGTGAATTACCCATGGATCCACAAAACATTCTAGTAGAATTTCACCATCTTTTTTTTGGTAGTCCATATCTCCTTAAAAAAATTAAAAAAAATTAAAAATTTAAATTTGAATAATCACCGACTATTTATCAAAACAGTTTTTGATATTGTCTAGATAAGTGTTTGGATACAACCATAAAAAATTGTGTGACAACTTAATTTGCCATAATATTTCATACACATGGCAATTGACTCATTAATTTCAAAGACGCGTGACAATTTATTTTTCTCTTTTAAAATTTTTCAATTAACCGCGTGGGGTGCTATTTGATACCTTTTTCAACCAAAAAAGAGAGTAAACATCACGCACTATCAAATATTAATCAAGGTGTGTTTTGATGAATAGTTGGTGATAGTTCAGATAGAAACACAAACACCAGATAATTCAGTTAAGAAACTCACATAAAACGAGATATTTCATGTGTGTTTATTACCATTATCTCTAGATTAATTACATTGATAGTATATAATTCTTTTTCGTGTCCATTGGTATAAGTTGTGTTCTACCGAAATGAAAATATAAACATAGTATTATCAAAGATTACGATAGAATGGTAAATGCTTTTCCATTTTAAGTCGGATGTCTCAGGGACAAAGTCTATGTAGGGATGAATCTAAAGACGAAGGAGCGCATCCACCCGACCCCCCCTAAGCAAAAAAATTATATTGTACATACAAGACTAGAGGTTTCCTGAATGATTTAAGAGTTTAAAATTTATATAGAGACTCCAAGTTTAAATTCTAGACACGATATTTTTATTTTTCGAACCCTCTCAATAAAAATTTTAAACCGTTAACCTGTAAATGATATCACCTTTAGTAATTAAACAACGTATTGCCTCCCTAACTTAAAGTAAAACCACCCCTGAATTCATTAAATCAGTCAAAACTTTAATATAAATACTGAATATCATATCGAATCAAAAGATAATGTGAATGTACCTAAGAAGTGAAGTGATGGAGAGTTGATTGGAGATGAAAATGCATTGGCAGCCAAAGGTGGTGCACTAAAAGTTGGACCTCCAAATTTAGCACCTGATATTATAATAAGAAACTTTATCTTTGGAACTTTTGTTAGGGCCACTCCTTCCCTTTGCATACCTGGGAATGTTGCACATAAAACAGCTCCCTATATCCATCACACACAAAAAAAAAAAAAAAAAAATTGTATATCGATTAAATATATTTAGTCAGATATTATAAGTATTTAGTAATAATAAGGAATTAAAAATGTTATTATCCATGAAATAAAATAATTTTATTGTAAAATCATTTTCTCTTATTCAAATCATAACAAATTATTTTCCCATTATTTCAAAAAAAAAAAAAGAATGGAATTAACAAAACATAATTACTTGTGAGAAACCAAGAACACCATCAAAAGGTCCATGCTTTAACATGAAATCTTCTATATACTCTAGGCATTCTTCGAAATCCTACAATAAAATTTACAAAAAGTTGAATAAATATGACTAAATAAAATAGTATCGACAGATAAATAAGATCACTCCATTCTTAATCGTATAAGTTAAGTTAACTCAATATAACAAATAAAATCTCAGCAGAGAGTGTTTTTCGTGAATTGAAATTAGAAAAAAAATACAGTCAAATACCATTGAGACACTACTAGAAATGAGATTTTCCGTAAATTAGTGGAAATTTGTGTTAAAAATTATGATTTTCTCACTCTTTCCCGGTGAACCAATACATTGTGAAAAGCTAATTCTCACTTAAATAGTGAGAAACTTCCTAAATTTTCAATATGAAAACAGAATTATTTTTTCTTTCTCACCGGTCTATTCAAAATTTCTATGAAAATAGTCAATTAACATTTTTCAGGTGTATTTTTTAGAAGTGAGACATCTGGTTTATAAAATATATACACATTATAAATATAGTGTATATACATATACACTATATATACATTCAAAGTATGAATCGTATATATATATACTTCAACCATATTAATAAATTAGATGATCGAATGATTCAGATACATAATAATTAAGGGGAAATTGTATACAATGGCTAACTAATAAATCAAATTAAATGCTATAATCACCCTTTGATTTAGTTGTACCCCGTAGCAAATTGTTTGCCAATCACCTCTCTCCCTCAAACTCTCGCTCGCCACTCTCTCCTCTCGCTCCATCTCTCGCTCGCCACCTTCGCTTCTATCGCTTATACAAACAGAAACGAATTGTATAAATTGTGTTTCTGTTAGCATAAAGCAAGAGAAAACTGTAGACACTTGCAAATACATATATCTTCGTCCTATACACTTATAATTATACAATAAAATACTTCCCTGCCCAGTTTCTTTTGCCTTTCTCTCTTTCTCGTTTTATACAATTCGATTCAATTGTATATTCCCTGCCCAAGTCTCTTTTGCTTTCTCTCTTTCTCATTTTATACAAATTCAAATTGTATATAATCGTTCTATGCACTTATAATTATACAATTCATTTTATACACTTCGTTTTATACAATTCTCTGCCCAAGTCTCTTTCTCTTTCTCTTTTTATACACTTCGTTTTATACAATTCGCTTCAATTGTATATGTATAGCGAATTATACATAAATATGTTTGCTATGGAGCGCAATTATGCAAATTTTGCTGTAGCATACAAATATAAATTTTATGTTTGCTATATGTGAAAGTTGTCCAATAATTAATTAGCCTTAGATAAAGGGATGAAGCAAACTATAGTGTTAACACCTTATTTGATTGAAACCATACAGTAAGGAGGATCAAAAAAAACTTCACGGGGAGATTTCCCTGCCTGAGCTGGAAAAGTTCCATCCAAGAAAACCAAATCTAATTTTCCGGTGACGGATTCCGGCCACCGGAAAATCACTTTCTTGAAGATTTCACCACTTCCTCCATAGCCATGGAGGCAAAGAATTCTTGGTTTTTTCTTCTTTGATTCTTCTTTTTCCATGTTAAATACACCTTGTTTTGTTATGGAAAATGTAAGACAACTTATAGCATATATGTGACGGCTATGTATAATTGTCACGTGTTTTTTTTTAAAAAAAATCCGAGTCGAATTCACGATATAAAGTTTAGTGTTCTTGTAATGATACTGAATTTACTGTCAAATATTTATAATATTTCATGAGTATTTCTAGTTAGAGGAAAATTATTAAGTTCTTGATAACCTGCAAACAATATGTTGAATCCACCCCATACTTTAAATACCAACTTTTATTTTATTTTTACCAATCGAACATGAAAAAATTACTCCTTGCCTAACACACCCAAAAGTGCTTTATTATATAGTACATCACAAATTTTACATTAGCCAAGACTAGATACAATTTTGCAACAATTGACAAGGTAAAGGTAAAAAAAAAAAAAATACATAACATTTTATTTTTTTTACAATTTCTCCAATTATATTACCATACATATTATTTTTTTACAACACTCTTTTTTTTTTCCTTCACATAATTAAAAGCTAAGTTTTGTTTCTAAAATGGTTGAGGGCAAATTGGGCATCACATTTAGCCCCAGCAGTAAATGCTTTGAGGAACTCTGGATAAGTAAAGGCTCTAAACTCCGGTTCAGTGTGAACCAAATCAGTGGCTGGTTTTATTAAAGACTTGGGTGATGGACCGAGAAATACACCAATTGTGGTTCGAGCCTCTTTTATGTGTGTCACTACACGATGAACTGGAGTTATGAATCTGTCATTGCTTATTACCTACAAAGAATCACCATATGTTAGGAGGAAAATTATACTATTTATATATGGTTAAAATAATATTTTATATATATATAGTAGATGACGATCCCCCTTCGATCGGCCACTCCATGTGTCTATTTCTATAAATTTTGAACCCCTTATTGAAAATCCTGACTCCGCCACTGTTTCGACCCCTAACCTACCTCTCATATCGCGCACCCCGGCCCCCCACTTCTTATACCCTCCACCACTATCCCACTCCATCATACCTTTATAGTGTTTGCCAAATTATATATATAAATCCCTCTGATCATAATATTTTTTGTGTACATATTAAACGTAAAAAAAAATAAAAAAAATAAAAAAAAATCACTTATTTTGTTGAAAACCATTTTTTCTTCCTATCAAACACAACTTTAATCATCTTATATATTTGATAATTGACAAATGTAATGGACCTCCTAAAATATCCAATTACTACTAGAAATTAAGCTTTTTTCCACAATAAATATGTAGAAAATCCGTGTTATAAAACATGATTTTTTTTCCAGTCATTTCACATTGAGCCAAAATATGTATGGAGGGAAGCTTCCAATTTTTTTTCATATGAAATCATCACTATTTTTTTTCTCACGATTCAATCAGAATATCTGTGAAAATAGCCACTAAACACTTTTCAATAGGAAAATAGTGATTTTTAGTATTATACAAGTAGCACTAAAAATTACCTTCAATTGTAGACCAGGAATAACAACTATAGCATGAGGAATAGGTTTAACACCAATCCATTTGTCATCCTT
Source organism: Solanum lycopersicoides (assembly GCA_022817965.1). Classification (NCBI taxonomy): domain Eukaryota; kingdom Viridiplantae; phylum Streptophyta; class Magnoliopsida; order Solanales; family Solanaceae; genus Solanum; species Solanum lycopersicoides. The sequence continues at coordinate 4,395,953 of CM040628.1, read as the reverse complement.
AAGTATTTGAAGTCCAGGAACATCACCTTGTTGAAGCAATGTTATGAGATTTGGATCAGAATGTACTGGCATTCCTAGTGTTAAACTTGGATTTGGACATGGAATATGATGATTCACAGATATAACATTTGTTTTACTAACTTCACCTTCAAAATAACCTTTCTCTAGACCTAATCCTTTGCATATCATATCCAAAATCTTGTAAAGTAGCTTCCTTGTTTCTATTGAATACTCACTTACCACTTCTCTACAAAAAAAAATAAAAAATGATTACTTTTAACTGTTTCAGTTTACGTGTCTTAGTTGGATAGGATTTAGAAATAGCGAGACGGTAAAATTAGCTTATGAAAATATCATTGTGCATGGGTTAAGATTGAACGAGTTAATAACCCTCTTATTTAATTGTTAACTCAGTCCATTTTAACCTGTTCAATTCAACTCATTTAAAAGTTGGTTAATTTGAAAAAAGAAACTGAAAAAGTATCATAACATTTCAGTTGATTTTTTGAAATATGTCATGACATTTGTATGATTATAAATATTTTTCGTTATGGATTAAATGAAAATGTAAAGTTAATCATTTCAAAATTTAAAAGTGTGTTGTTCTTTTAAAAACGTGAAAGTGTATCACGTAAACTGAAACGAATATATATTACCTATACTTGGTGGGCTTATTGGGCCAAGTCATAATGTATTCCTCTAAAGGATAGCAATGATGAGTAAAATTATCTCTCCAATAGTGAAATTCTTCAGTATCATATGCTAATGTACTTGAACATAACCTGCAGCTTTTGTTTATATCATTTGAGTAAAATTTTGCCTTGTATTCACTAGGCAATTTGAAGAACTCCTTGTATATATTCATTGTATCATCCATTAGATTTTCACATACTCCATGATTTATCACCTGATCATCATAATAAGTAAACAAAAAACATAATATAAGTACTCGTCCATCTTTAATTAAAAACTTCATATCGTAAGGAGCGATTTATCTCCCCAAGTTGGACTTTTTTTTATCACAAAAGGTAGATTTACCTTGCCACAAAAGGTGTTACGGAATATTATCTTGTCAGGTATTTATTAAATATGTATATATGACAAGATGACTTTCTTGAGTCAATGGTATATCAGAAACAATATCTCTAATACCACATAAAGATAGATGTTATAAAGTTTGTATACATCGTATACCTTACTTTTGTAGAACTATACTGAATATATTGTTATATGTACTATAATGTAGATAATTAACAAAGTAAAAATATTGAATATATATACTACACTACCACTCTACTCATATTATATATGGTAACATAAGAGTCACACGGAGCAACAAAACCAAACGTGTTTTTCATAGTTCAAACTCGAGAAAAAAGTTCATTTCTTCTTGTTATATTTTGTGTACATATTTTATCAATTCTGAAATGAAATTACCATAGCAATCTTAAAACTCTAAATTTGAGTAATTTTTAAAAAATTCTGCGTACGCCACTGTCAGATAACAAAACAATATTCTTAACTACCAGGTACATATACCTGAAATATTCCAAATTCTTGACATGCTCTAATAACTTGTTGAATTGTATCATTTGGATGATTATTAACCAAATCTATGAGTGGTATATCATGGCAAACAGGAAATTCAATTTTTCCTGGTCTTCTTTCTAGTGGGAAAATATATTTTTTAGGTACAAATTCAACATTTGACCAATTTGATATCAAGATTTCCATTATTTTTCTTGGATAATTTTGTTGTGTGTTTGATTTATTTTGTACATAGATAATGATCTTCTATAAATAACAAACAAAGGAGATTGCATTGAAGGATAAAATACTATATATTTATTTGTTTTAATTTTTTATATAATGTTCGATATCTTTATTAGAGCTCGAATAAATTTGAAATCCAACACTCTTTTCAACTGTCCTCTTGTCTTTTTCCTTTGTGTTCAAATGGGGGACCAAAATCTCTCTTTATCTTAGCATTATTTTTTTAATTATATATTAAAAATATAACGGGACCAAAATCTCTCTTTATCTTCACATAACTTTATTATATTATAATATAAAATATGATCAATATGATTGTGGTACACTGGTTGAGAGTGTTTCACCCTTAATTCGAGGTTTTATATTCGAGTCCTAGGAAGAAAGAAAATCCTATTGGAAGCAGTGGCGGATTAAGGATTTTCAATAAGCAGGTTCAAAATTCAAAGAAATAGACACACGTAGTAGTCGAAAGGGGTTAAACATCCACTATATATACACAAAATATTATTTTAACCATGCATAAATAGTATAATTTTCTGTCGGAGGGGGTTCGGATGAACCCCCTTGTACCAAGGTGGCTCCGCCCCTGATTGAAAGTTTTACCTCCGAATGGTCCTGGAGAGCGCAATCCGAATTTAGCAGGAGTTCCAATAATAGGCTCTGAATACCGGATGGAAAACCAAAAAGAACATAAAAAAGTATGGCACTAAGCATACGTAATATAATCAATATTCAAAAGATAATTCAAAGCACTAAAATATATATAGTACATAATAATAACTAATATATATACATTTTTTTAAAAGTAAAATGATAATGATAAATATATACAAACAAATGATTTTTCTGTTTTTAATTACTCAAGAGATAATACTATGTAAGCACACAAATTATTTTGTTGTTTTTAATTAAAGGTATAGTACTATATATGTGATATCAAGGCCAGTCAGATATCAAGCCCAACAAAACTGTGATTAATCATTTATTACATTAAAATTAATGTGAATTATTTAAATAACAAATAAAATCCAAAATTTTAATTATTAACTAACTAAAAGAAAATACAACAACTAATTAATAAACTTTTAATCACGAAAGATCAGATTCTTAATTAAAAATAATTAAAAAAATAGTATTGAACAAACAAATAATGCGATAAACTAAACTAATTAATTGAAAATAATATTCAAATAGCAACATTAATGAAAGAACTATAACTCTAGAATAAGAAGTTTAACTCCACATCGACATGGTCCATGAACACATAAAGAATAAAAAAATGAAAATAAAAATCACATCGGCTTCTAACTCTCTCTCATAAAAAATTAATCTTCCAAAATATGTTAATTAACTACTTATAGATGTAGAAAAAATCCCAACCAAAATAACTGAATTCAAAGTGGTGCACATATAGGAGTGTTTCACCATTAATTAGGGATCTCGAATTCGAATCCTGAATATGAAATTTTTTTTATTGAAAGCGTAATCCCCGAATGGACCCTATATTGCACAATCTAGATTAAGTCGGTGACCCCGAGTGGGAGAAAAAATCAGATTTGCTTTGGTCTCTTTACTTGTCTTGTTTCCCTTTTTTTTTTTGTCTTCAAATTGGGACCAATATAATCAATACTCAAAAATGATTTAAAATATTAAATATAAAATAAATAATGGCTATATATATATATATATATATATATATATATATATATATATATATATATATATATATATACTTTTTAAAAAAAAATAAAAACATTAATAATATAATATATACAAGCAAATGAATTTTGTTGTTTTTAATTAAGAGATGGTATTATGTAAGCAAATAAATGATTTTGTCATTTTTAATTAAGGTGTGGTCCTATAAAAACAAAAAATAAAATTTCATTTTCAATATATGAGGACAAACCCATTGGTATAGAGCATCTTACTTCTAGATACCTCGAGTTATAAAAAAAAAAATCAATTTACTTCGGCCTAAGTGATTTTCGAAAGTTATTTTTTCAATGATCAAGAAATAATATTCTTTTCACTTTTTGAATGAGTTTTGATTATTGAAATATATATGATAAATAAAAATAATTTTATATTTACATAGTATATATATGATGTTGACCACTCTTCATTTTCTTTGTATTTTACTTGTTATATTTTAAAATCACGATTTCATCACTATTTCGAAATTTCTCGAATCGCTTTTATTAAGATACAAAATAAAGATCAACACTTTTTGGAGGAGAGTAAATGAATAGTTATAGGATGAAGTAATTCAAGTGATAAAAATTCTACTATGAAAAGGCTTTATCGCTAGCCTTCGATAAAAAGACTTAATTGTGATATATTGTAAAAATATCCAAATGACAAATAGTATAAATAATTGAAAACTAAATTCGAAGAGCTACAATTTGAACACCTTATCTCATCTTTCGAAATTATTAAGTTATAATCGGTATTAAAAATCTTCAGACAAAAGAGGTTGATGCTCCTCCTCCTTCTTCAATCAGACTCTCAAGTTCAAACATAAATATATGAAATTTGAATTTGGGTAAACTTTTAATTAAGTAACATATGTTTAAAATTTGTTATTTATGATATTTTGTCTGAAATTAGGTTTTACAAGTATAACATCAAATCTATATATGTATGAAGTTTGTAATTCTAGATGTGAGTTTTTCAACTACAGTATGATAATTCTAAAGTTAATTTTTAGACGAATAATCTTCTTAAAATTTATTTGAATATGGCTTAAATAGCGATCCTCAAATCAATCATGTCTCCCATGTTCAAACCATTGAAATGTAGCTATTATTTTGGGCTTAGTTCAAGAGATCCTATTGGAACAGAGAAATCTAAGTAGGCAATACAATACTTGGATAATATACACATAAAAATGATATTGATTTTGATAATATGTATATATATATATATAAAAAAAAATAGATATTGCGTAAGATGCATATATAGAATTGTTCAAGTTTATACAAGTGTTGTATATCCAAAGTTGGAGGGTGTATATATCAATTAAGACCAAGTTAACGAGTATGTTTATAAATTGTGAATATTTTTTTTGTAAAAAAAGGCACCCCTCGAGACTAATCTATATTATTAGGTAGAAGAGCTTATTTAGTCACTACTGAAACTTATTTATCTACTTTCGCTTAGAAAATCATTTTGCTTATTTTTAAGAAATTTTTTTCTAGATCAAATGTTTTCGAATATTTTAACTAATTAAACATAAAAAATATTAACGAAAAATATTTTACTCCTTAATTACCAAACACACCCTTTGTGTCTATTATATAGTATATCACAAAGTTTTACATGAGCCAAGACTAGATACAACCTAAAGGGGAGCTCTTTTCTTGGATACAAAAACAAACCATACATCTTTTGACAAATCTCTCCAATTATATGACCATATATAGTACCACACACCATATAATTACATTTTACAACAATTCTTTTTTTTTTTCTTCAAATAATTAAAAGCTAAGATTTGCTCCTAAAATGGTTTAGGGCAAGTTGAGCATCAAATTTAGCAGAACCAACAAATGCTTCAAGGAACTCTGGATAAGTAAAGGCTCTAAACACTGGTACAGTTTGAATCGAAGTAATAGCCGGTTTTATTAAAAACTCGGGTGACGGAACTAGAAATACACCAATTGTGGTTCGAGCCTCTTTTGGGTGTGTCACCACCCGATGAACCGGAGTTATGAACTTGTCATTGCTTATTACCTGCATTAAAATAAAAGTAAAAAACTCACGACTTGTTTTTTTATTTTATTTTCGTCGTTTATACTTTTTAATGTAAAAAAAATAAAATATTAACATGATCTCAGTTATTTTAACAGAAAAAATGAAATATTAACATGTTTTTCAGTTACTTATTATTTTTTAAACACATGATATTTAAAAGGGGCTAAGTAGTCGAACGGGAAAAGCACCGGTGTTTACATTAAATTAATGCATTTTTTGTTACTATGTGATTTAATAAAGCTTAACACATGTTAATTAAATAAGGTCAAGTTATAAAATGAACGATAAATCTAAACACATGAAGTATATATATTTGATTGGTGTAAACACCTCGTGCAGGTAAGTTTTACCTGTCAAACGGGCTCTTAGGGTATCTTTGGTAAGGGGAAAAGAACTTTTAAAAGAAATATGTTGTAATTTCATCATATTGAAAAAGAATATCTCTAGAACAATAAGTCTTCTAAAAATCATAAAAAATATTTTTCAGTGCAAAAAAATAAGTTTCATAAATAATATTTTATGTTGATTATTTCCTCCCCCCAACGCACCCCACTTCCCTCCCCCTTCCCTCTCCACCTAACCATTGCACCTTCATCTTTATAATATTTGTCTAAAGTATATATTAATATTTTAGATTATATTTCTTCTTTACTTATCGAATCAGAAAATAAACAAGTCACATATTTTATCGAAAAACATTTCCCTTCGTACCAAACACACCCTTAATCCTTTTACATTTTATCATAATTAACCTCCAAAAGATGCAAAAATTGTTAAACCAAGAACAATTATCATAGAAAATTAGTAATACCTTCAATTGTAGACCAGGGATAATAATTAGAGTATGAGGAATATGTTTAACACCAATCCATTTTCCATCCTTAAGTATTTGAAGTCCAGGAACTTCACCTTGTTGAAGCATTGTTATGAGATTTGGATCAGAATGTACTGGCATTCCTAGTGTTAAACTTGGATTTGGACATGGAATATGATGATTAACAGATATCAAATGTGTTTTACTTAATTCACCTTCAAAATAACCTAATTTTAGTCCTAATCCTTTGCATATCATATCCAAAATCTTGTTAAATAGCTTCCTTGTTTCTATTGAATATTCACTTACCACTTCTCTACAAAAAAAATTATCATTAGTCTAATATATTTCACTTTAAAAAAATGGTCATGTCACGTTTGGAATATTCAAATTAAAGAGTTTAAGTAGATTGAACTGACATCGTGTTTGAAAAATAAAGAAACACAAACTTTTATATTTTTTGATCTGGTAAATATGTCATGACATTTCTGTTGGCTATAATAATTTATATTTTGACCGAAATATAGAAAAGAAAAGTGTATCAGATAAACTAAAACATATGATGTTTTGAGTATAAAAGAGTGATACTTTTATAATAATAAAAAAAGTAAGACACGTAAATTAAAACAGGGAGACGTATATTTATTACCTATAGTTGGTGGGCTTATCAGGCCAAGAAGGGATATGTTCCTCTAAGGGATTACAACGATGAGTAAATGTATCTCTCCAATAGTGAACTTCCTCAGTATCATATGCTAATGAACTTGAAAATATTTTGCAGCTTTTGTTTATGTCATTTGAGTAAAATTTTGCCTTGTATTCACCAGGCAATTTGAAGAATTCCTTGTATATATTCATTGTATCATCCAATAGATTTTCACTTACTCCATGGTTTATCACCTGATCATCATAATATGCAAAAAAATAAAAAAATATAATAATAAGTATTCATCTATTTTTTAATCAGAAGTTTTGAATTTAAATTATGCATATGAAGTCGTTTTTGGTGAGGAGCAATTTATTTACCATAGTTGGACTTCTAGATCACCAAAGGTGGTGTCGCGGGATACCATAGGAAGTTTTGAAGCAACGTTAAAATTGTTAAGTCATGAGCTAACAGTTGTGGTTGATTAGGTTCTAGATTCATTTTTTTTAACATGGTATCAGAGTCAGGTCATTCCAATTCAAGATTTACTGATGTTGGTGTTGGGTTTTAAAGAATGAACAACAGGTGGACCCCCATATTAAATTGTTCATGTACCAGATCTCTAGTCGTGAGCATGAGACCGGGGTGTTTAAGTCTCACATCGGTGGGATGAGGAAATTATGGATTTGAGCAATCTTTCTCTCGTGGGCTAGCATTTGGATCGAGTTAGTCCATGATCCATTTCACTAATGCTTACACGAGGATAGACTGTCTACGTTACCATCCTCTTGTATTCAACTAACACTTGAACCAATGGAGTTAGAATCATTTAGTTGATCTTTAATTGACTTCAATACACAGTTCATTTCTTCATGCTTATAGAGAAAACATCTTAAAACTCTTATGTTTGGAAAAACTAGTAACACATGCTTCATAAAAAATTTGCGTACGCCACTATTGATCACAGTTCATAAACACAAACAACTCTAAACTACAAAAGATAAAAACAACAACAATATACTCAGTGTAATCTCGTAAATAAAATTTGAGAAAGGCAGAATATATGCAGGTCTTAACTCTACCTCTGTAACGTAAAAAAGTTGTTTCCGATAAGAAAAATAGAAGATTAAATTATACCTGAAAGAATCCAAATTCTTGGCATGCTCTAATAACTTGTTGAATTATTTCATCTGGATTATTATTAGCCAAATCTATGAGTGGTATATCAGTGCAAACAGGAAATTCAAGGTTTCCTGGTCTACTTTCTGGTGGGAAAATATATGTTTTAGGCACAAATTCAACATTTGACCAATTTGAAATCAAGATATCCATATATTTGTTGTGTGTTTGAATCTATTTGTACATAGATGATTTGTATAAATAACAAAGAAAAGAGATTTCACTAAGGAATAAATTATTATTCATCCGCTATTTGATATCTGTATTAACGATTAAATAAATTGAATCACATACTAAAGGATTTATTTTCTTGGGCCAGCACTCCGAACAATTTTTTATTTTCATTTAAAGAAGCTTGAATCTGTGACCTTTGATTAGGAATGAATAAATCTTAACTATTCTATTATACTTAAATATATATTTAGTCTATATCCCATAGTACATAAATTGAGGCCATCGAAGTTTTCTCTCTTCTTCCTACTACTTTATTGTTCTTATTGTTATATAGTTTTATAATATGTTATTAGGAGATGTTATCGTCTCAAAGAGTGAAGTTTTAAGTATTTAAAGGCTAATGTATTATTTATTTTTTATCTTTTAAAATGACCAATTTTATGAAATTTGAGTTCATTGACTTTCATAATTCAGACAAGAATTATTTTTCGAGGTATTGAATACTAAAATTAGTTTGAATGCTATGAATTTTGAAAACACCATTAAGAATAAATGAAATTAAGGATGAAAACAAAGCATCGAAATAAAACTCTGCAAAAGCTATGATATATTTGTGTCAAATTGAATATATAATGTCATCGTGTGAGTCAATCAATTTTTAGAATTTCATTAAGATAATTAATTTTGTTTTGATACTTTATTTTCATCCTCAATGTTGTCTCTAAGATACATAGCATTCAAATAGAATTCAGTACTCAACACCTAGTTCTTGCCTAAATTATGAAGTTCAACGAACTCAAATTTCATAAAATTAGACATATTAAAAACAAGGAAAATAAATAATACATTAGTCCATAACATGTTATGAAATTATACAATTATACAAAATAAGAAGAAGAATAAAATAGTAGGAAGAAGAGAAAAAAATCTTATTACTCTTTAAAGAGATATAGGGATTGATATGATATTCATATATGAATTATAACGAAGAAAACCTCCTTTATTTATAGAAAAAAAACTGACTTAATCCGTAAGTATAATTCCTAATTTTTCTTTAAAAAATTTAATAATAGACATTCACTACGATTCAAATATATTTATAATAAAATAAAAGCTCTAGTTGACACATTATATAACATATATTTAATGCAGGCTAGTTAGCTTTCTTCGAGAACCTAAGAGATGGTATTGAAAAACTATTGGCAAAAATTAAGCTAATTGAATAAATTAAATTGATAGTGAGTTTACAACTTGTTATTTATAGATGGTATTGAAAAACTATTGGCAAAAATTAAGCTAATTGAATAAATAAAATTGATAGTGAGTTTACAACTTGTTATTTATTTATTTAATTATTTATTTATATAATAAGCTATTTCTCGTTTTCCATAATATTTAAGTTGTAGATGGTATTTAAAAACTTTAGACAAAAGGTTGATGCTCCTCCTTCTTCGGCTTCAACTTCAGTATCGTATGTTTGAAGTTCAAAATTACATATATTGAAATTTAAATTTCGATATATATAGAGAGATAATAATGAATGTATTTGTGAAATGACTATAACACATTGAATAACTATATTTATTATGAAGAAAATTTAAGCTAATTAGTTATATGAATTTTTATAAAAAATTGATTCTCCATCTTATTTTTTCTCCCCCAATTATTATTGGGAAAATTATGCGGATAAGCAAATTTATACTATTTAATTACTCATCATAGCTATAGTTTGTTATAATTACTACTCGCGACTAACATTCTACATTAATTACGTGAGCTGACTTCGAGTTTGTATAATTAGTCATGTTTGTATATGTATAATTCGTTAGGATATACAAATAAATATGTATAATGTACAAAAAATTTTAGCCTATATACATATACAATTCACCTCTCTCTCTGCCCTCTCTTGCTCGCCTCTCTCCTCCCTCTCTCCTCCCTCTCTCAATCTCGCTTGCCTCCCTCTCCCTATCTCGCTTGTTATTTATACAAATGTATATGTATAATATACAGTTATATACAATTATATACATATACAATTCACCTCTCTCCCACTCTCTGCCCTCTCTCACTTGCCTCTCTCCTCCCTCTCTCGATCTCGCTCGCCTCTCTCCTGTCTCTTCCAGTCTCGCTCGCCTCTCTCCTGCCTCTCCCAATCTCTCTTGCCATATATAAAATTACATTGTATAATATATAATTATCTAACCAATATACATATACAATTCACCTTTCTCCCACTCTTTTCCCCCTCTCTCTCGCCTCTCTCCTCTATCTCCCAGTCTCGCTCGCCTCTCTCCTCCATGTAACATGTAGCTACAAATTTTAATTATCAAACTATAGCTATGGAAAGTAATTAATTATTTTTAAGTGGCTATATATAAAAGTTTCCCATTATTATTCTTCCCCAACCCCTAGTTTAGAAATAAAAATAACTAATGTCCATCATGAATTTACGTGTCAAGTGAAGTTTTTTCCATCTGGCGCACATCTCAACAAGTTATCTTAGAAATTTTATCATAAATAAGTTTTTAAAAAAAAATATAATAGGAGTTATAATTCAAGAGATAACATGAACATCTAATAATTAAAATATAAAACTCGTTAAAAAATGATAATTTAATTTAGAGAGTTTATTTCTTCGATTCTTAATAACGTTTTGATATCAAGATGAATTCGAGTCTATTAACATTTTAATATCAACAATGATTCTAATATGAAAAAATTTAATAAGTTCAACTTATAAATTTCGCTAGCTCCTCAGTCCTTGCATAATGTATGTATTTTTATTTGTGCTTTCTTTCGTGAAAGTCTCACCTATTAAGAAAGTATGATAAAGATATTTTATCCCTATTGGAAGGACCTCAGCTCAGTACGCATAGAAGTACAGTCTAGCTGACTACTTCCATTTAGTTCTACTGGTTTTTTATACCTATATCGAGAATTTGAGCTTACTTCTTCTTATTAAAGTTCCGATGAACCGAACATGTCCTTCTGAGCCCAAATTTATCCGCACAAGAAAAGATTTATATTATATATATATATATATTTATTTATTTCAAGGTGGTGCCTGACAACTATTTGCCAGTTACTTAAATGTCTTTTTCCATATCACATAACATGTGTTCATGATTTTAGTAGAGACATAAGTAAATTGATTAAACACTTATAAAGCCATATGATTGGCCAATAATAATTGAAATAAATTCCTCAAACTTTGATATTATATTTATTATAAAAGAAAACTTTTGTGAGGGCGATTGACATTGGTTGTGCAGGTGAACCCAACACAATATTTTAATCAAATTTATCGCATTAGACTTAACTAATACGAATAACCCTTCTTATATTATATACAGATACTTATATAAACATAAAATTTACGTTGTGAACATTTAAAAGATAGCGAATATTAATTCTTTACTTAATTCAAAACTCGTATCAACAGTGGCGTACCCACACTAATTGAACACCCTTTGTCGGAATATTATACCGTATATACAAGTAAAATGATAAATTAAGTGGTTAAATAACATATTTGGACACCCTTGATACAACAATATGATGTAGCCTAGTGGATTCAGCCTTTCAGGCGCCTTGAAAGAGTAAAGATACAATAATTTAAAGTGTTTGTGTGTTCAGATTTCACTACTAGCAAAAAAATTCACTTTTTAAGAAGAGCAGATTCACTTCAGCACTTGAATACCCTTAGTAAAAATCGTGGCTCCGCCGCTGAGTATCAATTTATTATCTTCATATTAAAAAATCTTTAGTCTCATACAAAAGATCAAATAATAGCATTTTTAGTCCCCGAGTTATTGGTATATATCCCCTCTTCATTATGATTTATAATATTTAACTTTTAATTAATTATTTTTTTTGACAATGTCATGTAGATTTATTTTAATGTAGAATTACATTAATCTCAAATATAAAATAAAATAATCTAATTTTTTAATAATAAATGGTTGAACAATTATTAATTATAATTAAATTTTAAGAATATTAACAATCAAACGGATATAAAATTAAAAATGTATATTTGAATTAATTAAAGTTTTAATGTTCAGAGCACCGACAGCAACACATTACGAAATTAAAATGTAGGTTGTTTACTTGTTTTGCTTAATTTAATACAAAAATATTATTTAAAAAAAAAAATATTCCTATATCCAATGATCTACCTGGTAAACGGCTATATATAAATATAATAAAATACAGCTAAGCAAACCACACTGAGGAAGATATAATATAAAATAATTGTATTTATAAGCCAAAGTTAATATGTCTCTTTCATCATTTAGTCCCACATTAAGAAAATAATGCAGATATTAATTAAAGTTTGGTTTAAATTAAAAATGATCAAATAATTACTTGCCACATATTCTAACACTAATATATTAGGGGTCTAATTTTTGAAGTTAAATTAGATTACGTTAATTTGATTAATTTTTTTTTAAAAAAATAGATATTAAAAGAATATACAAAAAGTACTATAAATTGCAAGTTTTTGCATATCAAAATGATGAAAATATACATCGTAAAATGTTAGTTAAAGTTCTTATAGTTTGAGTCTAAAAAAGAAAATCATGACAATTAATTGTGGACGGAGGAAATATATCTATTTTTTTGTATAAAAATATTATTTATTATAGACAATCGATTTAATAGAATTATAACCAGAATCAAATAGAAACACCAAAAATAGCAAGATAAACAAAAGACTTTTGAAGCAATAAGTATTCTAGTTTAAATTGAAAATGATGAAATAAGTACTTGCCACGTATTGTAACACTAAGATTAAGTATTAAGCAAAAGTTACTAAGCAATAATTAGAATCTAATTAAATTATTTGAGATTAATGTTATGAATGTTGAAACTTTTAGATTTTGAGAGTAGAAATTTGCCGACCACGCTAATGATAGTTGGAATTAGGTCTTGGTGTTGATATCATCTTAAAAAAATTTAACGCGGTTCGATATTGGAAATCTATTAATCTGACTAATTAGATTTACGTTGTTTTAAAATTTTCTTCCAAACGGCTTCCGTACGAGTCATGCAAATGAAAAAAATACTAATTCACCATTGATGGATTTTTTGAATTAATTAAAGGTCCTCAAATGAGTATTGAACACTGAAAAAAAAATAAAGAACTTATATGAAAAAAGATTTTTCATAACGCAACAGAAACAGTTATCCGTAAGATAATTTTGCTAAGCTTAACAATTAACTTGTTTTCGTTTTTATTATCTTATCTTATCTTATAAAACTCGTTGTCCATCGAACGGGAAATTGCGTGAACGGAGGAAAACACATATAATCACCTATAGGCTATTTGTTAATTAAAATTAATTAGTTCTTGAAAGGAATTGATGAGTATGATTTTGAAAGTTTAACGTTAAGATTAGATAAATATGAAAATAAGTTGGGAAAATGATTGAGAAAATTATAGATACAAGTAAATTACAACTAATTGTAGATAATGACATTTTACTTAACATGAGAAAATGACCACCTAATTGTTTCATTTTCTATGGTGGCTTTTATGTTAAAATATTTCTATATTGTTTCCGGCTCTAACAATTAACTTTAGAGTGAATGGTCTGGTAAAATATTAAGTCTGACTTAACACCTTTATCCATTTATAAATTAATTTGATATTTTTATCGAGTATTGAAAACACACACATATATTTAAGATAAACAATTGAGCTTGGATAACCAAAAATATCATTAAAATAGATTATATGCTCGATTAAGGGCGGAGTAAGGATGGAGGATTGTTTGGTGTATGTGAACAAAGTCGATAACACATGAAAAATAGAAAGAAAGAAAAAAGTTAACAAAGCGTTGAATATTTTCAATAAAGGTCTGAATATAATAAAAATATTTTCATACTATTTTACTTCGATAATATATTATAGTTAATTTTTCTATTTGATTCGAATTAAAATTTTCAAATTTGAAAAATAACCACTTTGCCAAGTAAATATATTTTTAAATAATTTATCTCAATTTTTTTTTTTTTTATCCTATTATTTCATTGATAAGATATATTAGAGGAACCATATTTGATATTCCTCTAACAATTATATTTGCCATAAATATTCTAAAAACTTTTGGGGGTTTAAAAGTTTGTTCCAACAAGTTTCTGAGAAAGTGCTGTGAAAAATAAAATTAGAAAAAGGTTAGGTGTTGCATAGTTGTAAAGTTTTGTTTTGTTCTCAAAATTATTTTATTTATATTTTAAAGTAAAATTGACTCAATTATATTAACTTAATTATTTATATTTTAAAATAAAATTGACTCAATTATACTAACTTAAATGTAATATAAATTTTAAATTCTAACTATATAAGATCATTAACTATACAATTGAGTCAATTGACTAGTGTTTCTAAATCCTTTTATTTAATATTTTCATATTAAAAACTTAAAATCAAAATTTCTATTAACATCGTAAATATAATATCCACCACAAATTTAGGTGTTTGAATTATGAGTCATTTTTAGCTGTACATGCACACTAATGCATTATACTATACCATTACCAACAGACATACACCTATATTTTATCTGTATTTTATACTAAACAATTGATTATAAAAATAATTATAATATTATAAAAATATTTTCCTTCAAGACCAATATGATTTTCTCTGGTAGATATTATAATTACTTATGCTTTATCGAAGTTTTCAAATTTAATCTAATCTCAATATAATAATAATTATGGTGTTATAGAGTATAGGATCTGATCCTCAAAAAACGAATCTCGTAATGTATGAATTTAAATTTAATCAGATTCAAATATAGATATTATAATCTACGAAACTTTCGCTACATTAGAATCATAATCCCAAACTCTATAAATTCGTGATTTTAAATTTAATCGATCTCAATACGAATATTTCGGTCAAAGGAACCTTCCTTTTTTTCTCTTATATATATTTCTTCTTCACAGTCTCTTTTCTATTCACTTTTCAGCCCAAAAACAGAGCAAAAAAATGGCTTCTTATTTCGGAGTTTTTCTTTTCTTAGCTTTTTTTGTTGCTTCTTCCATAGCTCAATCTCCAGCTCCGGCACCTAAAATTTCTCCGGCAGCAACTCCAACTCCGGCGCCGGCACCAGTATTATCACCGCCGACCGCAACTCCAGCTCCAACTCCAACTCCGACACCAACTCCGGCACCTTCTACCGCTCCTACTACATCACCGACTCCATCTCCGGCTACTTCCGCAACTTCTCCATCGCCGGGGCCATCCGGTGACGGCATCGTTTCACCACCGGCACCTACTCCTACCGGTGGTGCACCGGCGGATCAGCCTTCCGCCGACAACACACCGTCGTCGCCTAGCGCCGGGAACAGAGCCGTCATTGGCGGTGCTGCGTTCGCTGGCGTGATCATCGCTGCTGCTTTTATGTAGAGGTGACACGTGTACTAACACGTGTTTTGTTCTTTTGATGAACGGACCAGATCTGTTTTGGAATACTTATCTTTTAATTACTTTTGTAATTTTGTGATTTATTTGTTTGGTACATTGTGGGTTTTTTATTTTGTTAATTATATTTTTCATTTTAGAGTGAATCATTCATCATCCTTATGTACATTTTAAGTGAAATAAATTTGAGTTTTTATTCTTTTTTTTAATGAGTATTTTCGATCACTAATTACTTTTTTTTCTTTTCCATTTTTATTTTATAATTATCTATAAATACTTTTGATTTATTGTCTGGGTCTTTCATAAATAACCTTTTATACCTGTTAGACTCTACTTATTTATAAAATTGCGTTAATTAATATTGTTAGTCAAACTCCATTTATAAAATTGCGTTAATTAATATTAATTAATCAGACTCCACTTATAAAATTACGTGTTATTTAATATTGGTTGGATTAAACTTAGATCTTAGGGGGAATGAAATAGAAATACTACCCCCCTTCCTTCCAATATAGGTATAGTGGTTATAAATTATTTTATATAAGAAAAATTAAAATAAAATTTATATTTAAACATACTTCTATGAAAATATATATATATATTACATAAAATGAGACAAAATTAAAATATAAAAATACAATAATTAACAAGCAAAATTGTTTGCGTGATATCGATACAGTTTTAACTAAAATTTGAAATTCGAAAATTTTAATCAAGGTGAAGTTTGAAGATTTAATTATGTAAAATTTAATAGCTATGAAAAAGGGTTAATTTAATTACCTCGATATCAACACAATTTTAATTTAACAATTACATGTAATTTAATAATGAGTTGAGGTCAAAATTACATTTTTAAGTATTTCAATTTTGTAAGTTTCATAATTAATTTATTTGAAAGGTAATTTAAAGCAAATCGTAGACTTTGGAACGTTAAAAGTCAATTTTGTCAGCAGACTTTGCACATGAAGCGCCGATAATTACCAATTAAAATATATTTAAAGGTTTTTGTAATTTTGTTTGTTAGCAAATAAATTAATACAAATTGGTGTTTTTAATGGACTGGCATTTTCACAAGTAAAATAAAAAATAATTATGAATCTCAAAAGTCCTACATTTTATCAAGTAATAAATTACGAAGGAAAAAAATAGAGTACTACTCGTTTTGCTTAGTTGTTTGTTTCCCTATAAACAAAAACTAATAGAGTTCGACTATTTTAAATTTATATCGCATAAGATTATATTTTTAAAAAAATAATTTTTATAAAAAGAAAATTTATATTCAGAACTCGAATTCGTTATCTGTTATCTGATAGTAGAAAACATGATGATTCCTTCTTTGGAAAAATAGCAAAAATTCCATAGAATATAAGAATCTTTTAATGCTACAACCACAATGCATGCATGTTTGTAAGAATTGATTTTCTGTCTTCCATCTTCCACCTAAGGAACCAAAAAAACAAGATGCCATCTTTTAAATTATTGGAAGTGTTTCGAATCAGAAATTTAACGAAGAATATGTAACTTTTTTTCTCAATTATAATAAAAATAATGTAAAATAAAATATATAATTATAATAAGCAATACTAATATCTAACTCATATACACTCATAATTTGTATGCACCGAATCACCCTTCACCTAAGGTGATTTATGCGCATACTTTTAAGTAGTATTAGTTGTAAAAGATTCTTTCAAATGAGGCGATATCTATAAATATATCCGATGTAATTTAATAAGAGGAGTTCTAAAAAAGGTAAGATGTATGTGTATAAACTTAACTTTTACCTATGTAGCGTACGGAGAATTAGGTTGTTTTCGATAGATTCTCGATTTTAAAATGATATAACTAAAAAAATTTGAATTGAGAATAATGAAAACACAATAGCAGGACATACATAGCTAATGAAGCATATGAAACTTCAATACAACATAATAGAGTTCTAAATTTTCAAAGTGGCTATTTGTCAAATATTTCATGGAAAACGTAGCTACTTATGGAAATATGAGCCAATTGTTTCAAAGTGGCTATTTTTTTTTAAGTATTTCATTATTAATTGAATAGCCCAATTGAAACTCAAAAAGTATTGGGCCGATTGAGTTATATCTCTACTGGACCCAGTTCATCAATTATACAAGGAAAAATAACTTAAATACACAACTATAAGTTTAGTATTATCTAATTTTCCCTTGTTTTTTTAAATATTACATAATTCCCTTTTTTTTAATTTTAATAGAAGTTTAGAGATACATAACCTTCTCTCTCCTATGACACACTTCCCCAAGATCATGCCTATTTTTTCTCCACTAAAACACTCAATCTTATGAATCACTTTTTGAATTTTGAATTATTATTTTTAATTAAACACATTTCACAACATTTAATATGCAATTTTGAATTTCAAAATTCAAAAATCTGAAATTTTTGAAAATTGAACTACCATTGTTATCTGCTTCTTCTTCTTCTTCTTTCTCCATCTTCCGTCTCTGCTTCTTATTCTTCTTCTTACTCAATCATCCGTTCTTCTTTTCTTCTTATTTTCTTCTTGTTCATCGATCTATTACATTATATTAATGGATCCTTTTACGAATAGGAGGATTTATGATTCGGACGATGAAAATTGGAAAGAAAATAGAAAAAAATCTTTGCATGATCCTATGAATGTTCGGAAGGATTCAAACAAAGATATGGGGGAATCATCTAAATCAAGGGTTGCTAAAATACACCAAAAAAAGAGAAAAGCATCAGCAACCATTATTGCTGTCCGACATTGCTTTGGATATGTCTTTTTATACTTCTTTTAAAATTGTTTTTAAAATTATAGTATGTTTGAACATAACCTTATAGTGTGTTATAGTGTTTATTCAATTTTATGATACATGAATTAATTGCGTGTCAGATGCCTTTTCTATGTATCACGAGTATTTGCAATTGTTATCATGTATCAGACAATAAGTATGACTTAATATATATCCTCAGTGCGTTATAGTGTTTAGTCGATGCATTGATACATGAATCAATTGCGTGTCAGATGCCTTTCCATGTATCACGGGTATTTGAAATTGTTATCCTGTATCAGACAATAAGTTTAATATATATCGTCTCAGTGTGTTATAGTGTTTAGTCGATGCATTGATACATGTATCAATTGCGTGTCAGATGCCTTTCTATGTATCACGAGTATTTGAAATTGTTATCATGTATCAGACAATGAGTTTAATATATATCGTCTCAGTGTGTTATAGTGTTTAGTCGATGCATTGATACATGATTCAATTGCTTGTCAAATAATTTTATATATATCATGAGTATTTGAAAATAGTTAACATGTATCAGACAATAAGTTTAATACATATCGACTCAGTGTGTTAGTGTTTAGTGGATGCATTGATACATGAATTAGATGTGTATCATATGTTTTTTATGCTATATGAATTTTTGAAAACTGATATGATGTATCAGTAAGGTATTAGTTGTTTATTTAGTATTAGTTGTTTTATTTAGTATTTATATTCAAAATCGTTAAAATTTGTTTTTTTTTCAAATTGCAGCCACACAAGTACAAGATAAAAAAGATTCCAACACATCCAATAATGTTTGCTGTCAATTTTAACAACACTTTTCTGAAGGACTTTGAAAAATATATGGGGGAGTCGGCTGCAATTGCTGCTTTGAGATTAGAAAACGAAATTAAATCTCCAACAACGATTCCGTCGATTTTGTAACTTTCATACTACAATTCGTTCACCCAAATTCCTGAATGTCTCATCAAAATTGATGTATTCATCATGTATCATCCACAATAACAACAATCAAATTTGTATTTTTTGGCTTTTCATTGGATGTTCATAAAATTGTCTTCAACCTAGATGATATAATCTTGAATTTTTAAAATTTGAAAGTGTTACTCAATTACGTTCTGAATTAATGTTTCTTCATGAGTTGTTACCGTAATTTAAGCTGATTTAAATAACCAACTTAATTGTTCCGTTTTTTCTCCTTTTTTATCTTAACAGTTATTAAGTTACTGTGTATCATTTACTATGTATCACAATGTTCTAATGTATCACGCGAAAGCAATTTTAAGGGATTATTAGTAAATATAAAATTAGTCGGGACAGAATGTAATTATTATATTTCACTATGGGATTCCTTAAATTTTTACATTATACAATACAAGTTTGGAAAAATAACTTAAATACACAACTATAAGTTTAGTATTCTCTAATTTTTCCTTCTTTTTTTAAATATTACATAATTCCCTTTTTTTTAATTTTAATAGAAGTTTAGAGATACATAGCCTTCTCTTTCCTATGACACACACTTTCCCAATATCATGCCTATTTTTTCTCCACTAAAACACTCAATCTTTTGAATCACTTTTTGAATTTTGAATTATTGCTTTTAATTAAACACGTTTCACAACATTTAATATGCAATTTTGAATTTCAAAATTTAAAAATCTGAAATTTCTGAAAATTGGAGCTACCATTGTTCTCTGGTTCTTCTTCTTCTTCTTACTCTATCATCCGTTCTTCTTTTCTTCTTCCTTTCTTCTTGTTCATCGTTCTATTACATCATATTAATGGATCCTTTTACGAATAGGAGGATTTATGATTCGGACGATGAAAATTGAAAAAAAAATAAAAAAAAGTCTTTGCATGATCCTATGAATGTTCGGAAGGATTCAAATAAAGATATTGGGGAATCATCTAAATCAAAGGTTGCTAAAAAGAGAAAAGCATCAGCAACCATTATTGTCAGGACGACATTGCTTCGGGTATGTCTTTTTTATACTTCTTTTAAAATTGTTTTTAAAATTATAGTACGTTTGAACATATCGTTATAGTGTGTTATAGTGTTTATTCAATTTTATGATACATGAATTAATTGTGTGTCAGATGTCTTTCTATGTATCACGAGTATTTGAAATTGTTATCATGTATCAGACAATAAGTTTAATATATATCGACTCAGTGTGTTATTGTGTTTAGTCGATGCATTTATACATGAATAAATTGCGTGTCAGATGATTTTCTATATATAATGAGTATTTGAAAATAGTTATCATGTATCAGACAATAAGTTTAATACATATCGACTCAGTGTGTTATAGTGTTTAGTGGATGCATTGATACATGAATTAGATGTGTATCATATGTTTTTTTATGCTATATGAATTTTTGAAAATTGATATCATGTATCAGTAAGGTATTAGTTGTTTATTTAGTATTAGTTATTTTATTTAGTATTTATATTCAATATCGTTAAAATTTATTATTATTTTTCAAATTGCAGCCACTCAAGTACAAGATAAAAAAAAATACCAACAAATTCCATAAGGTTTGCTGTCAATTTTAACACACTTTTCTGAAGGACTTTGGAAAATATATAGGGGAGAATGTAATCCAACCGTTTAGGGATACAATTTTTGGACCCTTTTTAGATATTACTAAATGTAATTCTCAGGGCCAAATCACTAAGTGCTTGTTGTTGTTAGAGTTGAAACAAAGCAACCCTAATGTGTTGCATATTAGACATTCAAACGGGTGTATCCTAAAATTTGGTATAGATGAATTTGCAATATTAACTGGACTTAAAGTCAAAGACAATACCAATGATTTCCAATACCCATAATCAACTAATTGTATGCTATTCCAAAAGTATTTTCCTGGTGCAGTCAATAGTGTTACCAAGTATCAATTAGTTCAACGGTTTAAGATGGATAACTGGGAGAACGATCAGGATGCACTCCAAATTTTTATATTGTTCTTTATTCATACATTCGTATTGGCTACTCTTGATAATACAGCTATATCCATTGTGGATTTTCTAATGGTTGAAGATGGTAGATATCAAGATTATCCTTGGGTCAGCTATCATTCTCAAAACTCATCGGTTCACTTAGACAGGATTTTGATGTTAGGAAAAAATTGTATCGATTATATGGGCTGCCGTATGCACTTAACATATGGATATAAGAATGTGCATCCCAGTTAAATTCTGAAATTGCTGTGAAAGAACGAAATGTCATCCCAAGAATGTGCAATTGGAGAGTTGTGTCTGATAAGGCAAAGTTTGAAATGCTTATGTCTACCATTTTCCAATAGGTAAAATTAAATCAATTTTTACTATTAGAATAAACTATTTTAAGTTTGTCTATTTAATATCGTTATTTATGTCTTGTGATACATTATGATCTGTATTAATTATTTAATGTGTTGTATTGTATTAATATTTAAATTATTTTATGTGTTGTGATACATTCAGAATGCATGTTCAAACATTGTCCCAACAGCAGAGGAAATTGAAGCTTTTGACCTAGTTGAAGTTGAACATGCTCCTTCTTCTTCACCACCCTTAGTACAACCAAATGAGAAAGATAATTTTGATAATTTCTCCACCAAACCTCCCGAACAGTTATTGAGGAGATCTTCTAGAGTGTCTGATACATCTCCTCCACCACCGTCAAAAAGAAGAAAAAAAATAGTTATACATAAAAAAAAAGGTTTCAGAACCGAGTCAGCCTGATCAATCAAATGTGTCTCTGACACCGGATGATGATGTACATGTTTCTATTCCAGATCTGCCTCCCACTTCGACTGCTGATGATGTACATGGTTCTGTTCCAGACGTGTCTCCGAACCCGGCTGCTCATGTACATGGTTCTGTTCCAGATGTGTCTCCGAACCCGACTGCTAATGTACATGGTTCTGCAGATTCTCAGAAAGTCAACTATGTAATTCCAGATATTGAAGAGTTAAAAGGACATTTGAAAACTTACGTAAGTTAATTATTTTGATATTTTTAATCAAATGTAATTTATTTTTATCCTAAATGTATTTATAATTTATAGGTTGAAAAGAAATTTGAGGAACTGATTATATTGATAAAGGAAAATCACTCCCAGTTGATGCAATCTCGAGGCAAGGAAAACATCAATGTTGAGGCTAATATAAGCACATTTCAGTCTGAGAAACAAACATCTCCGCAAATACGGATCGATTTTTCTGATATGGGTAGTGTAGCTGAGGATGGTGTTGGTGATTCTGGTAACTATGGTGAACATCAAGTCATCGACGATGCGGGGAATATCGCTGAGGATGGTGTTGGTGTTTCTGTAAACGAGGGTGAACAACAAGTCAATGATACTCGAAAGGTATTTTTTATGATACATTGTATATGATTTTTCATTTAGTTGATGTCATGTATCATGCACATATACTCAATGTTATGTATCATGTGAGTATAATCACTGTTACGTGTCAGCACAAATTATATTAACAATTTTTATTTAAAAACTGCATATTCATGATGGTGACGCACATCAATCGCACCAAGATTGAAATGAACATATCATGGAGCAAGATGTTGATGACAATGTTCAACACAACACCCCTCACGTTTTGCCCGATAAAACAACAATGGATGCATCGGTAGATTTTTCAATTTTTGCTTTATGACACACAATTTTATTACACACAAATTTATTTAAAAAATCATTACATCATATTATACAGGAATCTTCCACTTCAACAACAATATCGCCATCAACTCAAGCAGCAATAGATGCACTTATCAAAGATTTGGGGAAAGATCCTACTAATGCTAGACCTTATATTCTTACAATCCACAGAATATAACTAGCAGTCAGTACTTGTTGACCGACAGTCAATTACCCACTGACATTTCAATAACTGAGATTGGAGTTAGAACCGATTCAGTCACTCCTGCGCATAGAAACAGAATGCCTTCGAGAAATATTCAATCTCCATATTGTACTTCTTTTGGGTCAAGCAAGAAGGGAAAAGAGAAATTGAAGGATATGGCTCGACTCCATTTCCCATTCGAAGGATGTGGCATTACAGATCAAGTTTCGCCGAAACTTGTTGAGGATTATATGAATTGGTTGTCAAGGAGGATCCTAAAAAATCATAACAATAAGTAAGTTTTATACATTATTTTTGCAAGTGTTTGGGGTAATTATTTTTTATATAACTAATTCATGATACTTTGTTTACAAAAATTGTAATTAAGTCACTGTTATGTATCATGTACATATACTCAAACTTATGTATACAGATCAAAATCTTCTTCTTTTGAATTTACGATGATGGACTTTGTTGTTGCTTTTCCAATGAACAAGAATTGGTTCTATGCCATGTCACAGCCAAACAAATGTTGGACTGATGAGGTAAAAATCTTAAACTAATTATCAAATGTGTATCAGTCACACTTATATTATTATAACATTATACATTCTGTAGAAGTATCATAATATTTAATTAGAAAAATTTATGATCAATAATTAATAATTATATAGTTCTATATTGTTTAGATGTATATAATTTCTTATTATGTTTTCATTTTGTTTATAGCACATCGATGTGATTTTTTACTACCTTCGTAAAAAATCAAAACTCTGCAGATGGATCAATACAGATACACAACAACCCACTACTTGTTCATGTCACATGTAAAAAATTGTTATGATAGGTATTACATGGACAATGATGATGATAGTCTTAGTACACAAGAACATGTTGATCGCGCTTCAGTTGTATCTGTATATGAGAGGTCAATAATTAACATCATCAAAGATGTCACGACCGGAATCTAGACCCCAGACGAGCCCGGCGTCGTTGACCTCTCAGAGGTCGCAGACAAGCCTACTTACGTCATTCTTACTTTATATAGGTTAATTTTAGCGGAAAATTTGAAACTTTTTGTTTCTAAACATTACTTACTAAACACTTCTAATACATTCGTAATTCGTTCAACATCAACCATCTAAACATTAAGAGATAATCAAATGAAAGAAATAGTTCAATAACATAATTGTATAATTGCCAAAATGGCACCCATACGTAGTCTGAATAAAATAAGAAAGAAACGCTAGTGGAACATGCTCCACTAGCTCAACTCCTGAACTAAGCTAGAACATAAACAGTAGCATCCTCGAAAGCATGAGGACCTACCAAAACCGGATGAATGCTGGACGTCCGGATAACTGCAGCGATGATCTTGTAGCTCTACCGTCCACCTGTGCCTGCACCTAAAATAGTAGAGTTTGTATAGGGTTAGTACACACTTGTACTAAGTATGGGTATATGCAAGCACACACCAAGGACATGCATGAGAAAGAATAGCTCTTTCCTAACAACATGATTTTTGGAAGTCAAGTCAGTGGACTTGCCAAATTGAGATTAGGAAAGTTTCCTAATTTGGATTAGGAAAGTAAATCATCTTTCCAAATTTGGATTAGGAAAGTCAGTGAGCTTTCCAAATTTGGAATAGGAAAGTTATGCCATGAGAATAACATACATAATCATACTTTTCACATTTGCACACAACACATAACATTTACACATAGCACATAACTTCGTTCATATCATTCATTCATATGCCATGATACCTTGGAATCATGGACTTGACATTAAGACATTCCAGAAATGAAGGCTCAACATATGGGACCTCAACTGGGAGTCTTCGTTAGCAAATACAGAGTCTGCTTCATTCATTCATACGTACTTCATTTCATTTCGTTCATAGTCCAGTGTAACCACCGGTTATACCTAGGATGTAGTCTAAGACTTTCATTAGGTTCGTTGTGCAATGACCAAGAATGACCTAATGTCATTACTTGAATCTAACTCACCTTTTGATTATCATATCCTAACACCTTTGGTATTCATTCATTTCATTATGTGCATCATTTGAGGCTGGCCTCATTCATTCATTGGGAACTTTAACTTTAACCGACATAGATCATGTGAGCATCATGAAATCCAGTGTCTCCCCCACACCGAAAAGAGGTGGAATCACCGGCCAAAGTGATCCAATAACATGCTGGCGTACATGGGAATTTAACCCCGCCAGATCCCTATATTGGCAGTATAGGTTCGAAGACTAGGAGATATAAGGAGACCATACCCGGCAAGCCGGACAGTCTCATCTCATGAGGGTTACGTGTACCTCCGCCCTTCCTGAAAGAAGGCATCACCGCTCATAGCTAGTCTATCGGTGCTCAGTATAAAGTTCCATTACATTCAACTCATACGTCATGGAAGCTGGCTTCTAGTATGAGGACATCATAGCTCAATAGATGATTTCTCATCTCATCATTAGTATTAAGTGTGTTAATCTCAATACTTTTATTAGAGTGTTCATAGAGACTTGTCTCTTCATTATCTTACACTCTCATAGGTGAGTACGTGTTGGTAACATTTTCTTAGGCTCTTTTGAGATTATTCTCATCATTTACATTAGCCTCATATCATGTTGTCACCACATTCATTATCATTAGCACCTTTGCTTTTCATAGTTACTCCCCTCTTATTATGTGAATGTTCATTTCATCATTTCATTGTTCATCTCATCATATGCCAATATACTTGGCCATTTAGTGTATTTACACTCATACTTAACCCTTCTAGGGTTCATCATTTCATTTCATACATCTTAGGATCACTTACTTTTGAACGTATGTTAGACTTATGAGTCTATACACACAAGCCATGAGGCTTCATTCGTAGTTCATTAAGTAATTCTTACATTCCTAAGATTATGTAGTACAAGACTTATGTATCTTGTAATTATGCCAAGATCTTGAATTTGATCTAAGTAGGTGGCATTATTCTTGGATGATTTGTTCACGTATGACTTATGTATCAAACGGAAGTTTGGGCAAGGAATCCCAAGTCTTGAATCAATTGAATGTCATTTACATTATTAATTGATTTTATTCTAATAGTCATAACATTTTAATTCTAAGTCAAATCACAATATTCACTTTGAAGGCTTACTTTTCTATTTTAAATTTCTCTTGCATTGGCCGATGGGTTGTGGGTTCAAGCCCCCACAACCCCATTTTCGTATTGCTTTTATTTGTCTCGACTCATATGAGGCTTTGGGACCCGAGGTCGAGTCCCCTCAGCCACATTAAATTTTTTTTTTAATTTCCCTTCCCTTCCCTTCGCTTAGGCCGAGAGGTTGTGGGTTCGAACCCCCACAACCTCTTTATTTTATTCTCCTTTTTGAAGTTGACTATTTGAGTTGACTGTGAGTTTGTGGGGTTGAATCCCCACAGCCTCATTTTATTTTTATATTATCTCCCTCATCCGCATAGAGGTCGTGGGTTCGAATCCCACGCCTCTCAAAACTTTTTCTTCATTTTTCCTTTCCTTGGTTTCTAACCGAGAGGGTGTGGGTTCGAATACCACCCCTCTCATTTCTTAATTTCTTTTTCTTCACACATATTTAGGTTCGAATTCCCCTCACCACACGAATTTTCTTCTTAAATTCTTTGGGGATTTTAAAGGGGTGACGTCTCGGGTTCGACCCTCAATGACCTCACCTATTTTCCTTATTTTTCTTGTCATTCTAACCATCTTAATTTGGCAGCATATTTCAACAAAAATGCTGGAAATTCCAAGTAATTTCTTTACTCATTTTTATCTCCTTTTGTTAGTAAATTCGTAGGACAATACATAGTTCGTTTGGTACGTTCTTTACCACAATTTTTCACAACTTCTTAACCAAAAGACTTACTCCTCAATTCAGCCACACTTCATGTCACATGAACATCACATTTTACTTCAATTAGTATACATAAAACAATAAACAAAACATTAACAAAATTAAGCCCCTAGGCCGAGACTCAACATGACATACACATTCTTCTTTCCTTAATTCGAACACACACATAGTTGTCCTTTCATGAATTAACGTACATTTAATACATTAACATTCATCACAAATATCACATAATCCTAAGTCTACCAGCATTCATACCAACCTACATTCGTTGGGAGCTAATGACAGGGAGCATGAAAAGGGGGACAATCCTAGTTTCGAAATAGAATCATCTGAGTCCTAACGGTCTCTTGGGAAAGGGACCAAGAGTAAGAAGACCCATACCTTGTTTTCTTGTTAAATGTCCAGAATGCTGCCCAAGAACCTCTCCAAAAATCAGTCCAAACACCCACACTCACACCTCACCCGACTAGCGTAGTAATTCTGCTTAACGTTACCGGATTGTTTTCTCTTTGAGTTTCTATCTTTCAAGTTCTTGATGAACTTTTGCCTTTACTTTATTTTTCTTTTGCTGATTGTTTTCTCATGTTTTCAGCCAAGAAAAAGAGAGTGAAAGAGAGAGAGAATCGTGCAAGAGAGAGTGGGGGAAATGTGAGATAGAAGTCTATTATAAGTAGGACTTTGTGGGTTTGAATTAGTCAACTCAATAATTAATCAAAATAAATAAAAATCTGATTTCTTTTTCCTAAATCAGCTAATATTAATTATTTATTAAAAAACTAAGTTAACACATTAAAATAAAAGCAAGTTTAATGTTGCTTCTAGTGATGTTCGAACCCGGGTGACCCCATTTTGCGAAAATGGGTCACTTCGGGTTGCCCCACCAGAATTTCTTTATTTTTTTAACTTAATTAATTAAATAATTAATTACTCAGGGTAATTACAATATTACCCTTGGCCTGGAAAAGACCATTTTACCCTTGGACCCTCAAAACTTAAAATTTCTTCTTTTGAGTCCGGTAAAAACTCTTTCGATTAAATCTCCATTTTCGTGAGCCTCACATGGTTGGTTCCAACCTTTCCAAGCTCAATTAACTCCCCAAGTTAGTTGGCTTGGTCGTAGTAAGCGTTCTGAGGTCTGGTTCTACGCGTATCAATACGTGTACACCTTGGTCTAATCGCAAGCATTCTTGAAACACCTAAGTCTTGATCCTATTCATTTTTAGGGTTGTTACAAAAGGTTTTGGAATCCCAGCTGCTTTACCATGGCATCTGTTAGATGAGGTCTACATCCCGATTAACTGCGATCAAGAATCCCATTGGGTGCTGGCAGTTGTTGAGTTGAAAAACAGGGTGATAAGAGTTTTTGACTCATCAATATGCACAAGGAAAAAAATAATTTCTCATGAGATAAAAATATTATCTAAAATGCTTCCTTCTTACCTACTGGACAGTGGATTCTTTGAAGAAACTGGGCGCACAAAATTTGGTGATTGTCATGCATACAAGGACAACATTACTACTTCACTTTTGGAGCCTCAAGTCCCTTTCATGATTGAATTTGCACAAGACATTGCTAAACAGAATTGTGAATAGACTGTAAGTATCAAGAATTTTTTGTTTGTCCTTAATCATGTATCACTAAGTTTTTAATTTATATTCTGTATTTTTTTATAGAGACTGTGGGTTATATGTTACTGCATTTGCCGAGTATATGAGTGACCAAATCAATATATCATATGCTGATTTTAGTCCTGAATACCTACGTTAAAGATATGGAGCATTGCTGTGGAGTTATAGCAGCGAGAAGGCTAAGTGCGGATACGTTAGTGACAATGATGATCCACCAAAATCTAAGAGCGTAGTCACACCACCACCAGAAAAAGATCTGGTTCACATAGTGTAGCATCTATGCTTAAACAATGTTTTAATGTTATATTTCTTATTTTGATACGTTATTGAACAAGTATTTTGATGTTTTTAATGTTATTTTATTGATTTTGTCAATTTTTATGAAGATTTTTTTTGTTACATTATGGAACAAGTATTTTTGCCTAGAAAACATAAATATCAGACATATTATAGCGGCACACAGGTTTAATAAAGTTTAGTCAAAGTTTTTTTAATTAAACATAGAAATAAATAGTTTATTTGAAAACTAAATTTTACATGATACTTAGTTATAATGAATATCATAGTTGTATGAAGTGCGATAGTTTTGTAAAAGTAAAGTTATTTACTGTATATTTCAAGTAAAGCATATCAAAAAAAGCATTACACAAGTTAAATAATATAAATCACATGATACATGATTTATAGTCATTGTAAAGTACACAGTCATCTCAATAAGTATGTTTTTTTAAATTAAATGCAGACGATACATTGGGTAAAGCACATGATACATGTATACTACGTTACCCAAAACACACATTTATTTTTTAAATTAAAAGTACATGATACATTGGCTAAAGCATATGTATCATGTACGATATGTTACCCAATAATCCTTGAATTTATATCTCATAGTGTAACATAAGAATTATAAAATTTATATAAAAAAGAAATATTGACACAAATATATTTTTCAACACCAATAATAACAAAGTATTTATAATCAAAAACGCAACTTAAAATTTAATTAACACAGGTTATTTATAAGTTTATTTA
Source organism: Solanum lycopersicoides (assembly GCA_022817965.1). Classification (NCBI taxonomy): domain Eukaryota; kingdom Viridiplantae; phylum Streptophyta; class Magnoliopsida; order Solanales; family Solanaceae; genus Solanum; species Solanum lycopersicoides. Next base: position 4,365,974 of record CM040628.1, on the reverse strand, counting down.
TCAAAACCAAAAGTGTTTAAATTGCAACTGAAATGAATACTGAAAATGATAAAATGTTTACGTTATAAATTATTCAAAAAAAATATTGATATCTTAGAGACATTACAACTAATTCACTTCTCTTTTGGGAAGAAAGTACAAGTTCTTCTGTTGTGTCCTTCTTGTCCACATTGTCCACAACAGTTTGTGTTCACCGAAATCTTTTCATCTGCATTCTTTCTTTTTCTTTTTCTTGGTTGTCCAGATGATCTTCTGTATCTAGGTGGATACACAGTTTCAGCTATCACATTATTAGGATCTGACCAATCTGCCTTATCTGGCATTGGTACCATTGGAATTTCATATGTTTTTGCCAATGCATCAGGCTTGTAGTAATCAGAGCAATATGGATTCATATCTGTGACATTCTTTTCTTTCAATACAGCGATTGCATCTGCACAAGGTATCTCATCTAGTTGAAATCTACCACAAGAAAATACTTTCCGCTCAAGACAAACAATGTATCTTCTTCCAGTTTCATAAATCGAAAAATAAATTAGATGATGAAACAACCTGTGTACATTAAAAATTTAAATATATAATTTTTTAAAAACAATCATGTTCAAACTGCAGAATGATACAATGAATTAGATATATATAATATAAAGTATTATATAATGATACATACCTCCATCTTTGAACTTTTAGCCGCGTTTATAATCAACAATTCCTCAAATTTTCTCCCTAATGTGTCCTTTGTATATGAGGCTACTTCTCTTTTTGCAATGCCAAGAACCAAATAGAATTCTAACTTCTTCCAAGAATTCTAATATAGTTAATTGGCGTGCTTCAACAAGACAACCATTGATACATTCTGCAATGTTCGAAGTCATCACTCTACCTCTGTTTACTGTTGCATGAACTCTTGACCACTTTTCATAACCTGCATCTTCAAGGTACTCCTTAACCCTGTGATCAATTCTATCAACCTTAGCCATCAACTTATCAAAATCTTCCTTTCTATATGCCTTGGCCATAGAGTAGAATAGATCACTTATGGCTTTCTGCTCCTTTTGAAGTTTCACATACATTCTTTCAAAGATGTCAGATGCATGCATAATGAGGTACATTTGGGAACACAATCCTCACACTCTTCATGATACTCTCATTTCTATATGAAACAACACACATATCTTTTCTCTAGCCAAATGCATTTTTGAATTATTCGAAAAACCATGTCCACGAACAATCATTTTCGATGTCAACAACACCATATGCCAATGAAAATATGCAACCTGATTACAGACACACATTATATCATTTGATACGTAACGTATACAAACATATCACAACTATTAAAAAAAATACCTGCGCCATCAAGTGTGCTTGCTGATACAAATGTCCCTTTGTAAGCTCCACTCAGATGTGCACCATCCACAACAACTATTGGTCTGCAGTAATTAAATCCCCTAATGAATGGTCTTAAGGCGACGAACATATACATAAAATTCATCCTCCTCAGTCTTATGCATTCTTATATAAGAATTTGGATACACGATTTTTAACATGTGTATGTATCGCGGCAATCGTCTATATCCTACAGATGGTTTTCCCCTAATCATGGAGAGTGCACGTTCTTTAGCACGCCATGCTTGCTGGTAAGATATTTGAACCCCATAGAATTCTCTAATACCATCAATTATATCTTTCGGAGTATAAATTCATTTATGATTGACCAATTTTGGAGCAGTAACTCCACTTACAAATTCGACTGTTGCTTGGACCTTGGTTAATACCCTCTTCCTCATCGGACACGTATGTTCACTATTGAAACTTCTAACAATGAAAATATCAGATTTTTTCCTGGAAGACGCCTTCATAGTCCAACCACATTTGTCTGAAAAGCATACCAACACATAGTTGCGTACATTTTTTCAGCATATTAATACTTATAGCAATTACATCATATAATATATACAACAATAATGTTTAAAGTAATCAAACAATGAATTACACAAAAGTATCTACCATTTTCGAAGAAAATTATTTTTACACGTATCAGAACTTTTTGCTATGCTTGTTTAAATTGATATAGTCCCTACTATATCAGCAGTAGTATATTAAAGTATCAATATAGTTAATTCAATGTATCAATAAACTTAACGAAATAGTGAATCATAGATTAAAACTGATCTAACTTAAAATATCAACGAACTAATGATACATGTAGGTTTCCATAGAAAATAGTAATGTTTCATGTACTAATTTTGAACATCATGTAAATATATATAAATTCCAAACACTATCATACCTTTGTTGATCAGATCTCTTTACTTTGCAATTGAAGTTATTCTTTATCTTATATTTCGTCATCACATCTACAAGTGTTGTTTTATCTATATATCTGACCTGTCTTCACCTCTAGACTTTCTGAATTGATTATAATATTTGTAACTCCAAATTCTGGATTTTCATACGAATCAAATAAACTAGATTCAACCATTGCCAAAGCCTCTGTATCCTGTGTTGTGCCTTCTACACATGTAATTTCTCCACATGTTCCATCAAAGTTATGTACAGTACGACCAATCTTTGCAATTGTGTCAATACATAATGGATACATTGAAAATCCTGGCTTATTTTTTTTCAGTTCTAAATATAGTTTAACACTCATATCGTTCTTAACCTTCATTGGACAGGAGTTACCTTCTACAATGTAACAAATTTCAATATCTTTTCTTGATACATCGATATCAAACTCGGCTGCAATTGCTGTTTTGAGATTAGAAAACAAAATTGAATCTCCAACAACGATTTCGTCGATTTTGTAACTTTCATACTGCAATTCGTTCACCCAAATTCCTGAATGTCTCATCAAAATTGATGTATTCATCATGTATCATCCACAATAACAACAATCAAATTTGTATTTTTCGACTTTTCACTGGATGTTCATAAAATTGTCTTCAACCTAAATGATATAATCTTGAATTTTCAAAATTTGAAAGTGTTATTCAATTACGTGCTGAATTAATGTTTCTTCATGATCTGTTACCGTAACTTAAGCTGAATTAAATAATCAACTTAAATATTCCATTTTCCCCCCTTTTTATCTTAACAGTTATTAAATTACTATGTTCATTTATCATGTATCACAATGTACTAATGTATCACGCACGGCAATTTTAAGGGATTATTAGTAAATACTAAATTAGTCGGGACAGATTGTAATTATTATATTTCACTATGGGATTCCTTAAATTTTTACTAAAAGTTTCACGAGGCAGTCTATTTATAGAAAAATTACTAGAATATACAACTTTAGTTTATATATTCATTATATTTCTCTACTATTTTAAAAAAATACAAAAAATCCTATTTTCTCCTAAATTTAAAACTATCGATACATTATTTTTTTAGGATTCCAAATCATTACTTTTCACCCCTAAATTTACTCCTATATTTTCTTCACAAATTTATTCTTCAATAACCAAAATTTTCTCCGCGATACTTTCAACCGTTTCATCTTCTCAATTTTGAATTTCAAACTTATGCTCTCTCTGCCATATTCTCCATTCAATCAATTTCAGAGTCTGAAATAGGTAGTATCTTCATCTTCAAAAAAATTTCGTTCTTTTATTCTTTCTAATACTTTAGGATCATCCGTCATTTAGTATTGGGATTATCCAAATAGTTACATCCTACACTAATCAAATCTTTGTTTGTGAAGATCCTAAATTAATAGAAAACGAATCTAAGAGCTTGCATAATCTTATCAATGGCTAAGCAAAGTTTCTAGAAGTCAAAAATAAAAAAGAGGCACATGCAAAATCACCCAAGAAGAGAGGTAGAAAGGTTGTCATCGCCATATCCAGACCTGCACTACCATCGGTATGTATTTTTTTTATTTATTTTTTTAATTTTTTGTATTCACGTGTGATGAGTTTTGTGTAATAGTAGAAAAATTATTGTTAATTAAAAATTATTATGTACATCGATCAAGTTCTTCATTTGATACATAAAATCTAATTTTTGGTACATTTTAATTATTTCTTAATGTATCAAGAAGTTAAAATGAAGAAAAATAAGTTATAATTGTTGATATTTATCATTAATTTATAAAATGTTGATTTTCTGTATCATTTATTCATTTTATCCATATTTGATCATTTTTTGTTGTCAAAAGTGTATGAAAGTTTAAAGTTCAAATTAGAGATTACATGTATGTTTCAGAACAACATAATATTTCATCGGTTGGCTTATTGTTTCTATTAAGCATCAATTTGACTGATTTATTATAATTATGTATCAAGTACAATTTTACATTTTTATGTATCATATTAAAGCCTATTGTTTTCATTAAGTATCAATTTGACTGATTTATAATCTGTAGTTAGAATTATGTATCAAGTGCAATTTTACATTTTTATGTATCATATTAAAGCTTATTGTTTCTATTAAGTATCAATTTGACTGATTTATAATCTGTAGTTAGAATTATGTATCAAGTACAATTTATATTTTTATGTATCATATTAAAGCTTATTATTTATATTAAGTATCAACATTATTTTTTTAATTGCAGAATATGAATTATGTAGTTAAACAGATTCCAAAACACTCTTTTAAGTTTGACTCTACTTACAATTCAAATATCGTAAGAGACTTAGCGAAGTCAATAGGGGATGAGGGTATCCAATTATTTATGATAGTGGGTTCTTTGAAAAGACAGAGAGAACTGATTGGGCAGCATTGGACGCATATAAAGACAAGAAAATCGAAAAAATTTGGGTCACAACATTCGTTTGATGTGGAGTTTGCTCAAGACACCATACAACAAAAAAAAGGATAGACTGTCAATATTGTATCATTCTTTCTCTATTTTTGTGTCTAATTCATTCTTATAATTAATCTTCTTGTTTTTGTTGTGATTGTGGAATGTTAGCTGCATTTGGAAGAATTTTCGAGTGACAAAATCAACATGTCAGATAATAGTTTTGAAAGTGACTATCTTTGCAAAAGATATACAACGTTGTTATAAATTAAAGTATGGTCTCGACAAGGCCAATGCTGGATATGTTAGGACAATGATGACCCTCCAAGACCGAATAATGTCTTAAAATCAGCAGCTGTAGATGAACTTCTTAATGTAGGCTAGTTAGTTTTTTATGTTCCTGTTCACAGACATATGTTGATGCTTATTTATTTTTGGGATCAAATAGTGTTTTGGAGTAATTATTACCCTTACATTAATGTAATTTTAAATTTGGAAGAGTTTTGAGGTTTAAAATTATTTATTTTCGCTTTTGATTTTCTGCTCAGTTCAGTTAGGAATTCAGAAAAATATATATATGATAAGTGTGATAATAATCACATTATTGTATCAGATATCTATGATAATTACATTGATAAAATTTTGTCACTGAAAAATATCATGTGTCCGATAATTTTGATACATACCATTAGAATTTTTGTGAATAATTATTATGTACATGATACAAAAATAATTACCAAATAACAAACTTGTTTGTATCACAAATTGTGATGCTATATTTTACACTTGATACACGCCAATTTTTTCTTTTTAAATTAAATATATTTTGTACAAGTCACAACAATTGATATATTAAGTAATATGATTTATCAAGAAGAAGTTTATATATATTACAAACAATAATTTGTCCTTTTAATATGAAAAGTTATTAAGTATCTAAACACGTGATACTATATTGCTAAACTTAATACAATCAGTAAACTTTACATCTTGTTTCTTATACCTTTGGGTAAAAATCTCAGCAATTAACACTAATTGAATTTTTGATGTAAAAGTTTTAAAAATTAAAGTATCATATACATCAATATAAAATTAACTTTTGACAGTGTTTAACAAACAAAAATTATAGAACACATTGATAAATGTTTTAATTCAACTAATTGTATCAGAATCTCTATGTAACAATGGAAACAAATGCTACACTTTGAGAATTATTAAACAGGAAATGTTCACATGATATTTCGGAAACATAATCATTAAGAACCTTTTGGATCAAAAGTAGATGTTCTTCTATTTTGACCTTTTTGTCCAATTGTCCACACTAATTCGTATTTACGGTTAGCTTTTCATCTGCATTTTCTTTCCTTTTTTTCTTGCTCTACAAGACATCTTTTTGTATCTTGGTGGCAAGATAACTTCTTCCAAAACACTTTTCGGAACTGTCCAATCAGTTTTGTCCGGCATTGATTCCATTGGAACAACATAGGTGTTGGCTAATGCATCAGGTTTATTTCTACGTACAACTTCACTCCCATATCATTCCTAATTATCATCGGAGATGAATTACCTTCTACAATATATCGGATGATAACATTTTTTTTTCAATTCATTAATATTCAATTCAATTGCAATGGCTGAAATAAGATTCATTTATGAAATATTTTCCCCAATCACTATCCCATCACTTTTATATCGCTCTTTCATATTCCTGAATGCCTTAACAAGATTGAAATTTTCATAACGGATTTTCACAAAATCGCCTTTAAGAAAATTATGAACCACGTTTCTGAAATTTTTTTGGGAGGAACAGAGATAAACAATTCTAATTCTTTTAGTGTTTCATATAGACTGAAACTGAATGTTTTGCGTATTTTGGCGGATTAGTAACAATAGCGACTTTGGGGGTTTAATAAAAATTTCAATTTTTAATTCCTCATTCACGCAACAAACTGTTAAACCTACACCAAATATAATGTATCATACAACATAATAATGTATCCGAAACTTAATAAAAATATGATTTTTTTTGTAATTTGTAAAATAATAGAGATAGAAGGTAATTTGTGTTTTACACTATGTGATTTGTATAATTTTTACATTTAATATCGGCATTTAATATGTATTCATCTTTTTAACTTTTTTGCATGTATATCACTTCATATATGCTGTATCTCAAATTTATATGATTGATGTTCGATCTTTTTAGATGAAGTTTTGGCATAGATGATTACACTTCTGTCATTTTTAGTTGACTTGAGTCATTTCCAATAAAAAAAGTAAAGCAAAAACGGCTTAACTTCAGTCCTATATGACGAAGTTCAGCCAGTTGAACTTTAGTCATATACGACTCTAAGTTAAAGTAAAAGTGAAATAAGGAAAAAAGAACCAAATTTTAACCTAGTTGAAATTCAGGTAAAATTTGACTGAACTTCAGTCATATGTACCTGAATTTTTATTTATATAAAACTTTAAGATTTTGTTAAGACTAACTTTATAAATCGTATATTTGAAGTTAGTCATATATATCTATTTTTTAAAAAAATTAAAAATAATCACAAATTAAATAACGATATTAAAATCAAATATTTATACACTTTGCTCAATAATACATGTCTATGGTCTATACTTATTGTTGCTACGTCCTCGATACAAGTGCTTTCCAAGTATGCTTGAATTTTATTTTTAAATTTCCACAAGTCTTTTATTTATTATAAAATTTGATGATACTTTTCTCTATGGTGACTTCAATATTTTAATCATGTATCGTAATTATTGACATAGACATTGTAGTGACCCTCCTCAACTAAATTTTTTCTGATACTCATGATAAACTTCTAAACTTGTATTCACTCGTTTTCATTAAAAAATTGATAAAATATATAAAAATAATATGTTTGAACCTAATAAATTTGATAAAAATAGTAAAATTATTAATTTAAATTTATAAACTTTAAATTCTAGATCTCTCTCTAATTTTCAATCAGATCAAATTTAAGTATATCAAGTCGATTATATATTCATGGCTGAACATTTACATTTATATGTGTAAAGAAATGCTTCTCTTTTAACGTATATGACTGCTCCTTCCTTAATTAGAGGTCTCGAGTTTGAACCCTATATATAAAAAAATCCTTGATACAAAGCGTTTTCCCTCTAAATAATTTTTTTTACAGCGCAAAACTAAAATAGTCGAGTTCGAATAAAGATAATAACTACTAATATTTTATCATATAAACAATACATTATTTTCTTTGACAAATAATTAAGACAGATTTCTTTGACAAATAATTAAGACAAAGATTTCTTTATGTCATTCAAGAATAATTTAAGCCCACAAGAATCACTTCACAATTTTTTTATTATTCTAAACATATCGAAAAGGTAATTTGACTTTTTCCTTTAATTAATAGCCTCTTTACTTCTAGCCAGGAACTTTATGAACAAAATACATGAACTTAACCTAATAAAGTGAAGAATCCAAGGGAAAAAAACAATACCTTCCACTTTTTATTATTTGATCGGATAATACTATATGATCAGAAAAATTCATCAAAAATTTAAGAAGTTTATAATTTTTTTATTTTTAGTTAAAAGATATTAAAATTAAAAAAATAAAAATATTTATAAAATAAATAATATAGTACAAAATATGTTTTTTACTATTCTGATCAACCTTTCTGGTCAAAAAGATTTTTCCTAGCTGTTGATTTGATTTGTTTTTGTGCGCAGCATGTAACATATGGGTTCATATAAACTTAATAAAAACAATTTCAGACCTCACATAGAGGGGGCGGATCTAGGAAGTTGTCATAAATCATGATATTTATCTGGCAATTATTTCTTGTATATAAAAGGTAATAATTTTTTTTACTTTTACACATATATTTTGATAATATAAATTTCTTTAATATAACATTACATATTGACTCATTAATCTAAAAGAATGAAATTCATCTTAAAATTCTAAATTCAAACTTTATACACTACATATTTTTTCTTAAACTCCTTGATAAAAATCCATCACTAATTATATATGCACTAAAAATTATTATAACTAAAATATTCGAATTCTGAATTTGCTTCTTCGTATTTTTTTTGGCTTGTGAAAAAAAAACAAAATTGAAGACATCATTGCTTACGAATTTGCTCACGTACATGACTCTAAGTAAATTCTTGGCCTCCAAAGAATTAAATTCATGGGTTAATTTCATGTTATATACTTTGGGTTCACTCAAAGGTGACAAAACTACAATGATATTTTCTCTAATTACAAAAAAAAACATGGGTACATTTCATCTGTCAATGGGGACCCTTTCATAGTAGGAAAAAAAAATATTTGTGCTTAATTGAATGGTTAATTATTTTGGTCGTCTTAAAATACTTATCACGTTTCAGTCTATTTTTTTCAAAAAAATTTGATTAGCTAAAGGAAAAAATATATTGCTGTAGAATTTCTAACATACGAAAGTCTCAGGAAAGAGTCTATATATATCCTTAATTAAGAGATTTTAGGGCGGGAGCGATCAGAAAGGCTTTTATGGATTGTAACCTCTAACTCCTATGTCGTAATTATTGTATTTTCTTTTCATATTTAATTAATTTTATTATGTTGTATTTAAGTCGGTGATTTATTGAGTATCATCTTTTTACCTTTATAAGATAGAGCAGCATCACCTTCTTCCAACTTCATTCGTAGAATTGCAGTGAATATATGATTGTTGTTGTTTCATTTTTTAATAATTAATTTTGACTGATTTTAAAAACTAAAATAAATTAAATTAAATATTTTAAAAGTAAAACTTAAATATTCAAAACTTATTAAAAAAAATACTATCAATATAATTATTTTCATCTCAACATGATAAAAATATATTTTTTAAATATCATCTAAACTTTATATAATTTAACTCTAGAAAAAGTATGAAAAACGCTACTAAATAATTGGACACAAAAAAGAGAGAGGCTACTAATATGTGGACCAAAAATATTAAGATGCTAATAAATAATTGGAGGCTAAAATAGATCTGCATATTACTTTTTAGTATTGAAAAAAGTTATTGTTGGAATAATTTGGTCTATTCCCTTTGGAAACAAGTAAATTGACCCCTTTAGGTCAATAATATGCAACTATGAAAAAACAATTAGACAAATGTGATTAAAGAACTGACTAATAGCATTTATTATTTATTATTTATTAAGAAATATAAATAGACTATTATTATATATTAAACTATATTAAATGTATAAAAGGTTATGCTAGTGAAGTGTTACATCTAATTTAGATCGTTATAATCATTCCCTCATTATAAAAAATCGCTATTTTTCACTAAATTTTTCATTAAAAAATGTCATATTTCTATTCGCATATATATATTTCAATTGAAACAATGTGAAAAGAATAATAATAATAATAATAATTTCTTATAGAAAAATTGAAAAACTTTTCATTATTTCAGATCTAATTTGTTTTTAACCGTGCATTTCTTCAGTGAATTGGTTCAATAGAAAATGAGTGAAAAAATCTCTATACCCAAATTTTAATTAATTTGAAATAAGAAAAATATTTATTTCTAATAGTGAAATATACTCATTATACTATCTAAAAATCACGTGACACGAAATCTACAACAATAATATACAAAAAAAAAAAAAAAAAATTAATCAAAAATATTCTTAATATGTTGAATAATATATTTATCCTCCTCTTACTTATCAAAATCAATGTTAATTTTTTATGTGATATATTAATTTATTAATTCACGTAAAATCAAAATAACACGTAAGCAATTACATCAATAACAAGATACCCACCAAGTGTACTATACTCTAAGGTGATGGGACCTCACAATGTTGTTACGATTCCAAAAATAAATATTTAGCCCATTCATTTATTAACTCGATATCAATAACGCTTTTTTTTTTTTCATATGGTTAATATACAAAAATTGTATGATAGGTCCATTATATTGGAAATTATTTGTCTTCATTTATGAACCAAAGAGAGAGCTATTATCCCTACAAAAATCTCTTTCAAATTGTTAAAAAAAAGCTGACGATTCTTTAAATGATTTTTTTGGCTTCATACCTTTGTATGGATAACACGATTTTATCACGGAATAACTCATGATGAAATTCATATATATCAATCTTTTTAATATAATTTTGTCATTGTTATAATTTTTAAATTTGATATATCTCGAATTTAATTCATGATTCTATAATATTGTTAGCAGAGTAGTATGAATATAAAATTTAATTGAACTTGATACTTTTCACAGTAGAGCATAGTTTTATGTATAAAAAAATATAAATACAAATTCATAACTTTATAGTTTTTATGTGTAAAAATGCACAAAAAAATAGTGCATAATAAAAATAAATTCATAACTTCAAAATATAATAAATTCAACATTAACAACCTAAAAAGTTGAATGTATAAAATTTATTGGTCACAATGACTGATCTAAAAAATATATATAGTAATGCACATGCCTAGAATTTGAAGTTTTGAACACGAGCAGTTTTGGAAATATTTTTTTTAAAATGTTAATTTTAGAATTGATGTCGACTTTAAATGTCTATTAATATATTTTTAAAAAATATTAAAATTTTAAAGATAGTTTGATAGCAGATTTGGAGATGAGTTATTTAATTACTAAATAATTTTACATAAATGTTACAATATTTCGATCTTATGCTTGAAAAATAGTCATATGGTCATGACTACCGAAGTTGATAAATTTAGCGGTGAAATAAGTATTTAAAACTTGTAGATTTAGAATTCTAAATTTTTTTAAGTTACCAAAAAATAATTTAAGATAATATTTAATATTTTTTTTTATATTTCTACTATTTTTTAAGGTAGATATCCTTTTGGTCTTATTTGGTGTCTTGTTTTTATAAATATGGTTACTAAAAAAAGACGTGGATAGAAAGAAACATCATCTTGTGAACTCACCACACAAAAAAAAATGATTATAATATTTTTGTAAATAAATGAAATGAATAAGAAGGGCTGAACCGTCATATACCACTTGTCAAAATTGATGTACTATCTTCCAAAAATATGTGGACAACTTTGATTTCTTGATCCCAATTTTCCAATCATGAACTTCAAACTTACGTACAACTTATGCCGATTTGTCGAGATAGATTTAGAATTTAAATTAAATTTGATAATAAAATTATAGGTGTGTATATATAGCTTCACTCCTATTTTGTAAAAGTAAATATATTATTTTTAATAAATTTATGACTTAAGTAAAATATATCAGAATAAATATCTAATATAAATATAATAGCAAAGATCGTCATATAGAAAATAATAAAGTCGCACACAAAAATAACAACTGAATAATTCAATAACTACACAAAGGACACTATATATAACACAAAAATTCAAAAAATAAAATAATAAAAGTGTAATATATATATATATATATATATACTAGATAATGCTCAATCTACTAGTTGTTTATTTACTTTTTGATATCTATATTTTTCTGTAATTTTTCTACTAACCCCTTAAAAGACCAAAGGTGAAAGGAAAAGGAACAAATGATTAATCCAATAATTGATACTGTAATAAATAAGAAGAAAATTTCAATTTTAATTTCCTTATATTATTAATTATATAAAAGTTGTTTTTCTTTTGAGTTCTCCTTGTAGACTAATATATATAATCATTATCAACACAAATGAATTCCTCTTGCTATCATTTCCTCCTCTTTTCTCTCTCTCTCTCTCTCTCTTCTTTTGCCAAAAAAAGAGAGAGAATAAAGAAAAAAATGTCTAGCAATGGAAAATTAATAGATGAAAATAAAGTACCCTTATTAGATTATGTTTCCACAAATAATATTAATTATTTAGAACAAAATGATCAAAGTTTTGGTTTAAGATTTTGGATAGAAACAAAGAAGCTATGGCATATAGTTGGGCCAGCCATCTTTAGTAGAATAGTCTCTTACTCAATGTTTGTTATTACTCAAGCTTTTGCTGGCCATCTTGGTGATCTTGAACTTGCAGCTATGTCCATTGCAAGTAATGTTGTTCTTGGTTTCGATTTCGGACTCATGGTATGTTGTTTTCCCTCTTGTTTTTACTGAATCAATCAATCAATCAACTACGTTTTAATTTTAGTGTGTATAGAACTATAGATGAATTTTCTTTGAAATATGTAAAAGTGCAAACTTCTTGGGATTCGAACGCAACCTAAAAAAGATTCTTGAACCACTTATGTATAGGAAATTCGAATATTTTCTTTTAATGTATTGCATAAAAATAATGCTTTACGGTATAATTTTTCAACGAAAGAATTATTGAACGGTTTTTATTACGTGTAACTCTTCTCCTTAGCCGATCCTATTTTGCTTAGGATTGAGACATAGTAATTATTGTTTATTGTTACATGAGCTATGTACAATCTTTCGATAATCGTACTTGTTAGGAATTTGATTAAATTTCTTTAATTACACGCAGAAAAATGTTCAACAATTATTTTCATTAATATTTTGATTGAATCAGAAAGAAAAAATTTAATTTGAAGTTTTTGAATTTTTCAACAAAATTTGTTTCCCATCACACATTTAGTACAATATAAGAAATAGGTGGAAAATTATGTTTTATGATATATATTTTTTCGTTTATAAAAAACCTTTTATTTCTAGTAGTGTCTGATTTAGGAACATGAGCTATATATATTACTATCTTTCAACAACCGTCCTTACAAGGGATTCAATTGAACTCCTTTCGTTATTACATGTATGATGTGACTCTGCCTCTACTAACCAACCCTACATGCTTAGAATTAAAGCGTAATTATTATTATTCGTTCGATACACACAAATTATAGGAAGTATAATTAATAAAAATTATATTGTTATGCAGCTAGGTATGGCAAGTGCATTGGAAACACTATGTGGACAAGCATTTGGTGCTAAAAAATACCATATGTTAGGTGTATATTTGCAACGTTCATGGATAGTACTATTCTTATGTTGCATCATAATGTTACCAATATTTTTCTATGCAACACCAGTCTTGATATTTTTAGGGCAACCAAAAGATGTGGCACAACTCTCTGGAGTTGTAGTTTTAGCCTTTATACCATTACACTTTTGCTTTGCATTTCAATTTCCATTGCAAAGGTTCTTGCAAAGTCAATTGAAAAACAATGTGATTGCTTGGGCTAATTTTGTGGCTTTTATAGTCCATGTGTTGATAAGTTGGTTAATTGTGTACAAGTTTCAATTGGGAATTATTGGGACAACATTTACTTTGAATTTATCTTGGTGGTTGGTGTTTTTGGTGTTATTTTGTTATACTACTTGTGGTGGATGTCCACTTTCTTGGAATGGATTTAGTATGGAGGCTTTTTCTGGACTTTGGGACTTCTTCAAACTTTCTGCTTCTTCTGGGGTCATGCTATGGTAACAATTTCTAACTTTGGCTAAATTTTGTAAATAGTAATAGTTACTATCACGGAGTTTCAGATTCCACGTGTGAAAGAACTCCAGAATATGTCATGGAATGGAATTTCACTTATGGAGTTAGGAGTTTTGTGACACTGGCTAATTTTTTTTAAAGACAGAGTCTAATAATTACTGTGACGGAGTTTCAGATTTCACGTGTGAATTTCAAGAAATGTCATGAAATTTCATTTATGGAGTTTGGTATTTTGCGTCACTAGCTATTTTTTAAAGGCAAAGTCTAATAATTACTGTGACGGAATTTCAAATTCTATTTGTGAATTTGAGGACATCTCATGAAATTTCACTTATGGAGTTTGGAATTTTGTGACACTGGCTATTTTTTGAAAGATATAGTCTAATAATTATCGTGACGGATTTTCAGATTCTATGTGTGAATTTTAGGACATCTCATGGAATTTCACTTATGGAGTTTGGAATTTTGTAACACTGGCTATTTTTTGAAAGACATAGTCTAATAATTATCGCGACGGAGTTTCAAATTCCATGTGTGAATTTTAGAACATGTCATGATATTTCAGTTATGAAGTTTAGAATTTTGTGACACTGGCTATTTTTCATAGACAGAGTCTAATAATCAATGGGATGGAGTTTCAGATTCCACGTGTGAATTTCAGGACATGTCATGAAATTTCACTTCTAGAGAGTTTGGAACTCTATGATAGTGTTTTTTTTAAAGACACAATCAATTAATCAATATGACAGAGTTTTAGATTTCATATATGTGAACTTTAATTAGGACATGTGAAGGAATTTCACTACTGAAGTTTGGGACCAATGATAGCGGCTATCTTTTAAAGACTTAGCCGAATAGTCACTATTATGGAATTTCAAATTGAGAACTCCAAGATATGTCACGAAATTTCACTTCAAAGTAAAATAGTTGTTGGGAAATTCGGGTAATTTCCCTACAAAACGGAACAACTTTAGTGAAATGAACCGGTTCAAATGAACTGAACCGGACAGAACACTAACAAAGATACCCGACAAGTAATATCGAATATTAACTGAAAAGAAGAGAAAAGAGACCGAACAATTTTAATAATGGAGTTCAGCCGCGAAAGCTTAATCTCCGAGCACCGCTCAAAGCAGCCTGCTTTTATTAGATAGAGAGAAGAGATTACAAATGGTGCATTTTACAATGAAGGAGGAGGGGTTCTTTTATAACCCCAAATTCTCCTTCACAATACATAAAACTCCGATGTGGGACTAAATAATTAGCCAAAGAGTCAACAAATCTCCACCTTGGCTTAATATCCAGTCCCACCAAATACAAATCTTCTCAAACAAACAAATAATAAAAGCAGTTTTCACGTTGCTTCCAAATTTGCGCCGTGAGGCGCCAACTTCAAATGTGCAGGACATTGACCAAGTCTAAACAGTGTTCAAACTTGGCCTTTGTAACCACCTTGGTCAGCATATCTGCGGGATTCTCCGTAGTATGAATCTTCAACAGAAGTATCTCCTCTTCTTCGAGAATTTCCCTCACAAAGTGATAGCGAACATCAATGTGCTTCGTCCGTGCATGAAAGACTTGATTCTTTGCTAAATGAATAGCACTCTGACTGTCAGAATAAACCTCAAGTTGTTTCTGACCAACTCCCAAGTCTTTAAGCAACCCATGAAGCCAAATCGCCTCCTTTACAGCCTCTGTAATCGCCATATACTCTGCCTCTGTCGTAGACAAAGCCACCGTTGACTGTAAAGTAGACTTCCAACTAACTGGCGCTTTTGCTAAAGTGAACAAATAGCCAGTTGTAGATCGTCGCTTATCCAAATCACCTGCATAGTCAGAATCACAGTATCCAACTATGCATTGACCAAGTGATTTATCCTGCTCGAATACCAATCCAATATCTACGGTATTTTGCAGATACCGTAGAATCCATTTCACAGCTTGCCAATGACCCTGGCCTGGATCATGCATGTACCTGCTAACAACACTAACAGCCTGTGAAATATCTGGTCTCGTACACACCATTGCATACATCAAGCTTCCAACTGCATTTGCATATGGGACTTTCGCCATGTATTCTCGCTCTTCATCAGTCGTCGGAGATAACCGGCTACTCAGTTTCAAATGAGGAGCAAGTGGGGTACTCACGTGTTTTGTATCTTCGTGCATACCGAAACGTCTTAGTACCTTCTTCAAATACTGCTTCTGTGACAGCCAAAGCTTGCCTCTCTCTCTGTCCCTGTTTATCTCCATGCCGAGAATCTTCTTGGCTTCCCCCAAATCCTTCATCTCGAACTCTTTACTCAACTGAGCCTTCAGTTTGTCAATCTCAATTTGGCTCTTTGCTGCAATCAGCATATCATCAACATATAAGAGTAAGTAGATGTAGGAACCGTCTTGAAGCCTGCGCAAATACACACAATGATCGTATTTGCTTCTCTTGTACTTCTGACCCTTCATGAAACTATCAAATCGTTTGTACCACTGTCTCGGAGATTGTTTCAGTCCGTACAATGATTTGACAAGTTTGCAAACCCAATTCTCTTTATCAGCAACCTTATTTCCTTCTGGCTGAGTCATATAGATTTCCTCCTTCAAATCACCGTGTAGGAACGCGGTCTTCACATCAAGTTGAGCTAGCTCCAAATTCAACTGCGCTACCAAGGCCAACATAATTCTAATGGAGGAATGTTTAACAACTGGAGAAAATACCTCATTATAATCAATTCCCTCCCTTTGAGCGTAGCCTTTAGCTACCAACCTTGCCTTGTAGCGAACATCGTCTTTATCGGGAAATCCTTCTTTCTTTGCAAATACCCATTTGCATCCAATTGCCTTCTTGCCTATCGGTAGTTGTGTCAACTTCCACGTCATGTTCTTCTTGAGGGATTGCATTTCCTCTTCCATTGCACCTGCCCAATTGCCACTTTCTGAACTTCGTATGGCCTCTGGGTAGGTGGATGGAACATCTTCATCTGAAACTGGAAGTGCATAAGCTACCATGTCAGTGAAACGAGCGGGCTTTTGGATCGCTCGTCTCTGTCTTCTAACTGCAATTGGCTCCGATTGCTGTAGAGGTTCTTGGGTAGGAACCTCTTCCTCATCTGACTCTTCTTCTGCCGTAGGAGAGTCACTCGTGGTGCTCCGTGCTGGGATCACCACTGTCTCCTCAAACTCCACCTGCTTCGGAGTACACGCCACCTGTTCAGGAGTACTCTCAGCATCTTCTGGATTTACCTTCTTTAACATGGCAGATTCATCAAAGGTAACATCTCTGCTTATAATTGTTTTCTTTGCCTCGAGACACCACAGACGGTATCCCTTCACTCCAGCATTGAATCCCATGAACAAAGCCTTCTTTGCCCGTGGATCCAACTTTGATTCAATCACATGATAATATGCAACAGAACCAAAAACGTGCAAAGTATCATAATCAGTTGCAGGTTTTCCAGACCATACCTCTAATGGAGTTTTGCCATCAATAGCAGATGATGGCAAACGATTGACGAGATGTTGAGCATATGTTATCGCCTCAGCCCAAAATTTTCTGCCTAACCCAGCATTAGACAGCATACAACGAACTTTCTCCACAAGTGTCCTGTTCATACGCTCTGACACCCCATTCTGTTGCGGTGTTTTCCTGACGGTGAAGTGCCGAACTATGCCACAGTCTTGGCATACCTTAAGGAACGGATCACTCTTGTATTCTCCACCATTGTCTGTTCGGAGAACCTTGATCTTCCTTCCCGTCTGGTTTTCAACTTGAACTTTCCACTTAAGGAAAATTCCAAGTACATCATCTTTGTTCTTCATAGAAAACACCCAAACTCTCCTGGAAAAATCATCAACAAAAGTTACAAAATAATGCCTTCCTCCAAGAGACGGAGTCTTGGCAGGTCCCCATACATCTGAATGCACATAATCCAGAATACCCTTGGTATTATGAATTGCAGTGCCAAACTTCACTCTTCGTTGTTTTCCAAGAACACAATGTTCACAAAACTCAAGTTTGCAAGTCTTCGTACCTTTCAACAATCCTTGCTTGGCAAGAATTTGCAAAGATTTTTCACCAGCATGTCCCAACCGCATATGCCACAGCTTCGTTGCCTCAGTATCTTTCTTGGTGCAAGAAGTTACTGTTGTTACTGTCCCGACCACTGTACTACCTTGATAGTAATACAGATTGTTCTTTCTCACACCCTTCAACATCACCAACGCTCCAGAAGTTGCTTTAAGAACTCCATCTCGCATCGTTATAACTAGGCCTTTAGATTCTAAAGCCCCCAATGAGATGAGATTCTTCTTCAACTTTGGCACGTACCGCACATCTCGCAAGATTCTGGTGGATCCATCATGATTCTGCAGTTTGATTGAACCTATTCCGGTTGTTTTACATGAATTATCATTACCCATGTAAACAACTCCGCCATCGAGATCCTGAAATTCAAAGAACCACTCCCGAATGGGACACATATGATAGGTACAACCTGAATCCAATATCCACTCATCTGCATGTGATGTTGTAGGAGCGACCACTAAAGAGATATCTGATTCCGCATCGCTTTTGCATTCTGCAACATTGGCGTCTTGCGGAGCCTTCCCTTTCTTCTTCAACTTTGGACAGTCTTTCCTCCAGTGCCCTTTCTCATGACAGAAAGCACACTCATCTTTGGCAATGTCTCGACCTTTTGATTTGGACCTTCCTCTTCTCCCTTTTGTCTGGTTTTGATGACGACCTCTTGCCACCAATACTTCTTCTGATGTTGTTGCCTTTGTTTTCATCTTATCCTGCTTTCTCAGTTCATGACTATATAAAGCAGAACAAACAGCATCTAACGACACATTCTCCTTCCCGTGAAGTAACGTTGTCTCCAAATGTTCAAATTCATCGGGAAGAGATGATAACAACATCAAAGCCAGATCTTCATCATCGAATATGACATCTAAATTAAGCAAGTCTGCTACTAATTGATTAAACATAGTGATATGTTCATTCATAGTAGTACCTTGTTTGTAATCAAATCGGAACAACCTTTTCTTCATTAGGAGCTTGTTCTGTCCACTCTTTTTCAGAAACTTGTCCTCCAATGCCTTCCACAATTTGTATGCAGAAGTCTCATTCTTGAAAGCATACTTTTGCTCCCTGGATAGACACGATCGAATTGTTCCGCATGCCAACCGATTAATGATTTTCCAATCTTTATCTTCAACTCCTTCTAGTTTGACTTCTTCAATAGCAATATCAAGACCCTGCTGGAAAAGGGAGTCCAAAACCTCCCCTTGCCACATACCGAAATGGCCCGTACCATCGAATATTTCAACCGCCAACTTCAAAGTAGACATCGGGAATCTTGACCATGATGACGAGGCACCCGATGTCTTCGGTGGAATATTTGCAACAGACTCCATTTCTTGATCTTTATTTGCCATTACAGACTAAAAAAAAATATTGGATATTACAACAAAATTCAAATAATCGAAGGCTTCTACTGAGACAAAGTAATTCCTTTCTGGTGTGGAAGATCAGGCGAAACTGCAACCACAGAGCATACTCAGACAGAACTCTGACTTAGAAAAAACTTTCGACGCAAAAGGACCAAAATAATTCTTTTCTGATGTGGAAGATCAGACTCAGCTGCAACCACAGAGCATACTCAGACAAAACCTTGGCTCTGATACCACTTGTTGGGAAATTCGGGTAATTTCCCTACAAAACGGAACAACTTTAGTGAAATGAACCGGTTCAAATGAACTGAACCGGACAGAACACTAACAAAGATACCCGACAAGTAATATCGAATATTAACTGAAAAGAAGAGAAAAGAGACCGAACAATTTTAATAATGGAGTTCAGCCGCGAAAGCTTAATCTCCGAGCACCGCTCAAAGCAGCCTGCTTTTATTAGATAGAGAGAAGAGATTACAAATGGTGCATTTTACAATGAAGGAGGAGGGGTTCTTTTATAACCCCAAATTCTCCTTCACAATACATAAAACTCCGATGTGGGACTAAATAATTAGCCAAAGAGTCAACAATAGTTCCATATATATATATATATATATATATATATATATATATATATATATTTATGATTCGAATTTGAAACGTCAGATTATCATAATTTATTTATTATGGTTAATGATTTTAATTTATTTTTTTCCATTTTTGGTGTAAATGGAACAGCTTGGAGAACTGGTACTACAAGGTGCTAATTGTGATGACTGGTAATTTAGAAAATGCTAAAATTGCTTTGGATGCATTATCCATCTGGTAATCTCCTTCGATTATTTCGTATGTCTATTATTTTAAATTTTAAATATTTATTAAAATCCTGACTCCGCTATTATTATCAACCATTCATTGTATGTGGTTACGTTAATGACTATAACTATTAATGATAACCCTAACAAATTTAAATTTGACAAATGTAACCAAAAAAAAAAAAAACTTTTGTTATTTTGTCATTATTATTGTCTTTGACATTTATTGAATAAAATAATTAAGATGACAAGTCTCATAGCTGTAGTTCTATCTCAGTCAAATTTAATGGCCAAGTATTTTTCAACTTGTCATATACAAGAACATAATCATTTATTATTATTACAAAAAAGAAAAGAAAATGACTAAGTTATTTTTTTTAATATATATTTGTCATTGTCTTATTTTAATTTTAATTTTTGCAGCATGAGTATAAATGGCTGGGAATTGATGATTCCTCTTGGATTCTTTGCTGGAACTGGGTAAGTTCAATTTTTATTCTTCCATTTAATTAAAAAAAAAGTTCTTTTATTTAAATAATTTATGAAAATATGTGGTTGTTATTGGTTACGTCTTACATTTTGATTGGGAAATAGGAAAACTTTATAATCACCATGATTATGTAATATTTTTTTTATATATATATAATCGCGAACGTAATAATTATAAATTTAGTGACAAAATTAAGTATGATAAGTTTTAAATTTTAGCTATTGATTCACTTTTACTTAAAGCTATCAAAATTAAAGTCAAAATTAAAATTTAAAATTACTTAATTTTGAATTTTAATTTTTTTAATTTAATATTATTTTTGTAATCGAAATGCTAGCTCCGCTCAGAGTCAAAAGAAGCTTACCAGAAAACTGGCATCTGACATAATCCTTATTCATTTTGTTGATAAGATAAGGTCCACAACATTGATTTTGTCCAAAGTGCACATGATTTTGAATGATTATCTAATTAGGAGAAAGAAATATAATAATAATAATAATAATAATAATAATAATAATAATAGTAATAATAATAATAATAATAATTAAAAAAATAAATGGAATGGGATAAAAAAATATATTTAAATTATATGAAATTAATTTAAAATATCCTTCATTAATAGCTGGTAAAAAATTTCCCTACTACTATAATACTTTGATCCAAAATATATTTTTCTTTCTTTAAATGACAAAATAGTATTTATAGGACTAGAACACTACTAAAGAAGCATAATTAAATTAAAATAAACAAATTAGATCTATAGCTAAACATCAAAATTTGTCGCTACATGATTTATTAAAAGATATGGTAACTACGAGTAATTTAGCGACAAAGTTTATAGCTAATTTCAGTTCTTTTGAAGTGAGATCCCGAATCTATAAATTTAAAGTCGTAACTCCGCCTATACTCACAAATGAAGAAATTCATTGATCAGTCTCAAGCACGATTTTGACTATACGATATGATCATCATTTAAGTTTGTATACCATATATAGAGATGAATCCAAGATTTTCATAATACACTTAATGTATGATTTCTCTCACATACAATAATATATTTATATATTTCATGTCGAGAATATTGAATTCAGTTGAACCTGTTACGTACGCAGAGTAAGGGTAGCAAATGAGTTGGGAGCTGGAAATGGAAGAGGGGCAAAATTTGCAACAGCAGTAGCAGTGATACAATCAACAGTGATTGGATTATTCTTTTGGATTTTGATAATATTTTTCCACAATGAATTTGCCCTAATTTTCTCAACAAGCAAACCTGTTCTTGAAGCTGTTCATAAACTAGCTATTCTACTAGCTTTCACTGTTTTACTCAACAGTGTTCAACCTATTCTCTCAGGTAAATTTTATAAAAAATTTGATACTATTTTATTGTTATTTTTAAAGTTATGTTAGTTAGAGCTGTGATCAGAGGCGAATTTAAGATTATATTATGAGGAAGGGATGCAATTTAGGAGTTTGATGTAGACAGTTGAACCTTTATGACTTATAAGTCACATAAAGGTTATAACTTTACTGTTGCTCCAAGACTTCCTTTTTCTACCCCTACTGACTCTAGATTATGTGTCCCGGGTGATATTCAGGGGTATTAGACTATGTTATACGAGTTTGACTGAATTCATAACCTTTAGATCGAACAATATATAAGGGTGACGTGGAAGGGATTAAAGTTATGTTAGTTAAATCGGTGATCAGAAGAGGATTTAGGATTATGTTCTGCAAGTTCAATTGAAATACTTGATGAAGGGGATGCAACTCAAAATGTGACGTCAGTCTATCCTAATGCAAATACTATTGATTGCTTTTACCGCTTGAATTCATGACTTATAGATTCTGTCTGTTATGATAATCAGTGATATAACACTATTTTGTACGAGTTCGGCTGAATTTATAACCTTTAGATCGAACTATATATAGGGGGTGGGAGGGATTAAATTGTATACATGAATTAAATCATACTCATTCAGAACTCACTAACATTAAATTCTGAATATATTAAACAATTTTTATGTCTATTTATTTATTTTCAATTTATGTTTGGATATTAACAGGGGTTGCTGTTGGATCTGGATGGCAAGCATATGTTGCATATATAAATTTGGGCTGTTATTATTTACTTGGAGTTCCTTTGGGCTTTATTATGGGCTGGGGTTTTCACTATGGTGTCATGGTATGTTCCTCATATACCCTTTAATTTTATGTTTTCGTTGTGCGTTATTTAAGTTGAGATTTACCTCTCTATGTTCACGAGGTAGGGATAACATCAATATACACTCGACCCTCTCTAAACTCACCCTATGAAACTACACAGAAAATGTTGTAATTGTTGTCGACGTACAAATTCTTTCTGCAAATGGTTTTTGTGTTGCATAAATTGGTAAATATGGAATTGGAGTTTTGAAAGTGAAACTTCTAAAAATTGAATATTTTTTTTTTCATTTTTAAATCTTAATTAGAAATTTAATGTGAATTTAAGCTAATGGAAATGTGTTGTTTTATGGGAAAATGACAGAAATCTCATCTTTAAGTTTTCTTATTAACATTATCCCCTATTAGTTTTACAAATTTCCAAAATTCCTCATTTTTCACGCATCAGATTAATGTATCTCGCTCATCAGATTAATGTATCTCGCGCATCAGATTAGTGTATCAGGTATAAAATGTAATGTATCTTACTTAACGATTAATGTATATCGCGCATCAGATTAATGTATCAGCGCTTATATTATTGTATTAATTAGAGTGATTTCTGTAATTATAAACTTATAAGAAACAAATAATTATTTTGTCTTAAAAACATGTGATTTATGTCCTTTGCCCTTATTTTATTTTATAGGGAATATGGGCTGGAATGATCTTTGGTGGAACTGCAGTTCAGACTTTGATATTGGCTATAATCACAATTAGATGTGATTGGACTAAAGAGGTAACATGTTTTTTACTTTTATTTCTTATTGTATTTGATATCCGTGTTTTTTGACGTTTTGATTAATTTGAATTCATGTTAAAATGTTTTTCTTTTTCGGTATCTATCCACACAATACAATGTTTAAGTGTGAATAAGATAACTCAAATACCTAAATTTAAATTTAAAACCGTTAATTAAGAATGAAGAGTACTTAACTCGTAAAAAAAAATTCTACAACTTGAGTTTACATGGACTAAGCACATTTTTTGATAAATTATTAGAGTATTTCAATTTGTTAGAGCAAGTAGCTTACTTGTTTTCATGTTACAAACCCCACATTGTTTTTTTAGATATATAGATATAGTTATTTTTTAAGCGATCTAAACGTAAAAATAATATTTTTTGTTGGAAATGCAGGCAGAGAAGGCTTCAATGCATGTAAGGAAATGGGACGATGTTGGTCACTTGACTTCATAGAATTAGCGACGAATTTTTCTAAGTATTATGAAGACGGAAAAAATAACAAAGATATTTCATATTTTATATCGAAATTTTGCACATTAATTTAATTTTCAGTCTAATTAAGCTAGTTGTAATTTTTCTTTTCTACAAAAAAGTGTACTAATATATGTATAAATTTTAAATGAAGTTAATTGATGGTATGTATTTTTTTTATGTTGAAATGTAAGCATAGAAATTGATGGATTTTGATTCTATGAAATAGTTGAAAGATTTCAGATTCGAGCCATATAATGTTTTTTGAGAAGCAAACAACATTCATACTAGAACGCTCACGAGTTATTAAAACATTCGATTATAAATAGAGGAAGAAAAGTAGAATTATGAGAACTCGTCAAATGTTCCTAGTCTAGTAAGCTTTGATATTCTACAGATTAGGGGTGTGCACTATTTGGATTAAATCGAAGAACTAAATCAAATTAAATCGAATTTTAATTTGGATTGGTGTTTTGGATTCTTGGTTTGGTTTTGGATCTATAATTTACTTTGTTTGGTTTGGTTTCGAATTTAGAAAAATGAAAACCAAAAAAATCAAATATATATATATATATATATATGTTTATAATTGTCACATTCCTTTTTCGCGGGTCCGAAGACGAGAAGGGTTTTTCCAATTTAAGTGACGTTATTGATTAAGGGATTATTTTATTTTTTCAGAGTCGCCACTTGGAATTGAGTTATGGTGTTCCAAGTCACCTTTTTGTTTTAATCCTTAACCAAAAGGAAATGACTCTTTATTTTGGTCTGCGATCCAAAAATTCAGGTAAGGAATTCTGTTGACCAAGGGGAAGTTAATAGGCATCCTCGAGTCCCGTGGTCTAGCACGGTCGCTTTTATTGACTTATACTAATTTTAAAATATTTTTTGGATATATTATTTTTATGTCATGAATTGTTTGCATTTTTTATTGTTGAACTTTTATTTGGTCTCAGATCAAATGCATAACTCCATTCTTGACTTTTACATTTGGAGACATAACTGTCTTCATCTCTCAAGTTCATCACAACAAATAATTTTTATTTACACTTCTTGATTTAAATTAATGAAAGTTATTTATTAAAATAATTTGGTCAATGTGCGTAATCGCATTCTTGAGTTTTTAGTGTCTCAAAAAAGATGTGTAACCACATTCTTAATTGAAATAAATATTTATTAATATGCCTAAAACTAATCTAGTTATTAAAACAAATATTTTCCTTTTATAAATAAAAATAAATAATGTAAAATAAATCTAAATGTATGTAATTCTGGCATTATTTCTATAGCTTTTATTTATATGTTAATGTTTTATATTTTTATTACTCTTAATGTTAATGTCAAAATTAAGCATACACTTTTTACTACAACAAAACAATAATAAATTGTTAGAATAAATCTTATTTTTATGTGATAACATAAAACAAAAATAATTTATTTTATTTATTTTATTTAGCATTATTATTTAAATCAAGACAAGAAAACATGTTATGACCTATTCATTTTAAAATATCACAACTAACATTTTTTTCTAAAAAAAAATCAATGTACTAACTCTAAAACCTTAATTAATTTTCTATATTAAATGAGATTCTACGTGACATTAACTACAAACTTATTCAGAGCATCAAAATTGTACAATAATAAATAACAGCGAATGTATTTAATTTTATATTTTTATTTCAATCGAATTTATATAAGGAAAAATTCATAAAACTATATCAGATTTCATAGATAAGTTAAAAGAGATAAGTTAAAGTTGAATACCACAAAAATCTTGACTGAACCTCGATTTGAACACCCACAAAACTTTTGTTTGGCGTATGGAGTGATATATATATATTGTGTTTAGATAAAGTAGTAATGAAAAAAAAATGGGAATGTGTTTTTGCTTTTTTTTTTTATTGCTGAAAAATTTCTCATTTGAGAGTGATTCCTCTCCTCTCTCTTTTTTTCCATGTGTTTTTGCTGATATTCTCTTTTTTTTTGCTTTTCTCATGTGTGTATATATATAGTATGTAGGAGTGTATGTGGGTGTGTGGGTGAGTGGAGAGGATCATGTGAGAATGTGGGAAGTGATAGTGGGGTTGTGGGTAGATGTGATGATAATGGATAATATTCTTATAATTTAAATATATCAAAATTATAAATAATAAATATTAATTATCTAGAACCAATTAAAAAACTAAATGGCTAATTAAAAATATAATTAAGAAATACTAGTTTATTTGTTACATTTAAATTATAAGAAGATATATTTTGGTAACTTTTCAATTTTTTTATCAATTTAAATAAAACTTACCTTAAAAGATGATTTTATTTGTGCTATTTCCAAATCTATAAAAATAACTTAATAAAAATAAGACAAAACTAAAATATCTAACTTAAACATAAAAGAAATATTTAAGGAATAAAAAAATAGTATAAACCCTTATGTTCGGTCAAAAATTACGTGTCTATAATAATTAAGTTGGAGTTTACCACTGTTATCCCTTTTTAGTTATTTTCATTATGATTTAGTTTATTTTCTTATGTTTGGACATCTATAATTGATATAATTTAAGTATTGTGTTTTACGTTTTACTTGTAATTTATATTATAAAGTATATTTAAGAAATTAAATAATATATATATATATAAATTTAAATTGCAAATATAACTTTGTTATGTTTCTAATTATTGACAAACCCGATTAACCAAACCGAAAAAATCCAAACCAAAAAGAGAAAAAACAAACCAAACCAAATTATTTTGGGTTGGATTGGGTTGCACTTCTTCAAAACAAAAAACGGAATACCCAAACCGAATAGTATAAAATTGAATCGAAAAACCGATTGCATGCCCCTACTACAGATGTTATTGAAAATCGTTATTAATCAATCACGCGAAGTCTTAGGGCTTTTGGACTTCAATATTAAGGCCCAATAATTTTCCCACATCATTTGGGCCTTTTTTCCACCATGGTTAAGGATTACTTTATACAAATAGTCAAAACATAGAAATAATGGTTAAAACAGAAATTGGTCATATTTGACAACTTCTCAAATCTTGATCTAGTAAACTTATGTACCAATTTTATAATCTTAATTGGAAAATGTCAACAAAATTATTTTGTTAATTCTTCATTCTTGTTTGGCAACTTCACAAATCTTGATTCCAATTAATAATTCTTTCTAGTAATTATCCTTTTTGTACAAATTCAACCTTTTGACTTTTGAGGTACAAAAATAAATTATATTTTTTCTTATTCCTTAATTAATTAATTAAATGGTTTTCCTAGGTTATTTTATAGTAAGTAAGAGAGAAAAAAAAAGAATATTTGTTTGTTTGTCATTAAAAAAAAATAGTTGGCACTGACAACATTTATTTGTAGTACAAACTGTAGTTGTACTGGGAATCTAAAGACATCAAAGTTGTGTAGTGTTATTTATTTATTAATTTCTGATAATTATGGTATAAACATACTTATCAACTAAATTTTACCAAATATTATGTTCCTTCTAATCGGTAATAGATATTAAATAACTTTATTCATTAATATTAGAGTAGATCGGGAGAAATTGCTTTTCAGTTCCCACAAGCAACATGTGTTAAGTAACTCTGTTCATCAAATTTAGAATAGATATACAAATATCGCCTAATTTTTTTTTTTATGTTTGCTCAAATTTAAACTTATGTATTTTATCATTTTTAATCGCCACTTATATTATTTTTTGGGTAAGTACCAGAGTAATATTTAACTTGCTTTGACATCAAAATTTGATTAATATAAATCATACACAAGTTGGTGAAATGCTTTATATTTTAAGGTGCTATATGTTAAATATTTTGAGCAATTGGACCATATTAATATGTACTTCAATAGCACCACTAGGTTTTCCTAATATCATCTGACTTAATATATAATTGCAAATATATAGTAACTGATGTCTCAATCATGAGAAATAATTAAGCTTCCTCTTTCACAATTTTTTACAATATGCATATTATATATGCTACTTACACTTCTATTAATTTTTTCTAAAAAAAATAATGCTACTTACACTTTTATTAATTTTTTCTAAAAAAAGATAATCAAAGTAGGTCGCAGTGTTATATTTTAATCGTCGGAGTAGAAACTTGGTTCTCCACTTGCATAACTGAAAGATGAATCTAGAATTTAAAAATGACAAGATGCATGTTAGTCGAAGCAATGTTTAGAGACACGCCGCCCTAATATAATTCAAAAGTTAATATATGTATATGCACTATCGCTCTTCCATATGGAGTCCGTTTTTGTGGTGTTAGTTTCTGTGAAGGCTTAAAGCTCTTTTTGCTAGCTTGAAAGCTTATAAAAAAATCCGATTTAATAAATATCTAATATATTAATATTGCTAACATACTATCACTACTAGTTGATCATATCATTTCATAAAGATTTTCTTAAAATATACAAATAAAATGAAATGTTTATATATAGAGACAATCAATAGATTAATTCAGATTATTTTTTTATAAAAAATATAAATTTTTGTATAAGACAAAGTTCTTCCAACGGTAAAAACGTCAAGGGGACCATTTTGTTCCAATAGTAGAAACAATTCCCATGTAATAATATAAAATAATACACTGACAAAAAAAAAAGGCTTAAACATTCTCTTTAATAAAGTGGCAATTTAACGGTTCATTTTTTCATCATTTCTCCATGCACAAAAACATAGGCAAATTTATTAGTATTTACAATAGAAATTTCATCATGAAAATAATTACATGTATACTTTAACTTTTTTTATAACATAAATATTTTGATATTGTAATCACCATTTAAGTTAATTTACAGCGTGCAGCGATAAATTTTTATATGGCTATAAAGTTCAATCATTTTTATTTTTAGTTTTATCGTTTGTATGTATTAAATTCAATATATTTTATATATGAAAGTTCAAACATTAGATCTTAACTTTAGACATGTAAAACTTAAAATTTCAAGCTTATTACTATAAATAGATAAACGATGAAGTAGCTTTATAAAGGGTCCTAGAGACCGACCAAGACTCTTGATTAAGTCGGTATTCATCTACGAGAGACACAATCGCTCTCTTGCCACGCCTTCACCCATTAGCACGTGTCAAATTCAATCACTCTTTCAATTTAGAAAATAAACCGCCTTCACGTCGTTAATCTTAACCATAGATTTCCTTTCATAAATTTTTGATTCATTTTATTATTCTAAAATGAGAAGTACAAATTAACTACTACAATGTCACAAATACACATTATAGAGAAAACCATGAAATATAATCAAAATTCCAAATTGGTATACACCTACCATATATTATATACACAAAAATGTTTGTGGGAACATACAAAAAAACACTTTCTAATATAATGTTACACATATAAACAAAAAATATAAAAACATTCAATTCATTTATTTATTCAATTTCTTCCTTTAACAATCGTAAGAGATAAATTATTCATCTCATATCTCCCGGACGAAAACTGAACCGAGTCACCAAATTTCATGACTCGATTATTAAATCGAGCCGATTCGCTCGATTTTTCAAACGTAATTAACTTACGTTTTGAAAAATCAATCTTCAAATCATTAATTTTTAAGCTCAATTCAGACACCGAACACCATAATAACTCCGTCGATGGCTTTTTAATCGAAAATAAAATCGATAATCTCTCTTTACATTCTTCTAATCTCTTCAAAATATAACTCAACTCAACCGAATCACCGAAACTCAAACAACTGAGCCGTTCGTTGAATTCACTGAGCCGGATTAACAACTCGTTCACCGTCGATAAGTAATCGGAGTGCAGTAATCCGATCACTTCGTATATCAATTTGTTCCCGTCGAGTAGTAGCGAATCCGGTAATTTTACCGTTTCTTCGATCAATTGAACTAACGAATCGACGTCTCTGATTAGATCTGAGTTTAAGAAGGTGGAGATTTTTTCATCAGTGTTACAGAAAGATGAAGAAGAGAGAAAATAGCCTAAAATTCTGGAAGTGTAGAGTAGAGATTCGATGTATCTAGAGTAAAATCGGATCCAGGCGGAGATTGTGAATCTAGATGCGGTAGCGCCGTCGCGGAAGGCGGAGAGTTTGAGGTAGTTACGTCCGCCGGTAGACGGAAATATAGAGAGTTGATCTAGTAGTATGAACGGTCCGCGTTTGATGATTTGATGTATGATTAAAAGGCATTTGAGTGCGACAGTTGAATCGCCGGTGCGGTGTAGTCGGTCCATGATTATGACGATAAGTGAAGAAGCGGTGGCGCGTGAGCTGTCACCGAGTGTGAGAAGAGAGGAGATGTGGTGGTCGTCGGGTGGTGATGACGGCGCGTGAGTGGTGGCGCGGAGGACGGCGAGGTGGAGGGAGAAACTGCTTGGTTTAGAGATGAAAGCAGCTTTGGATTGTGAAGCTTTGTCTTTAATGGCCCCGATGAGATCTCTGAGAGTTGTAATTTTTTTCCCCATTTGATGGAGAAAGAGAAAAAAGTTGAGTGGAGACAAATGAGAAAAAATGATGGAGAAAATAAATAGTTTGTATTATATTAAGACCATATTATATATAGGTTACAAATATATTTTTGTCAACTTTTTTACACTAAAAAGATTAGTTTATATAGTTTCCAAATATAATCTTACTATATGTTATTGAATCAAGAAGATACATAAAGTATTAATTTATTTTGTTATTCTCATATCTGAACTATTATGTATTCATCGGAACATAATTTAAAATCGACTAAATCAAATGTACGAATATAATTGTCAAAAAAAACACCGCACAATTTATGTTTTCATAAAATTTTGTTTATAGTAACACTGATAAATAGTTGATTACAGTTCAGTAAGAAAACTCACAAGAAATGATATTTAAATTTCTTTTTTATAATTAATATTTATATATAATAAAATACTATAAGTTGCAATTTTTTTCATGCTAATTTGATGAAAAGATATATATTAAAATATAAATTAAAATTCACATAATTTAACGCTTAAAATGAAAAATATGACATTTTATTTGGAACGGAAGAAGTACATTTAATCTGACCATTTATTTTGGTTTAATTTGAATCATTTTAAACATTGATAATTGTAATTAATGTAACTTGCTAAACGTCAAACAATGAGAGTGCATATTTTTTCTACTATATTTGTTAAACATGGCAAATATTTATGGACAAAAAGAGAGCTTATTTTTATGGTTTGAGTAATTCCTTTGATTAAGGTCTAAATATTATGGTTTCAAAAGTTTATAACATAAGATATCAAAAATATTATTGAGACCATATTATAATTTTGTTAACTTTATAGGAATGGTAGTGGTTTATACTTTATATGGAAATATTAATGGACAAAACGCGAAATAATCCCTTTTGCTAACTTGTTAATATATGAAAGAGACTTTGGTCCACTAATAATTTTTTCGTCTCAATTTAGTTATCATATTTTATTTTCTTTCATTTTTAATTATTTTTATTTTTCGAAAGTTAATTTAATTTATTATTAATGTTATATTAGGTTAGATCAATTTTAATATTTATATATATAAAGTTTTAACTTTTCACGTGTTAACTAGATGAAAAATATATTTTAAAATATTAATCAGTAGTAAATATAATTTAACTTTTAAAAAGGAAAATCTAATAACTAATTTTGGACATGTTTAGTTATTTTTTCTTTGTATTTTTCACCCGGACTAAATTCGAATTCGCGGGGGAAAGTCCCCACATTCCGGGGTGGCGGTGGGGGTAAAGCACTCCCTAACAAACAGATTTCTTCCCAAGGGGACTCGAACCAGAGACCTCTTTGTTAAGGATAAAGGAGTGCTTATCCCTCTACCACAATTCTTATTGATAGAGTTAGGGTTAAGTACATTTGATCTGATCATTTTTTTTGTTTTTATTTAAACTATTTATTACCCTGGTACGAGTAATTAAATGTAACGGGTTAAACGTAAAACAATTAAAATACATACCTTATTTTCTATAATATTAAAAGTATCACGTAAATTAAAATAGCAAACTACTGTATACCGTAAAGATATTTCTTCTTCTTAAATGAAATGTCATTTTCTTAAATATGAAATTATGAAGACTGTTAGATTAAACAATCTTCGAAGATTAATTATGTCCACCTACTTTCTTATTATTCCTCTGGTGTTTTCTATTAGTATTTTATTTTCTTGAATAATTGTGTAAGCAAAAAAGATAAGAAACTTTGACTTTTCTCCTATTAAACTTTAGACAATGACCGTTTAAAAAAGTCATAAAAATAATTACTTTGTTTATAAACAAATACTATAACTTTATTTACATGTTCAATACGTAATTATGACTTAAAAACAAATACGAATTCTAAATTTGAAATTTAATATATATATATAAGTAGTATGAACAAAATCTACTAAATTTTCAAAATATTGCCCTTATTATGTGTCCAGTTTTTTGGGATTTAAAAAAAAAATGTATAGTTTTTGAAAATATTTTATATACAATTATAAAGTAGTTATATATTTTGACCCTCTTACTCCGAATTTCTATGTATAAAGTTAAACATAGGGAACATATATATATATATATATCAAGAAAATGAAAAATAATTAGGTGTGAAATATTATGTCATGTAATTCAAAACTACATGACGTAATTGTTTTCAAAAATAAATTTTGAACATAATTTTTCCTCTTTATTATTTTTAAACATTATTAGTCTTGCCTTTCAAAGAGATTGAAAGATTAATGTTATAAATTAGAAAATTACCACACACAAAAAAACTATAGAGTATAAATTATTCTAGACACTAATTTAATATTAGCAATTCAAGAGATTCTCATCTATCAAGAAAATAAAAGATAATTAGGTGTGAAATATTACATATATAGTTCAGAACTTTATATGAAGTATTATTTAAATAAAAATTATAATAATAATATATAATTCGAACCAAAAGCAATAAATATATTCAAACTTATTTCAATAAAAAATTATGACCTATTGAGCAATGAGATAACGTTGAAGACACATAACATTAGAAATTCATGGAGATATGTTCATCAAACCACAAACAAAGATAAAGTAACATTAATGCAATTAAATACTATCCAAAAAAATTAATAAATAGATACAAACAACTTCTATGATTAAATAATAAAAAATTATCGTTAATTATCAAAGTGATAAGTATATAATACATAAAAAGGTTTAATTATTATAAACGGAGTGAAGTACTAAATTTTTTTATGTCATTTTATTTAATTATAAAATCACAAAGATTATTAAGGAATAATTTATTGACGAATTTAGTAACTAATTTCAAACTTTTTTTTTTATATTTAAATATCTAAAGATGAAAACATACGGGGAGACCATAAAAAAAGAAATTTATTTGACGATGTCAAAGTTCATTCAATATAGTGTACCCTACTAATTTGTTGTCACTTTTAATTATTTATACATCTTCTATATTTTCCCTTTTGGACCACATGAATTTTTTTTGGATGAAATTAAAGATAAAGCCAAGAAATTCAAACAAACTTCATGGTGGGGTTCCATGGGGATATTATATGCTCCCTATGTTTCACTTTATAGATAGGAATTCGGAGTACGAGGGTCAAAACAGAAGCGGAACAAAGATTTTCAATAAGGGGTTCAAAATTTATAGAAATAGGTAGTCGAAGGGGGTTCGACATATACTATATATACATATAAACTTATTTTAACCATGTATAAATAATATAATTTTCCGCCGAAAGGGGTTCGGATGAACTCCCTTCATTAAGGGTAGCTCCGCCCCTGAGTCAAAATACATAATTAAATTTAGAATTTTTCAAAGATCAAATATATTTAAGAATTACATTAAAATTAATGTAAATATGTAACAGTCTAGATGTTATCGTCTAGATATAATAGTCAAGATATTGTTCACTTTAATTCGATCGCGATCTAAATCACTTCAAGCTTTACATGTCTTATAAATTTGTCCTTTTGGGCTTTAACGTAAAAGTCGCCTCAATAGTGAAATTTTGAACTTACCCCTTGTTTGGCCCATGTGTTTTTCCTACCATCTCGATGTGGAATTCACCTAAAACGTCTATCATAACTAACCTTCTTTCGTGTTCAAGTGCCACCATGACAATCAGCAACCTAGCTATTTAAAGAAATATTATTTTATCAAATATGTTTGTATTAAATTCTAAACTATCATAAGCTAGAAATTAATTTTAGTCATTACTCTTTTAGGTTGGTGGTTTGTATCCATGTTTTCATAAATGTTTCGTTGGTTAATCAACATCACTTGTTCAATATTTCCAATTGGAAGTAAATAAGAAATAGAAGCTAAGGTGCAATGAAAATTCTCATTGTATGGTACCTTTAGAAAAATTTAATTCGCAAGTATATGTTTTAACGTAAAATTGCGCATGTTAAGAGTCATTTCGGAATTGACTTAATCTAAATTTGCGTCGACAAGTCTCACTATAGTGCTTCACCGAAGGTGACTCGTAACTTCATATTTAAGGTTTGAATTTGAGAGTTTTGATAAAAGATAAATAAACACTTATTATTTCACTGCAACCTTTTGATGGTCCTCATGTCGATTTTTCAAATCAAGTATATGAATATTTAAATTTTGGAGTTTTAATTCAATTAACAAATATAAAGTTGGTGATTGTACTGGTCAGGGTGGATTAAATGGAACTTGCAAGGAACATTCGTACTGTATTTTTTATTTTTTTTGTTTAACACATTGTTTCACATTACAATTTGCTAATTATTATTATTATTATTATTATTATTTGTCAGTACACCATAGTTTGTACTTTCTATGATGGTCCAAGTTGGTATTTATTAGAATGAAATAGTCAAAATTAATAAAAGTCAACCAAAATAACAAAAGTACTATGTTGCGATCACCAAATAATATCATTCTATGGTTTTATTATCAATATTTGATAAATAAAGTTATTCGATATTTATATTGGTAAAAAAATAATAAAATTCGTAAAAATTAGTTAAGGTTTACACAAAATGATTCAGATACAACAATTATATATATATATATATATATATATTGAAATACATATTTTTGGGTAGCTTACAAATTCTAATTCAGAAGTAAAACATTTTTTTATCGAAAGGCTCCTCATTCTATTAAAATACAGTAAACATCAAATACTGAATTGTTGATTTTTTATTTTTTTAAAAGTACTTCGTGGAAATAGAACTGAAAGATAGCAAGATCCATATTTAAAACTCTTGCGTGTTTTCTCAGTCGAGCTCTTGGACGAGTTTTGTTTAGTATAATTTACCTTTTTTTGTATGGTTTACAAGCTATTAAACTAGAGTTACCTTGAGCACACTAAAAAATAGCGACCGCGGATTTCCTCGTCAGAGCTAATAAGATTAATGGGCTTAGGTCCAAGTGAGTGGCCCATATCAAGAATATTACCAAGTTTGTTATCTCATTTTGGGCCTATAACATTCTCTTTTTTTCTTGGACTAACCCAAAATAGTTTCTGTTGAAATTTGGCATTGTAATATTTGCCATTTTCCCTTTGGAATTTTACTTCACTATAAATTTCATGTATGACAAATTGAATTTATAAAATAACATTATATGGGTATAGTTTAAACAATTATATTTTATGGGTATAGTTTAGTTTGTTAGGTAGCTTTTAATTTGTATGAAATAAATTTTTTTAATTTGTACTATATTTTACTTTTTTATTAAATAGTAACAGTAGACCTAAATACGGTAACAAACATTTACATAATCCCATGATTTAAGCAAAACATTTAAAATTAAATATTTTCTCAAAAAGAATTCTATAGCGACCGAAAGACCATACAAACTTGTCTCTGGGAAACTGAACTCTTTAGTGTATATAAAGTTTATATACGAATGTAAATAAATAAGGATAAATTGTTTATTTTGTACCAAATTGTAAAGTAATTATTATATACATATACAAGTAGTTGTATATGTATAAATAAAAATGAATATAGTACTAGTCTATACACAAATCGCTCAAGCAGTTTTGTATATAATAACGTAAAATACAAAAAAAACAAAAATAAATTATCATACAAATAATTGTACCAGATTTTTTAAAGTAATCACTTATATACATATATAACTAGTTGAATATAAAAATTGTATATGTATAAACAAAGTTTATAACCGAACGTAAACAAAATGAATAGAAAAATATTCAAAAAATTGTATATGTATAAACAAATTTATATACGAATGTAATTGTTTGATTTGTATCAAATTGTAAAGTAATTATTATATACATATAAAATTACTTGTATATGTATAAATAAAAATATGAATATAGTACTTGTATATACACAAATCCTCAAACAGTTTTGTATATAATAACAAAAAATACAGAAAATTTGTGATTTAAAATAAATTATTACACAATAATTGTATCAATTTTTATTAAAGTAAATACTTATATACATATAACTAGTTGAATATACAAAAAATTTGAAATATGAATATAACAACACCCTTGAACAATTTTGTATATAATAATTCAATGTACAAATAACTATATACACAACATTCAAGCATGTAATTCTTACAGATGGAGATGAATCTTCCATTTTGGTTTTGAAGAACTTGTAATCTGATAAGAAAGAAAGATTTTTTTTACAAAAAAAATATAAAAACTAAGAAGCATAATACATATACAATTGTTGATGAAGGAAAAAAAATAAAAATAAATTTATGAATTGATTTTGGCGGTTACCTGCGAATATTGAGAGCAAGACGGGAGAGAGAACGTGAAATCTTCTGAAATTTGAAATTTAAAACAGAGTAGAGGAGTGATTTTAGGAGAAAGAGATGTAATGGGAATAGGAGAGATAAAATTGATTTTGTATAAAATTATATACAAAATAATTAATAGGTCTTTTACAGTTGGTGTACAAAGAGGTGGTGGGTCCCATTAATTATGGCAAAAAAAATTAAACTATAATTACTGAGAGTAAATAAATTAAACTATACCCTTATTAATTAATTACTCAATATAATTTGCTATCCCATGTAATTTTCAAATAACCATATGTTCTTTTTACTCATGGTACTATATATTATATTTCAAATAGCTACATTTCTTTTTACTCGTCAAAATAATGTCTTTAGGACAAACTAGATTGTCAAAAAGAGATATACTTATAATTATCTTAAATTCATGGTTCAAGCTCATGACACATTTTATCTTCTTTGGCTCAACATAACTCACAAATTTGTCTCTTGTATATGCGGTATGTGTTCATTGACCCCCAAAGCGTAAGTTCATGCTATGTACACTTATTTATGCTTTATAAAACTCTTTACTTTCTTCTCCGATTTCATTGAAAGACTCATTGAAGATATCATGTGCACCCCAACCTTTTAGAAGCTTGTCGGTCCTTTCCTCCGACTCACCCTCATTAGTCATCGATTTGTCCTCATGGACTTAACGTCTTGGTTGAAAGTTACTCAACTTCCGACACCATGTCTGTTACGATCTAAAATAACGCTATCAACCAAAAAAAGAGCGTGTGGATATGAAAGGTTAGTGAATCAAAAAAATAGAAAAAAAACAGATATTGACATGGCACATCATGTTATGTCACAATTATAATTAGCAAAATTTGTAAGAGTGAGATCAAATATGGATTCCGACATGATCCAAGAACAAAGCACAAAAGAAAAAAAATTGAACCACAACATGTGCTACCTTTTATTTATGTCTAGTGCCTATCTTTTAAATATATGTCAACTCTTTTGTCTTCTATCTATGTCTATTTCTTACATTATATTTGATGTGAGGTAAAATTATAATTTGTTTATTATGCTGCTTCATTATATTGTTATTTCTAAATAATATACTAGCTAAGTACTCCGTCTGTCTTAATTTAATTATTCTGTTCTAATTTGATATAAATTAAGAAAGTGATTTTTTTTTTGAATTTTATGGCTTTAAATGTTATATGGAATGTTAAAATTAAAAAATTAACAATAAAGAAAAGATGATTTTTTTAAAAAAATAGATTAAGTATTAGAACTCAAGTGATGCCCGACCAATTTATGTAAAGTGCCATCTACTTAAAAAATAAGTTGAATAGACTGAGTTATGATCCATTAGTGAAAGATTCAATATCAACATTTGATGTTCCTGATCCAACGAGTGAAAAAATTAGAGCGAGTAGTAAGAAGAAAGAAGTCTTGAAGACCCCTTTGTTTGATTATATCATCATATTCAATTTAATAGTGACATTAGCATCAAAATAGTAAACCGTGATTGCAAAAGTATATACACTTACCTTTATTTTTTTTTAAAGAAGAAATAAACTATTAGGTGTTCAATATTTAAATGTTTGATTAATTTAAATGCATACATAATAAATCCACTAACGAGGGTAAACATTTAATTCTCACATAACATATTTTTCATTTTCAGTATTCGACCTCTGATTTAGTTATCGTTTGATCGTAGATTTTGAAGATTTATTTTTTAATATCCGTTTATTTATGAAATTTGATTTTCAGATATTTTCAACTTCTCATAGACAGAGTTAAACTTTTTTTGGGTTTTAGCGACTTTCACTCACAAACTTTAAATTTCTTCCAAGTAAAATACATGTTCTAACACAACTTCAAATTTCAAAAATAACAACTTCAAATTCACAATTTAAATTCTCAACTTCAAAATTTATGAAGAAACAGTGACATAGATAATCACCTAGACATTTTGGTTGATTTGGCATGCCTCTGCCGATAGGTAGAGTTGTAAAAAAGGGTCAGCCCAGTCCAATCCAGCCCAAGTCTCGTGGGTCAAGAAATTTGATGGTCTAGGGCGGATTGACCCTTCATTTGAAAGAGCTTCGAAATGTTCAACCCAACCATAGAAGTGCCCCAAGCTGGGGCGGGCTAGCCCTTCTTTTTGTCTTTTTTTTTTAAACTTAAAATTCTATAGTATTAAGAAAATTAGAAGATTTTCAAATCAAATGTGCCAATTAATGATGTTGTTTCAATATAACACTAGCAAAAACTTTAATGTGACTAGCATGTATCTAGGATACTAAATACACGAGATACATGTATTTGGTATGATGCATCCTAGATACACAAACGAGTTAAGAGAGTGGCGAACGATATGAAAGGGGGCGAGGACACGAGATTTGTTTATGTATCCTAGATACATGCGAATCCACTTGGATAGAGTGTACCTAGAACAAATTACGCTTAATTTTGAGGCCGTGTATCCCGATATATTTGAATCTGGACGCATCAAAATTTGGTAAAATTCGTAATATTAACACAAAGTGTGAATCTAAGTAATTAACTCATATACTAGTAGATTTCTGCAAGTTACCATTAAATAAATAGTTTTAGCCCATAGATCGACCCCAATCCGATCAAGTCTTAAAGGCCAAAAGACTTATATGTATCGAACTTATAATCCTTAGTTTTAAACGTGTTTGAAAATACATATCCTAATCCTACTTTAATAACAAATTGGATTGGGCCGATCCCATAGGCTAAACACATATTGGAGGCTCTACCTATAGGGATGACAATTGGAGCAAAGACATGATGCTTGGTTAGGTTGTTTACTAAATATTCCAACCATAGTGTCAAAAACTAATTCATTTTTTTTTTAATTTTTGGATGATTTTAAAGTAATTAAAGAGACAATTAATTTAGTGATCCTTTTTGTTTCCAAGACCAAATTATAATCCTCCTATCTTGTCAACTTATATTATGAAATAAAAGTTGTGAAAAATAAAAAAAAGGTGAAGGACATTAGTGGAGAAGCCAGGCTATAAAGCAACTCATGAAATCAATTTTTTTTCTCTTTTTATTTGTTGCTTTCCCATACAACATGCAGTCTCTTCTTTGTCTAAAAAAATAAAGTAAATAAAACTAATTACAAAATGTATTTTGTTTCTATTTGCTAGTGGTTAACCAACTCAGGACCCATATATTCGACAAAAAGTTCACTCTGATGTGTTCATTTATAAATATTTTATTTAAATTTGATAAATTATCGATAATATGACATAACTTTATATTATTCAGAAAAGGACTCTAGAATAAAAGAAGTGAAGGTTACGTATTAGGGTAGACGACTAGTAAGGGTGAAAGGGTATCGATCTTGTCGTGCGTAGGTTTAGGCATTTTAATGCTTTTCGTGAATTAATTAGTCATACATTTATAGTTCTTCCCACATAATGTATAGATTTTATATATACATCGTCTTTCTTATTATTAATTATATGTTTTTTATATTGTTTCTTCTCATTTTATTTGAATTTGATGTACTTGAGCCAATATTTTTTTCAAAAATAACCTTTCTATATGCTCAAAGTAATGAGTAAGATTTGTGTACATTCTATACTCTTTAAACCCTACTTAGTAAGATTATACGGAATATATTATCGTATTATATTATTGTATATATATATATATATATATATATATATATATATATATATATATATATATATATATATATATATATATATATTAAGAAATATATATATATATTAAGAAATATGTAGAAGAGTAGCAGTTGAATAAATGTAAATTATAATATTTTAAGGACTCAATCATTAAAAGGTCCGGGGAATTTGGGTTGTTATGGCTGTACGGTATATTTTTTTTCCATTCTAAATAATAAAAATAAAAATAAAAATAAAAATAAAATTATAATTGGTACTATTTATTATAAGTGCGATCCAACTAAAAAGGGAATTTAATTTATTTCATATGGAAAAGTTTGAAAAAAGTCATAATTATGAAAAGAAAAAAAAGATCTAATTTTTCTTCATTTCATGCTCTTCTCTTGGGCATTGTTAAATTGGAAAATAACTTTTTTATTAATGTGGAAAAATTGTATATGTAAAAGTGAGGAAAATGGTATTTATGTATAAGACAATCATATTTCAAAGAAATTAAAACGTATATTCGTTACTCAATATTATCAGACAATATATTAATTATTCATAAATTTTATGCTAGAAAAATAATTTTTATTTTCCAATTTTGGGAACTTCTTTTTGGTCTGCTTAGCCTTATCATGTAGGTTCCATATGAATTGGATGATCCTATTTGGCTAAATAATCTAGCGATAAACTTCATGTTTGTTCATTTCAATAAATTTAAACTCTATACCTCTCTATGCGTGTGTTAATTCTATATTTTAACAAGTTTATTTCTGTGATATACACTTTAATTTCTTCCTATAAAGATATTAATATTTTAATAAACATATAAAAAATAATTTTAATCTGTCATGCTATATATATATTTTATCGACAAAAAATATTTATTGACTGACTATCCTATATCATATATGGCTTCACCACTACCTCCAAGGTAAATTGACTCATTATTTATCTACTAAGTATTATAAGTTTTGTGCATCGTCGATATACATAACTCGTAAACTACTAGGCAATTTCTAAGGTAACACAATGTTTAATCCTAGTCACATCATAAAAAACATTTCACATCATGTATGAATGTTTTCCAATAAAAAGGCTATTATTACTCACCTTATAAGACTAGAAAATTAGGATAATATTCCTTTGGACAAATTTTATAGGTTTTTGGACATTTGCATGATTTTAGCCTACACAAAAACAAGACAACAACTATTTCATTACAACCCTCACCAACAAAAAGAGATAATAAAGTAACATTATTAATATCCACGTCACAACAGTTCTTAGATTCCATTGCCCCCTTTTATGTTTTTTTTAATAAAAAAAAATATTAAATAAATTATTTTATAACAAATATTCCTTCAAAACTTCTCTATATAAACTACTACCACAGTCTAAACTAATTCGTTGAGCCATCGATTATTTTTTTTTTCTAATATAATTACCAATAATGATCACCTCATACCCCTCCGCCGCCACCACCGCCACCATCACCACCGTTGATTGCGAGAAACAAGTCCGTTCGTGGCGACTCCTCCGCTCTCTAGTGGAGTTACTCATCCCTAGTTGTTACTGTACGTTTGTTGAACCTACAGAACCTGTCCTAAGTAAAAAGCCTGTTTCATCTTTCAACTATCATAGACCATCATTTACCTCGAATACAACGAATATTACGGGTACCATTTTTGGGTATCGTAAAGGAAAAGTCAATTTTTGTATCCAAACAAACCCTAATTCCTCTACCCCGCTTCTTCTCCTTGAACTCGCGGTTTCTACTTCAACCCTAGCACGTGAAATGCGTGGAGGGTTACTAAGAATCGCGCTTGAAAGCTCCAATAACGAGGGTGGAAGTGGAAATAATGAAAATTCTTCCCTTCTGTCCATGCCTGTATGGACGATGTATTGTAATGGGAAAAAAGTAGGGTTCGCGGTTAAGAAAAAACCTACAAAATCTGATTTACAAGTGTTGAATCAAATGGAAAGTGTAGTTGTTGGTGCTGGTACTATTCATGGTAAAGAAATTAATCGCGATGATGATATAATGTATCTAAGAGGAAAATTCGAAAGGGTTCATGGATCTTCAGACTCAAAGTCATTTCATTTAATCGATCCTGAAGGAAGTATGGGACAACAACAATTGAGCATTTTCTTTCTCCGCTCTCGTTCTAGTTGAGCTAATCGTGACGTCTGAATCAACTTGACCAACGTGCAACTTTTTGCTAATATTTTTTTCCTCCTAGGTTATAAGTTTTATACTTTGGTGTTGCCATGCAACACCCCATGTGTTTTTTGAGCTGTGTTTTTTGGCATGGTCTTTTTTTTAATATCCCTTATTATAGGGATATTTAATTTGTCATGGGGTGTATGTTTTGCAATTACCAAAGATGAATATTTGTAAAAATGTAATTAATGGAGGACCATTTTAGTTTATATATTTTCCTATTTATTTCATTAATATCGTGATTATTATTTTTTAATTGTTACACAAAATATTTCATAATTAACTCAAAATTTGGTGGGAATTCAAGATTCACACAGGTAATATAACTATATACACCGAACTTTTCATAATAAGTGAAATTAATTATTTGAAAATAAATTATATTGATCGAATAAAATTCTTTTACATCGTTATTAATGAATACAACAAGTTAAATCCAAAAGCAAAAAAACAAATGTTGAATTCTTATTGGAATAGTGAAAGTTCATGCATGCAAACATATTGTCCCGATAAATTTTAAATTTTAGAAAAGACAGGTAAATATGAAGTCGAAATTTTGAATTATTTTATTTTTAAAATAGTTAACTCTATTTTAAATAAATTATTCATACATATTACATAATTTTTAACATAAATATAAGATTCTGACTAACGTTTTGAACTCATAAGTATAAGTACTGTACGTAAAAAAAAATTACTTAAAACTATCGGTTAACTTGATCTACAACAACAAATAAGTCTATTGAATAATCATACTATAGCACACAAATCGATGAAGTTAGTTTGATAGTGTAAAATTTTCTTGATATTTTAATTTTTATATATCCGACATGTTATTAATTTGTGATTATCATCAGAGAATAAAATCTGATTATGCTGTGATTAATTAGTACATATTTGACATGGCAAAAATATGATCAACTACCAAATTATCCTAAGATCCTTTTCATATCTACAGATCATAAATATATTAATTAGTGATAGCTAATTAACTTATGTAGTTCCAATAGTAGAAATCATATATGATAAACAAAAAAGAATATAGACATGTTATGAGAACAAAATGAAGAATAAAGATCAATGTTTGGATGGCTGAATATTTGAAACAATTAATTTAACTAATCTTGGAGAATTAATACATCTCATATGCATGGATAATGTGTCACTTATTGAAATAATAAATATGGAAATTTATAATCACTAATAATAGTATAATACTGTATATAGATATCGCTAAAGACTTTAATGACTATGAATTGTAACAACATTAATTCACTTGTCGTTAAATATTTTTGCTGCAATATAAAGAAAATCTATTGCCACTCAATGTCTCTTCGTGTAGCGATGGACGGCGAGTCGTCAAAGAGAAAAACGACAGATTTTTAGATTGATACGCTTTTGAATAAGGGGCACACGTGACGTGACATCTTAGACTAATCTCACATCAGAAATGAAGAGCAAATTGAAGAATCTTTTAAAATCATACTACAAGTTCACATGGTATACACCATATACACATTTGGACTCGATGATAGCATAGCACAAGGAACAATTTCATGAGGTCGTTTAATTTCGGCTTGGGTCGTGACAGTCTGACAGATAATGTAAAGAAGTTTTACATTATTTGGATTACT
Organism: Solanum lycopersicoides; assembly: GCA_022817965.1. NCBI lineage: Eukaryota > Viridiplantae > Streptophyta > Magnoliopsida > Solanales > Solanaceae > Solanum > Solanum lycopersicoides. Next base: position 4,321,309 of record CM040628.1, on the reverse strand, counting down.
AATTTCACTTGCTATGAATAGTTATAGATTTTTATATATTTTAAGTGATCTGATAGTATAAATACTTTTACGATTTTTTTTTAAAAAAAAAAAGAGTGAAAGGATGTGATATAATGTTGGGATAGTGCTTCTCTGATTTGTTTTTTTGTATTTTTATTTTTATGAGCTGTTTTGATTCCTTTTGTCGTTAATTTTTTTTTTTTAAAAAAAACGAGTAAAAAGTTTGATTTGTCATATAGGAAGAGGGATGCATATGCTCAAATAAATTCAATCATGTTGGTCAATAATTTCCTCTTTTTTCATTGTTTAATTTGCTTTTTCCCCTTACTTTTATTAAATCTTTTAATACTATATATATTAATTGGTTAATAGACATAACACGTACGCTATTTTCTCTATTTATTTAGGTGAATAAAAGAATATTAGTATATAATTGGGAGAATAAAATTGAGGCTACAAATTAAAGAAGGAAAAGTTAGTTGAAAAGATCAAGATATTGTATTATAGTTCTATTGGTAAAATATTTAGAATATATTTTATTTTAAATATTTAAGATGATCCTTCTTCCCCCTAAATTATCTTGAAAAAATACAGGAATTATTCGAGAAAAGTTATTTTATGTTATATATCTATAATTAAGTGCAAAATAAATTCACTAGATAATGAATTCATCTCTCTACCATTTTCTACTTAAAAATAACAGGTTTTTTATTCTCCACATGCTAGATTAAACTCGTGATGTATGTTCTCTTACATTTAAATGCATTTAGTTAGCGTGTTATGAGTTGCCAACAATTTTTAAAAAACTTGTTTAATATAACAGAACTAACTTGCACACACCTTGATTGATATCGTCCTTCGAGAAATTGTTTTAGGCTTGTAGCTTTTATACATAATGTAAAGTCATGTAGGTGCATGTAACACATTAAAAACTTAAAAAGGTGAACAATATATTTATCATCTTTTTGGCAAATGAATACAACAACATAGCCTGTGTATAGTTCCACAAGTAGATTCTGAACGTTGAAAGAACTCACGATATCTTTTGTCATATATGTATATTTGGCGAATCAATAAACATTCTTATCGAGTTTTACAATATATCCTATCGCAACCTCCATATTTGTAAAAATAGTTGGAGATGAAGGTAGACTATATCCCGCGAAGAATAGTTGTTTCTCAATTTCATCATTCATACCGCTGGATTCAAAAGACTTCTTTGGTTCTTCTAATGCATAAAGCTCCAAATGCATGCCAATCCAAGCAACAATATAACTCTAGATATAATCTTCTTTGGTGAAGTACCTGCATACATACCTTTTCAAAATCCTATATTTGTGTTTAAAAATCCATTTAAGACGTATAAATAATTTATCCAGAATCCAATAAGTCGCGTTTTCTAGCATCTCTAGAACTCATAAACGCAAAATCCTAGCTCTGCCTTTATGCTTAACTTACACATTGAGAAGTAGATGTTTTCGATTAGGCTTAGCCGTTGAGGCAAGTAAGGTTAGTTTTTACCTGGTTGCAGTTGAAGATAGTTGTTCTGAATACTCCACTCGAAATCCCAGTGCTTTTTTTCACACTTTAGTGTCCAGTAAGACCATCCAAAAGAGGCTGCATTGTATATATCTAACTGAACTCTTCCGATCTCCTGGTAATCTGCTAACGAGCCATTAGTCACGTTCCATTCGTTCACCCACTCACCTGAAATCGTTTACATTCATGTCAGGATATCACAGTTTCGAAATGTGGCATTTGAAAACTGGATATATTACCAACAAACACCAATGGTCCATTCGCGCTATTCAAAGCCTGTATTTGAGATTGTCTGTTTTTGTATAGAAATTGAATGTTCTCCGACGAGGTCAGTTTATCAAAGTATCTGTCAAAGAGATTGTAGTAGTGCAAATCAACTACTGTGTTTGATGAGCCTATGTTAGCTTGATAAAGTTCAAATGGATCTGCATTTCCGATTCTTTGGCAAAATATCACATAAGCTGTTGAAGAATATTTTCGAACTATTTGATATCCTTGTTTATAAAAAGGCACCAGAGTATCCAGAGAGACATCTGCAGCAGATGGCTCGTTTAGAAGCTCGATTCCCAGCAAGGCAGGATGCACAGCATACCTATGTTATGAACGCAAATGAGATGAGGCTACTAAGATAGATGTGTGAGCACACTACGAGAGATATGAAGATGTATGAGGCAGGGCGGGAGTAGCCTCAGTGGTGGACAAGATGCGGGAAAATTCAAGCAAATATGCAAAATCTTGGCAATGACTAATGCTCATGGCAAAGCAGGGTTGATAGATTCGTGAAGAGTTCGTTAAAATCTACCTGGAAGCTAAGAACTCTATAGCATCCAATGTTTGTGAGATGTGTTCTGGAGATGTCTGCCAGTTTACTGTGCCATCTCTACTGGCACTATGTTCCATCCCATTTTGGGAACCTGGGGCAGCGTGAAGGTCGATTATGCACATAATGTTATAAGCTCTGCGAATACAAAGAAATCAAATGGCTGAAAGAAGGGAAAAAATCGTAGAAGAGTATAATGAAATAGGAGAAATCAAGACCTACTGCGCCCACGAGAATGCATTATCAAGAGCTTCTAAGCTTCCACCAATAAAAGGAGCTGGAGGATTTGAATCGGAAGCTATCCACCATCCAACAGGAATCCTAACAGTATTTATTCCGTGTCTGTACAAGAAATCGAAGTCATCTACAGTGATGAAACTATTCCTATGCTTCTGCAACATACAAAAACGGAGAGAAATATAATGAACTTGCATCTCACTTACATCCGATAAATAAGTGAACTAAAAGCAATAAACTTGATCAATTTACCTTAAGAACGTCTTTTGCCTTGTTATGCCCGTATCCATTAGCAAGCTGGTAATCCCCTTGCAACTTTGTTACAAATGTCATCTCAAATGTGGCTGGATTATCATCCCAACCTGGCGTCCCCGGAAAGTTTGCTGTGAGAACATTGTCATTTGAAGCCTAAATGAATGAGGTAGAACACTATTACAGCAGTTCTAGTAGAACTCTTGATAGACATGAATGTCAGCACGACAACATACTAAAGATGGTGCACAAGAATACATATTAGCTTAAAGAAAAATCAAAATCAAAACACTGAAATCACATTATTTTGACCATCCATAGGACTACACCTCTAACAACAATCATGTGTGCGAGTTGTCTACCTGAACAATCACCAACTATTTACCAAAACACGCCTCAACTATCCATTGTTCCCTTTTCCAATGAATTCTGTAGTTGCAAGAAGTGCTTCTGCCAAATGCAAAGGTAAAAGAAACGAGAAATTACCTGTATATAAGTTCCACTTTTCAGTTTGATGTGAATTCTATTATTGAAGTTCCTTTCGAGATAGAATGTTTCTGAATCCGAGGGAGACTCTGATGTTGCCGTCACACTATCTCCATCACCACTGCATGTTAGAAATTGCCCTTCAGAAGTTCGAAACTGAAATACTGACTCAGAAACCCTCCACAACTGTTAAAAAATAAGCAAATTAATCAGGTACTATTCTCAAAATCAACAATTTCTAGCTTAAACTCTACTAAAAAGAATCTCTTTTCATCATATGATCTTTAGAAGTATGAAGTTCCATAATTGATTTTTAGCGAACTTCAACGCGAGATTCACTTGAAGCAACAACGTGTTGGACTGTTGGTCTAGTCACTGCCTGAGCCACAAAGGACTACTATCCCCAGACTCCACTTGTCGGATTACATTGTCTGTCTTGTTATTGTTGTTGAAAAATACCAATTTCGCTTCTTGCAAATACATTTCCTCCATTACAATATCGAAACTAATTGGGAATCAAACTGGAATAGGAACAAATTCATTTAGGAGGTCAAATATATGAACCAGAGAGCTGACATAACGGAGCCACTATGAAGAAATTCTGGAAGTTACAAAGGAACTCATATAGGTTTGAGGGCGGGAATTGAACTCTATAAGATTGAATCTCCTGTTTTTGCACATTAGCTTAGTTGATAGATCGACGTAGGTTAGAATCCTACTTGTAGAGATTTGATTGATTCTGAATTAAAGAACTTATAAATTTAGGTAACTACAAATTTAGGACATAAAAAGGGATAGTACTATACAACAACATACACAATGTATTCCCACAAGTGTGTTCTAGAGAGGGTAGACTCTATGTAGACCTTACCCCTACCTCGTAGAGATAGAGAGGCTATTGCTAATAGACCCTCGGCTTAAAATAAAGCATATCCAAGCATATATCAACAATACATGATACAATCAACCAATTCGAGAGACTAAAAGATAGCAACAAAGCAATTTGACAATGCATTTCACCTTAAATGTTTCCCATTCTAATGGATTATCTCTATCCACAGACACATTCATTCCTCCACCATTCTGTGCAGAAATATACTTTTGCAATGTCACAGATTTTAATTGCACCTGTGTTCCATCCTGCATTGCCAAAAAGCTCAAAACTTTTCAATCTAAAATAATAATTCAACAAGTTTCCGAAGGGTTGATTTCTCCGACAATCACTTAACTAATACTAGTTATTATCTCAGAAAAGTCACATTTCTTCTCCACACCAATTTTCTTCAAACAAAGAAAGTAACTTTACGAGATACTAACTATAAGTCCAGTGACCATACGAGAAATCAACTCGATTCTAAAACATAATAAAGAGAACCAATACATACAAGCATATCTCCATTGGGTATATCATCAAAAAGAGAAGGCTTTATCCACCCCTCCACAACTAACCATCCACCCAAGTTCACAGCTCTTACTCTTGCATTTCCAAGTAACCCCTCCACTAAAATTTCCACCAAAAAACAATAAAAAACCCACATTATCTATTACAACAAAATACATTGTTAAGAATCTTGAAAAAAAGACAAAAACAAGAAAAAAGACCAAACCTGAATGCCCAACAGAGAAGATAAGCCAACAACAGAGCAAGAAAGCAGAGACCCATTTGGAGAAAAGTAGTTCCATGGAGAAAACAACCGAAAAATCACATCATAGAAGCAAAATCATTAAACCCCAGAAAGTAAAAAAGCATTCTTGCAAAGAAAGAAGAGAAAAAAATGAGTAAAAAACACTCAAAACCCTTTAAAAATCCATTCTTTTTCACTGAAAGGGAAGAATCTGAGTAATACCTTTCTTTTCACTCAATCAAAAACAAAAAAAAAAGAACCTTTTTGAAATTATAGATTTAATTGGTTCAGAAAATCTGTATTCAGATAAGGACAAAACCAACAGTTTTTAATAAAAATCACTGAAACAAATGTACAGCAGAATAAAAGAACCAATCTTTTTTTAACTTCGGATTAGTTTGAGTCCACCTCGATTAAATGTACAACATATCGAGGCAAATTTAAGATTCGTATTAAGTGAAAATTGATTTTAAGTTCATAAGTAAATAACTTATGTTTAGCGAAATTTCTAGCTTCACTTTGTGAGAGTCGAAATTTTATGTTTGTCTTTGTTTTAAGGAATAATTTGTGCAAATATGAACACTTAACAAGTTTCATTCATTGTTAATCACAGGTTTAAGGTTTGAATTTTGATACAGAGTCCCTGGAAGGGGTTAATCAGACTCCAATATAAATATTGGACTCGAAAAAAAAAGGTTGCATTCAAATATAATTATAATCTTTCATATGTCATTCTGAAATGAGACTAATTCCATTTGTTGAAATATTAAAAATCAGCAATGCAAATGTCAAATTGATGTAAACATTCAAGTTGACAAGCAATATTTTTTTTTTAATATAAACTATAGTCGATGATCGAATCAAATTACAAATTTCTCGTCACGTTGTATGTTAAAAGTTGGATTGATTCAAAGTTTGATCTATATAAATTCTCAACATATATATTGTATACATTTTTATAAAACAAAATATATACCTAAGTGAGAAAATGGCAGAGTGTTGTGTTAGCTTTCTGGTACATAAACTTTCTCAGCTTTGCTCCATCCTGGACAAAGTTTTCTTCAAAATTTTCAAGAAGAAATAGTGTTATGATTTCTGAAGGACATACAACATTGCTTCAGAAATACGGTGTTTTTATTATAACGAGTTTTGAAAGTAGTACTAATGAACATGAAGATGATCAAGCACGTACGTCTTGTTGAACTTGAAAGTCGTATATCATTACTACTAGATATTGTTCTTTCTGATGATCCGGAATGGAAATTGCTTTGTGTAGTTGGAACAAGAGGTATAGGGAAAACAACTCTCGTCAAGAAAGTGTATGATATATGATGCTTCAGTAAAGAATCATTTCAATCATACTATGTTGATTGAGATTCCGCGGTTTTCAGACATTAAAGAGGTATGCTTGATCCACAAGATGATCATACTCGTCGAGCACTTGAAGACATGGATGCTTACATGTTGGCACAGTTCATTCAACAAGTCCTTGATGATATCCCGGATCTTGTTACATGTAGGGCTCTCAAATATGTATTTACTGTCGAAAACTGTGGTAGCAGAGTTATCATCATATCGAGTTTTGATGATATGTGTCATACCATTTGTGAAGATATCCCGGCAAGTGATGTTTACAGTTTAAACCCTTTGTCTGAATATGAATCTTTGGAACTTTTCATCTACCTTTGTCTCCAATCGCTAAAGACATGGTAGAAAAATGCAATGGTTTACCACTGATGATTCTAGTCATTGCTGGTGCACTGAGTACTAAGAAAACAGAATCATGGGAGTTGTTTTATGGAAGCCTTGTTGACGATCAAATGAAAAGGCTACTCAATCTATGTTATCAAGACTTGACTTACTATCTCAAGTCATGTTTCACATATATGAGCATCATGTCATCGATAAGATGAGACTGACTCGACTTTGGGCAGCAGAGGGTCTTATCGTTGAACGAGAAGGAAAATCAATTGCACAAGTTGCTGATATCTATCTCAATTGTTGAGTTCAATTGGGATTGAGCATTTGAGTATATAAGCTTCAATCTCTTGTGCTTCAAAATATTTCTTAAAAAATGTTTGATGACTGTCAACATCAAATTTAGGACATATAACTATAATGTATAAAGTCATGAGAAATTTTAGTTGATCTATCGAAGAGCTAACATTACTTCTAGTGTTTTCACAAATTTCATGTCATCATGTCTTGCCCGATAAAAGGTGAAGGTGTTATTACAAGTTTGCGATTCTATTTGGGCCTCAAAAAACTTGTTTGGGGCCCAAGTCCAGTAACCAAATACATGGGCTTGAGTATACCCTCCCTAACCAAGTCATGTTAGTCCAATGGCAAATACTAGTTCCTTTCTTCATACACTTTTTCGACATCTGGTATCTGTAATGGAGTCTGACTAATCCGGATGTGCGTCAGATAGGGCCCTATTCAGAAGGTAGCGCTCCTCACCATGGATTTTTCTATACTCATAGCTTGAACCAGAAATATCTAGTTAAAGAAGAAATAGTCTCATCTACTGCACCACATTCTTTATACATATTAGATCAAAGTTCATTTTAGATGTAGAACTAAAAATGTCATAGTTCAAATCATATTCGTCGAGATGTGTCAAAATGGATTGAGTTTGATAAATGAGGTTAATTGAGCTTAACTATTGTGTCAAAATGGGTGAAGCATTGATCATAGTCCAACTCACTCAACTCTAAGTTTTAATTAATTTGTTTCATTATCTAATTAATTATTTTTTTTGGATTGATTGAATTGAACGGGTCAAAAATAGTTAATAAATCTGTGGGGTTATTCGAATCATATTTTTATGGGCTAAAATACTTTGTACCCCTACATTCAATTCGATTACAAGAAAAAAGAGTGTTTTTTTTTTCCATTCGATGTCCAGTGTGTGTTTTGGGGATTATTAATTTAAATTCGCATTGAAAAGTCTCATTTTGAGATATTACGCACTCCTCACTAAAGATAATTTCATATTCACGATTCGAAGTTAAGACATGTAATTAAGAATAAAAAAATACATACCACGCCACCATAAGTCGACGGAGTTGATCTAATTGAATAATAGATCTTGTAAAGTCATGAGAAGAGGAGAATAAAAATCACATTTTATTATTAATAATCATACGCTTTATTTTCTCTATAAACTGATTTGAAAAATCTCCATTAGTAAGCTAGTTGATAAATATTCCAAGACAACTTGTTTGAAAAATAATTAACTAGACCATAGACAATTAACTAGACAATAATTTCTCAAAATTTTAAAAAATTAAAAATGAAGATACATTTCACTTCCTATCTCCTTTCTTTTTCAGACTCTCAAGACACAACATTGGTGACAATTTTCATTAAAAAACAAACTGTTTTACACGAAATTTTGGATTTTAGTAATTCATCAAATTTAATTAATAAAAATTTGATGTGACATCATCTTGTCAATTTATTCACTTGAAGCTAAAATTTCAACTTAATAAATTATGTTTTTTAGAACGATCGATCTCAAATAATAATTAAATTCCAAAAGCTAAATCTACTTAGTTCGCGTTAAATTCATATTTAGACTTCTACCTCAATCTCCGACCCCGATAGTAACATGCACAAACTATACAAGTCAAATTAATATTTCAAACTCATGTTCAACTTAATGATGTTGTGAAAAATGAGAATTCATAGAGACTATATATATACACACCAATGATTATGTGTCCTACTTAATAAAAAAAGGGAAAAGGGTCAAAAATATCCTCTAATTTTGATTTATTGTTTAAATTTATCCTCACCGTTAAAATAAAATTAATTTTACCTCTCGCCGTTAAAATAAAGTTAATTTTACCCCTCGCCGTAAAAATAAAGTTAATTTTACCCCTCCTGTTACTAGTTTCACCAAATTTACCCCTCATTAGATGGATTGACCCAAATTGACCCGAATTTTAAAAATAAAAAATATTCCTTATTTTAATCCATTAACCCAATCATTTAAAATAACCCGACCCCATTCTCCCAAATCTCCTATACCCATTTACCCATTCTCCAAATCTCCATTAAATATGTCAAAGAGGTAAATTCGGGTCAATCCGTCTAATGAGGGATAAATTTGGTGATAGTAATAGGAGGAGTAAAATTAAAGATAAAATTAACTTTATTTTAACGTCAAAGATAAATTTAAATAATAAATTAAAGTTGAAAGATATTTTTGACCCTTTTCCCATAAAAAAATCTAGTAAGAAGACAAATGCATTGTGATCATGAGATCATCAAACAAAAATGTTAAAGCAAGTAGAAAAAAGTATCTACAAAAAAATTGAGCTAATAGCTAATTTAAAACTGAGAAAATTACTTGAAAGCTCATTTCTAAATTCTATTTAGAATTATTAATGTTGATTAAAATTCTTATACTGCATATTGGAGATAAGTGGGGAGTAGTGGCGGACCCAAGATTTTCTTTTAGGAGGTTCGAAAAATAAAAGTATAAACGTGTAAATAAGTCTTTCAAAATGGGTCCCTTGAATTTTTTTGGGTTTAAAATCATACTTTTATCACGTTTTTAAAATAAAAAATAAAGCTAAAAATGTTTGAAAAACAGAACTGATTGCAAAAATAAATTGAAACTATAAAGGAAAAGAAATAAAGCAAAATGGGTTTCTTAAATTTTTTTGGATTTAAAATCACACTTTTATCACATTTTTAAAATAAAAAATAATTTTTTTTTTTTTTGAAAAACAGAACTGATTGCAAAATTAAACTGAAACTATAAAGGGAAATTAATAAATGTTGTCTGAGGGATTCAAACTGTGGGCGTGCAGCTTAACATTCAAAGGTCTTACCATTGAGCCATCTAATTTTATTTGTTATTAAGGGGGTTCAAAATATATACATCTACAAAAATACAAAAAAATTATCTTATATATATCATATATTTTTTTATCGAGGATATTCGGATGAACACCCTAGACCCAACGTGAGTCCACCCCTGATGGGGAGACACTTGTACATATAAAGCTAAACACAAACGATCAATCACTAATTGTATAGTTGATAGTTTTCTTATGCATGCATGCATTTACTCATTTTTCTTTCATTTCTATTGAGACAATAAAACATTCATATGTCCTTTGGGATGGCTCAGCTCAATTGATTTGGTGGATGGTCATTCACCTAGATAAATTGGGATCGGTCCTCCAGCCTCCTCAATGTCTTTTGAGTCGGGTCGTATAGAGCTTGTTTAATTGTAGTTTACATCCCGTGTATGATTTACATGCTATTTACATACTATTTACTCAAATTGTAGAAGTTGTAATAAAAGTTATAATGATTGCGGGTAATTCTGAAATTACAAAAAAAATAAAAATCAAACATTTATGTTAATTAACATTACAATGAGATATCTAATATAATTTTATAAATAGAACATAGGAAGGATTGAATATACGATAATCTATCTCTATTTACAAGTTAGAAAGGTTATTTCTAATTGACTCTCGATTGAAATAGAGAATTATGCTAATTAAAATATTGGACGTAAATACATTAAAATTTTTGTCACAGCATACATTTATTTATAAGTAAAAGGACATATAAACATCCAAGTGGTTCAATTAGAGTAGGGGCCAATACTTAGAAGTGACACTCTTATTCTCTTTAACTATTAACTTCAGAGAAATCACCTCAGATTAATTATTTTCGATTTTATTAGGTTAGAAACTGGGTGGATAGAGGCGAAATCAAAATTTAAAATTTATAAATTTAATTAGTTTTTAAAAATTAATTTGTAAAAAAAAAATAATTTGTACTATTTATTATCATTTGCTAGAGACATTTTGGAAGTCTCTTAAAAAGAACAATAATTAAAATTCTTAATGATAGTACGTAATTACTTAACGTAAGAAAGTCTTGGGGAATAATCATCCTTTAATTATCAAGATTTAATTGGCATCAAATCTCTTAAACTATGATTAATTTTGATACATTCAAAGTTTTGCCAGTTAAGCTTGTTTTTAATTTTTTTTAATCTTCAAATTGTTATTGTTTTTATTTAAAATATTCATTAATAGTTTTATGTAGGGTCCATTAAGGGACACATCTTGTACGTTGTTTGGTTTTTTTAATATTAATTAAGAAGGTTTACTAAACCCCTAATTAATAGTAGTAACTAGTTTAGTTAGTCAATTTTTGTTGTTAAACACCTATTAATAACTAGTTAATTAATCTTGTTCTGGAACCAGCTAGGTACACAAGAGACAAAAAAATGAAAGTATTTTCCCTTTATCGCAAGGCAATTTTAGGATTTTAAGTCAGCGAATGAATTATAATAATCATAACAAGTTGCTAAAATGTATGGATGTAAATTCTCATGTATCACGAGTTTAACTTAAATCGTAAATTCTTCTCTAAAGCTATTATTTTGGTAAGAAGATGATAATGCATGTTAAAACCATATATTATTAATTTTTTAATTTAAATTAGAGATTATAATTATTGATCTGACAGTTAATATTCGTAATGAATCTAAGTCAGTGTGATTTGTGAATACTTGTTTTTATTAAGAATCTCAACACGGAAAGGAAACGTTAAATGATTGTAAAGGGTGAGATTATAAAAGGGTAACGAATTTAGAACTTAACAGTTGAATATCGTTTATATTCAATAAAATTGAGAAAAAAATCGTGATATCCTTAAATTATATCGAAATAGATAATATGTTAACAAGTTAAACCTAATCACACTACCTAAAGTTATAGCTATATGAAATATAATCTTGCACATTTGCCACAATTAAGGACCGTTTGGTATACCTTGTGATCTTAATTAAACAATCATCAAATGAAGAGATAAATAATCTGAAAGATTATAAACTCCATTTTTTTTATCAATGTTCAATTATCATAATTTAATTAAAAGATTGACTATTATTTTGGTTTATTCATTCATTTATTTATTTATTTTTAAAAAAAGAATAACCAAGCAATTATTTTCCTAATTATTACTTGTGAAAGGATTCTTCATCGCATATTCTAAGTTGCAAATCTATTAATTTGGTAATATAATCCAAACCAAAAAGTATGATTAGTCCACAGTCCACGGTCTAATTACTGACTAAGATATAGAGATACAAAATCTTTGAAATAAGCTTTAAATTAAACTCCTAATATTCCTCTTAATGTCTAATTTAATAATAATAATAATAATACACCAAATTTTTGATTTGGTAATTAATGTGTGGGTCCTTCAATATATAATATTGATCCTTCTCCAAATCAATAGGAATTGGTGCAATAATTTGGTTCACACGTACAGAGTTAATCATCTTAGTTTACTTTTAGATTCAATTAGTTTATTATCTATAAGGTAAATAATTAAACAAACTTAAAACATATAGTTGTGGTTTTAAATTAAGGCACGACATAAACTAGATTAGTGGGGAGGAAGTGGAGGTTTAGTACTTAAAAAAAACTAAAGATACTCTTAATATGATGTAATATTGATCGCTTTGATTGAAGTATGCATAACTAATATTGTCATCATCATGTATACTTGTTTTGTCGAATTATTGACTCTAATATTAGTTATTTTCTTTGTTTTAAAAAAAGAAAATACTATTTTTTTTAGTTTGTTTCAAAAGAATAACTTTTTTTTTGGTAACATGTTAATTTCAACTTTTCATGTGGCATGTTTAAGGCCACAAGATCAAAGGACAATTTTATACATTTAACCTAACTTTAATTTAGGACCACATGATACAAAAATCGTCTTTATACTTTTAATCCGTGTCAAGTCAAATCAGATCATTCTTTATGAAACGGAGGGAGTATCGGGTTAAAACAATCTTGTAACTAATATATGGTGTAATATAATACTTCCCCCACGTTTCAAATAAAATGATTTCCTTTCTTTTTTAGTCTGTTTAAAAAAGAATGACTCTTCTTTTTTTTTTGTAACGTTTTAATTTCAGCTTTCCACGTGACATGTTTAAGGCCAGAAGATCAAAGGATAATTTTGTATATTTGACCTAACTTTAATTTAGGACCACAAGATTCAAAAATCTTCTTTATATTCTTAAACTTAATATCAAGTTAAATCAGATCATTCTTTGTAAAACAGATGAAGTATTATATTTCGAGTCAATCTCTCACCGCTTTCCCACTAGACCTTATACATTTAATAACATCACTATACAAGCTAAGCTATACGTACTTTTTCAATGTCTATTTCACTATATTATTATGAGGTTTTGTTCGCACACCTAACACAATAACGATAACTATGGTCTATTTATGAAATACATACTACATCTTATTCGCTAGCTCCTAGCTAGTCTTTAGATACGCATATATATAGGTGAAAAGTTTCATTGAAATTGGAGTTTTAACACTAAGGGGTCGTTTGGTACAAAAATAAATAACGCATGAATTAGTAATGCAGGGATTAATAATGTATGTATTAGTAGTGTAGGGATTAGTAATGCATTGTTTATTTTTATCAAGTGTTTGGTTCATTGTTTCCAATCCCAACTTATATTTGAAATCAAATTCTTTAAAAATCTCTTTTTCAATTATACCCTTATATTATTATGTTATTGGGTTAAGGTAGATAATTATCAAAAAATATTTCTTTTATGAATTTCTAACTAGCTATGAGAAGAATAATTTTGTTGTCATGTTTTCAATTTTCTACTTGAATTATTTGAGGATAAATAATTTTCATCTTAATAAATACATCACTAATAAAATGTCAATTTTAAATTTAAAAAAGATAATCCAACTACTTTTAAATTATAAAGACGGTCAACAATTGGAAAATTGAATAAACCATGTACATTCACACATAAAAGAATTGCAAGTTATAATTTTAATATATATGTAATTTTTTAAATTATTCAAAATACGAATACTTAGTGATATATTTGTCTTTTAATTAGTAAATGTTGAATAACTCACATTTTAAATTTGTATTGATTTGAATTAGATATATTTAGTTACAAATAAGTCTCTCTAAATAATTTGTAAGCTAATTTATTTAAATAATTTTACTAGTACAAATATAAAACATAAAATCAAGAAATAAAAATAAAAATTAAAAAGATTTGAGGGATATTTTTATTTTTATGTACTTATCTCATGGTATTATATCCTATGTATTACTAATACCTCCAAATAAAAGATATTAGTAATACATCACATAATACCATATAGGATGTATTAACTAATCCATGAATTAGTTATATATAGGCTCATATTCCTACCAAATACAATATTAAATTATATCACATTTAATATATGAATTATTTCTTTTAATACAGTCTATCAAACGCCCCCTAAAAGGTTGATAGTTAAAAAGCTACAACCTAGAAAGCAGATGTTGGGGTAATTGCAAGCAGAGACCAAGTGTCTTTGGAAATAGGAAAAATCTTTTGTCTTTTTGTTAATTTCTTGTTTTTAAACTTTAGGATATAGATTAATATTCACTAAAAAATAATAATTTAAAAATAGACACAAAAATAAGCAAGGATATTGAATTTTTACTATAAATACACACGTACTAACATACATAACAAAAAACTTTTAAAATTATATATATAACATAATTTTTTGACGAAGAAAATTTCTTAGTTTATACTAATAGTTTCACTTGGTTGGGACAAAGCTTCCAACAATTATAAAACAACTTGCATATTATAGATCCGTTACAATTATCATAACTAATTATTTTTCAGGTTATATAAATTCTACTTATTTTGTATATAATCATCCTTTTTATTTTTATTTCTCATTTGATGTCTAATATTCATATAAAAAATCAATTAGATTACAATTTCGTATTAAAAAGTCTCATATTAAAAGATAACTCACTTCATAACGAAAATATATATGATTATATATCAACATGATTCAAACTCGAGATCTTTAACTAAGATACAACTTCTTCTCTTTTGTACGGTAAGCAGTGGCGTAGCGACATGTGATGGTCAGGGTATCTGATTGAACACCCTTCGTCGGAATAAAATACTCTATATATAAATAAAATGATACACAAAATGATTAAATAACATATTTTTGGACACCTTTAACATAACAAGTTGTTATAACCTAGTGATTTCACCTCCATAGAATGAGGAAGCAGTGGTGGATTTTAATCTCACTAATTCTACTTCTTAAAAAGAACTAAGAGTATTTATTATACTATTTATGAACACCCTTTATAAATTTTTTAACTCTGTCACTCAAAATAAGTTACATGAATATATTCATTTGCTCCTACTAGACAGCATCCACACTGACTCTAATTAAATCTGTGATCACTTTTTCTAGTCAAAGTTAATAAAAAGATTCACTATGCATGTCATACGAATAAGATATAAAATGTTATCAACCAAATAAAGACAAAACAATGCCAAAATACGTAAAAAAATATTCTCCAGCATCTTTTCTCTTATAAGGGAAGAAACTTTGTGTAATTGGGTAGCTTTCTCTGGGGTGGGGGGTGAGATTTATTATAAGAATTTAAATATCGCTATTGTATAACAATTTTCAATAATTTTGACATCATAATATTTGTATATAGTAAATATGGAGTAAAATGAATTTAATCTGATTTAATTTCGTAAAACAAAAAATTTCTTCATAATCTTATAAAAAACTAAAATTTCATCCAAAAAAACATAATTTATATAAGACAAACTCAACAATACACGATCAAAAAAGTACTCCTAAAGACTTAAGAAAATGTATTTATAGCTATCGTCAAAGCTTATATATATATATATATATATATATATATATTATCATTTTATTTCTTTTGTCATTCAATATATCTAAATTCTATAATAGTTAGTAACCACACTAATTTTCCGCATCAAACAAGCTCAAGAAACAAAAAATAGCTCAGTACACAAAATATTTTATATTTACGTAGAATTCAGAAAAAAAAATCCTTTTTTAGAAATACCGATATACCCAATCTATTATAATATATAAAAAGCTCAATATGCTTTCACTAATTCTTGTTTAGACAAGCATATATATACCCCAACCCCAACCACAACACCCCTCATCAACAAGAGGATGTTTAATTAATTACTTATAATTAAATGAACTAATAATAGAATGTTCCTCTATTAGTTTTTCTCACGTGTAAGAGTTTCTGTAGCTTACATTTTTTTATATATATATAATACTAAAATTAATTTATTAGTACAATGTACAACTTGGCATTTTCTTACTTAATTTCTTCCATTTTTTCAATCCTATATAAGTGAACCAAACCCCATGAACCCTTTACACAAATTAACCAAAATCTTCAATATATTTATTTATTTTTAAAAAATGGCTCTTGAAACTGTTGTTTTCCAACAAGATCCTTTCAATTATAGCCACAAAGATTGTAATTTTTACAATCTTGAAACTTTTCATGATTATGCTAATTTTGGCTTTGAGGGGTATAATTGGGATTCTTCAATACCACAAAGTTACAACGACGACGATAACAACAATAACAACAATAACAACAATAATAATAATAATTCTTCGCCGGATAAATATTTTCCGGTGGAGAGTACGGTGGTTTCAGGGCGGAGAAAAAGGCAGCGGACAAAAAGCACGAAAAACGAGGAAGAGATACATAATCAAAGGATGACTCACATTGCCGTCGAGAGAAATCGTCGACGGCAAATGAACGATTACCTCGCCGTACTCCGGTCGTTAATGCCGCCGTCTTACGCTCAACGGGTAATTTTTTTTTTTTTTTTTTTTTTATAATACGTACGTAAAGACATGCATTTTATTAATAATAGACAAGTTGGTAATTTTAATTTTTTTTTATATATTTAATAGACACGTCACTTTAAGATTATACTAGACATATTATTCTAGTGTCGTCATATATCATGAGCTATAATAATGGGTGTTTTTTTTCGAGTTTAAATGTTATACACTGATACAAACTGACATTATAGAAAGTTATTTAGACAATTAAATTATTTACTAGGAAAATTAGATAAAACATAAATTAATAAGATGATAAAATTTAAGTAGTATATAACGTGTTATTATGGGTTAAAATACATTAATAATGTAGTTTTTTAAAAAGAGTTTTCATACAACTAGTGCAATTAAACATATTATAGTATTGGTTATTAATTATCTAGCTAGTGTAAATATTGTTGTTGTTATTTTTATTATTTCTATTATTTTAAAGTATTTCCAAGTATCGTAACTTGATCGAGACTGATGTATAGTTATTTTTGTTAATTATTGCATAATTTTTAGAATAATAAATCAAGGATATATCTATATTTTCTTGTATAATTTCTTAGATTAAATCAAGTGTATTATTTGAGTTGGTAATTATTGGTAGGTCATGTTTATTAATTTAAAAAAAAAACGTATAAATTGCCCTAAAGATTAGGAAACATCCAGGTTGGTAGTTAAAGTCAATTAAGTATAAAGTAGTAAAACATTTATTTTAAATAAAATAATTGATACAATTATTTAATTAATTGTTATTAATATTTTAATTTATTTGTGATCATAATGTAAACAGGGTGACCAAGCATCAATTGTTGGAGGCGCAATTAATTTTGTTAAAGAACTTGAACAACTCCTCCAATTTTTGGAAGCACATAGACAAGTCATAACAACAAACCAACAACATATTCAGTATAGTCCGTTTTCTAATTTTTTTACGTTCCCTCAATATTCTACGGGTAATAACAATCACCCGTTGGCGACCGCCACCAGCAACGACGGGTCGGAGGAGAGACGGTCGGCGGTCGCGGATATCGAGGTGACCATGGTGGAAAGTCATGCTAATGTTAAGGTGTTATCAAGAAGAAGACCAAAACAATTATTGAAAATTGTTAATTGGTTACAAGCAATGTACCTTACTATACTTCACCTTAGTGTTACAACAGCTGATCATATGGTACTTTACACATTTAGTGTCAAGGTTAGTATATATGCTCAATTTTCTAAAATTATTTCACGAAATTTAAGCAAGAAAAACGTATCAGACTTTTTTAATATGAAAATATAGTTATTAGACTTGTTGTCTAGGTCATTTTTATGACTATAAAAGCATGTGTGTCACGTACTGAAAAATCAAATCATTTGATAGCTAGATAATTCATAAGTTATTCGTATAAAGTTAATATGACGTTTCATTGACAATTTAAAAAGTCGCATAACTAATATATTTATAAGTTATTTTATGTATTAGAAGGTGGAATAATTAATACATGAATAATTATGTATTCGTAAATTATTTCACCTTCTAATATATAAAATAACTTACATATACATATACATATATTAGTTATGTGACTTTCTAAATTGTCAATTAAACGTCGTTTTAAACTTTATACATGAATAACTTATTTTCTATTTACTCACCAAATATCGTTAAAATTATATAATTAATATATGTATAACTCTAATCAGCTACCAAACAACCGGAAAGAGTTTCAAAAGATAGAAAGGAGTGTTTTACAAATATAAGTAGTTGTTTTTTAATTAATTAACAATAAAATTGTTGGTTGCTATATTGGCAAAAGAAGATGAATTTATAAAAGGGTCTAATTATTTTGTATTTTTACATGAGACAGGTGGAAGAAAATTGTGGGCTAAATACAGTGAGTGAGATAGCAAGTGCTGTACATGAAATGGTGGCCATGATTAAGGATGAGGCTATGTCTTGATGAGATGAACCCCCACCCCACCCCACCCCACCCCCCTAACTCCAAATCCAAGAAATTGAAGAGAAAAAAATTGTTGTTCTCAAGATTTTATATATTATTGTCATGATCAAATCATTATTTTCTTTAGATTATTTATGAAAATGTTTATTTTATTTGTTTCGCTTTAATTGACATAATTTATGAAAATGTAAATGTAAAGATAAAGTTATTAAGATATAAATCTTAAACTTTGAATTTTCCCCTTTTCCTGATCTGCATTTATAGGTATAATATTTGAATCAATATTAAATTATTATTTTTTAAGAACAATCAATATTATTCAATTTCAAACCGTTTTTAATACCTCTTTAAGAAAAGTCACGAATTTGGATACCAAATTAATATATTAGAGTTAGTTTATTTATGTAGTTATTTACTCTTTAATTGAATAGAAATCTGTTTTTTTTTTAAAATATTTCGATTTTTATACTTTGATGAGTCTTGAATTTATTTTAAAAGAAAAATTATTCAAATACATAACTTATTTTATTATCTTCTCTAAAATACTTTATCATTTGAAAAAAATACAAAAATCTTTACTTTACGCGATTTATCAGTTGGATACATCATTTTACGCGTCGATCGAATTATATTTATTTTAGTTATTTATTTTATGCGATCTATCAATTGACACATCATTTTACGCGATGTATCTGTCGGATACATCACTTTACGATGTTTCAAGACTTACGCAATGTATCAGGATGTTACTTTACGTGATATATCGGAACACTGAGTGATGTATTTAAAATCGAGACGCAATGTATCAAGACGTTGAAAGATGTATCTAAAACCAAAATGTGATGTATCAGGACGTTTGAGATGTATCCGAATTCCATCAAATTTAAGGAATTTTGTAATCTGAAAAAATAATTAAAAAATGTGTAATTAGCTCTTAACACTATGAGATTTGTGTAAAATCTAATTTTTTAAATTGTCTATCATAAAGCCAATTGATTACCTAATATATATATATATATATATATATATATATATATATATATATATATATATATATATATATATATATATATATATATATATATATTCTCCCCCGCACCCCACCCCACCCCACCAACACATGCCACATGGGCTTTGGTACAGGAATTGTCGAATACTAATTAGTTTTGAGAATGTTTTCTTACAATTATTATACGTTATATTATATATTATACATGTCCCACGATTTGATTTTTATATA
The DNA here is from genome assembly GCA_022817965.1 of Solanum lycopersicoides. Classification (NCBI taxonomy): domain Eukaryota; kingdom Viridiplantae; phylum Streptophyta; class Magnoliopsida; order Solanales; family Solanaceae; genus Solanum; species Solanum lycopersicoides. Next base: position 4,301,402 of record CM040628.1, on the reverse strand, counting down.
TTTGTGGGAACTTTCCTTAGATTCTTTGCTTCATTCTTAAAATGTTTGTAAATCTTTTTACACTAATAGTGCATATCATGGATTGACCGGGATCGATCTCCCCTCAATATTTTTTGAGTTGAGTATGTCTCATAGGACTTGCCTAGTGCGGTTTACATTCTCCGTATGGCTTGTAGGGGGCCGGGAGTTTGCTCAGTGCGTACAAAGTGCTCACCAGAAGGGCAAAGGATGTAACAGAGATTGTAACGATTCCAGGTTATTCTGAAGTTCCAAAAATTGTGCATACAATATATATCACGTATAATGTTATCTAAAATTACGCGTGATAGCTAGTAAACCACATATGATATATAAATCGCATTAGGTAAGTCCAACTCGATAATTAATGTTTCTCTATACAATTGGCCAAGCAATTTCTTCATCATAATAAACCAATTCTTTCACTCATACAGTAAGAATACAAAAATAATAATTGTATTATTTTTAAGTTAATAAATCCATTAAAGAAAGGTTACCCATCTCGATAATGTTTGATTATAATTGGCCATGCAATATATTTCATCATTATTATGTTTATTGACTCAATTTATTTTATTTATGTAGTGGTCCTAAAAATGTTCCCCTTTCCCTTATCTAAATCAATATAAAGATACAAAATTCATAAACAATTATTAATTGTATGTACCTTCTCATCAAATAATTTGTTGTTCTTTTCAACTTCGAGGAAAGTTCATATAGAGATGACAAGACTATTAGTACTAGAATTCAATCGCGGAATAATCAGAAATTTTAAATTTAAATTTAATTATAAACTTATTTTTAATAAAAGAGTTATCCGATTTTTTATCATGGATTAATTGATTTCTAAGCGAATATAATCATCGAATAAAAAATTAAAAAGAAAAGAATAAAACAAGGATCAAAAGTTTTGCTAGTTATTCCTTTTTGGGACTATGGTAGAGTAAATGATCATTCTTTTTCTTATACCTTATATACTATGTAGAAATTAGAATAAGGTTTAAAGACTCTAATTAATTAAAGATTCTTTCAAGCAAACTAAAAAATTTTATCATAAAAAATATATTCAATAACAACTGTCTAAATTTTCTTTTAAATAATAAGAGGTTACATGCATATTAATAACTCAATCAATTCTTCAAAAATATATTATAATACCTTCATTGATAATAATAATAATAAAAAATATCAGGCATATATTACTTTTAATATTTTGTATGTATATTTATTGCCGCTAAAAACTTTTTTGTTATAATATGTTTAACTAATTGACATGAATTGTGATGGAATGATTAAGATTTCTTCATCTTTATAAAGAACCTTGCAGTAATGTACCGTGTGAATTCATCAAACGTCAATATGAATATCAAACGTAACGTGTGGGAAATAAAAAAGAAAAAAAAAACATGTGTACTTTTTTTCTTTGCTTTTATGTGTAGTCCTATATGTTGAATCTTTGAGCAATGACATTAGCTAAAAGACATTTTCAAAAAAGAACCTTGAGGTGAAATTTCTCTGGACAAATCAATTATTGGTTCATGAGAAAGTTTACTAAATAAATTGAATATCCAAAATATGATATTTTGTCAGCCTTTTTTCACATCAAAAGATAAGAGTAATTTGGCTATCAAAAGCAAATTAAAAAGAACTTTATATTATAGTCAACTTAATATTATAGTGCAAAAATACTAAACAACATATGTACAACTTTATTGTAAGATGATTAAGAGTATGAGAATCAAATTATTGAATTTTTTGGAGTGAAATCATCAAACATAGAGTTTTTCTTATAACATTTGATTAAAAATTATACATATACTTAGTAATATAAAAGTATTATAAGTCGCAATAGTTAACTTAAAAACATATGAAAAAATTGCGATAAGAAACAAAATATACTACTTTGACTCTCCAAATTAAATTGTAACAGCATATCGTAAAAGGAAACGCTAAGGATTACCTATTTCCCATTAGTCCTAACCTTGTTGGACGGAGTTATCTGGTACCTATTATTGGTGAGAGGTGACATATAATTTATGGAAAATTATTCGAGGTGCACGAAAAGCTGGTGCGGACACTAGAGTTGTAAAAAATACATTTTTATTTCTCAATTATTCACTATGTATCCTAAAGTTTAAGAAGTGATATGACCAAAAGAAAAAAAGCTGAAATAAGAACTGAACATATTTGAGAAGATTTGTTGTCACACAAGAAGTTGAGAATCCATATAGGTTAAAAATAAAGCTACAAAAGCTTTCTTATATGTACCTTCTATATATGATATGAGAATCTTGCTTTTCTTTGACTAATAATTTTTTTGTTTGATATGTATCGATCTATATTGAAGTTCAACTATATATATTTGGATTCACTCTACAAAGTTTCATATTAGGGGCTAAAAGGCTAACTAACAAATGTGACTCTATACCTGGAAAGACTTGAACCGGAAACCTCTGATTAAGGCAATTGTATCAATAGAACATGTATGTTTATGAGTTTTAGCTTGTTGTCAACGTACTAGCCCTAGTCATCGAGTTGAACCCAACCGAGCTCACTCCCCTATCGAGTTGAGTCGAGCATGAGTTGAATCTAACCAAGCTTTTTACGATATAATTTCCAGTCATACCCTTTTCTTAAATGTAATATATATAAGTAACAATAATAACATAATTAATATAATTTCATAAATGAATCTAAAGAGGATAATATGAGCACAAATCTCATTTTTATCTTGTACGTCCAGATAAAATTTTTGTTTTCGATAGTAAAAACACATTTATTTTTCTAAAAATTATTCTTGAGAAAAGAACATTTGACAATGTTGTCATTTATATCAAATACATGTCCGGAATATAAATGATTGTCCTTATCCACGCTCTCAAAAGGTGAAAACTATAATCGAAAATAACATTTATCATCAGCTTTTTGATATTGGAGTTTCATATTTACAAAAAAAACATCATGATCATATCTTCGAATTTTACATGTAAAATTCAAAACTTCACCATATATAATTGTTATTTTCCATTTATAAAACTTAAAAATAATTATATGTGAAAATTATTCCAAAATGAATATACGTGGCCAAAATATAACTATAGCCTGTGAGTTTACTATTATAAATTGTGTTCCAACTTGAACAACAAATTGCATAACATATTGCTTTTGGCAACATTTCAAATTTAATAAGTTTCGTCTTACGGCCATACAATAGAGTGGTTATTTGACACTTATCACTTATGTTATTCATTAACAATACTATATTCGTGTAATTTTATAAATAAAATTTGAAAAGATATTTTGTACCTAAACTTTTCTCTATTTTAAATAAAAAAACTGTTTTTAAAAAAAAATTATGGTCTAACGAGATCATCGCGAGAGAAATTAATCCAACAATTAAGGTGGAAACTAACTTGGGAAATCAAAATGTTAGTTGAGCAAGAAATAATAGAAAGGGAAGAAGGGATTTATATTTGTTTCTCTTTATATCTATATATATCTATAGTACCTTAAAAGCATGAATCACTGATTTAAATATTAAATTACTATAATACGTCGATTTAAAATATCTAGTTCAGTAATTTTTTTAGTTTTCTGTCCATCTTATTTTTATAACACCCAATTCACTATATATATTTTATATTTTACATCTATAAATATATAAATTTCCTCACATTTTTAAACTACTAATTCTTTAGTTTTCTATTCATATTCTTTTTACAACACCCAATTTCGTATATCTTATATATTTTATATTTCCTTAATTTACTTATTTATATTATGTTATGTTATGTTATATTATGTTATACTATATTATATTATGTTATATTATATTATGTTATATTATAAGTAGACACTTTTTAACATTGAAGGGTTGTGTCTCTTTGAAGAATTGTGACTTTTTCAAAAAATTGTGATTTATTCGATGAAAAGAAGTGTATTTAAGATCTGCAATTAAGAGACTTTTAGAGTGACTTTTTTTATTTTTACGTATCACAATTAATTTTAAAATAACAAAAAAATGTAAATAGATAAATGTAATTGGAGTTGATAAAGTGTTGACACATCATCTTGTCTATATCAAGATTCATATTATAAATCGATATAGATATTTTTGGATATTAATTTTAGTAAGTTAGTAATCATAAGAAACTTTATATCAATTATTTATAGGACTTTCTACTTTATGATTTCATTTATAATAGTTTATTCGACTTTTTGAGTTAATATTATTGACATTATTTTAAAAAATAATGTCACATTCGGAGAAAAAGAAAACTCGAGATAGTATGTTGAAGTCAGAAAAGGATTCATCAAACTAACTTTACTAAAAACTTATCCACTAAATAGTCGTGGTACAAGACCTCCGTCTCTTTCTAAGAAACTCAACAAATGTCTATTAGTGGCGAACAACAAAATTACAAGTATGAATAGTCTGTTCATTTAAAAAAAATACAAAGCATGAGGAGAATCAAGACCTTCCATTTTTGGAATGTCTTTGGATTACATCAATTTTAAGTGATTTTTGTATATATATATTTTAAAAAGTATGAATAGTATGTTATTAGCTTTTATACACCATGAAATTTGGAAAAAGGTTTAGCTAATTGGGCCATGGGCTGTAATAGCATTTGTATTCACAACTTGGGCTACTTTTAATAATCCTAATAATGCACTTAGCGGGTGAAAGGACACAAATAACATATTTTAAAAGAGAAATTTTCTCTTATAGCCAATTAAAAATAACTTAATTATGCTCTATACATATAGTTTATTAATTACGATTCATAGCTACATGTTAGAGGGAGGAGGGAGGAGAGCAAGAATGGGGGAGGGAGGAAAAAGGCAAGCAAGAGATGACAGAGAGTGGAGAGAGGCAAATTATATATGTATATATGTCGAATTGCATATGTATCAGTCAAATAATTGTATATATGTAACTGATATACATATTTATATATTTGGCAAACGTGAATGGGAAAGGAAGGAGAGAGGCGAGCAAAGAGGCAAGAGAGTGGAGAGAGACGAATTATATATGTATATCTGTCAGATAATTGTATATATAACTAGTATACATGTATTTGTATATATGGCGAGTGAAATGAAGATAGCGGGGAGAGAGACAAGCAAGATTGGGGAGGGAGGAGAGAGGCAAACGAAAGAGGGCAGAGAATGAAAAGAGGCTAATTATATTGGTATATCTAACTATTTATCATATAATTGTGTGTATATATATAAATTTGTGTTTGATTTGTTTTTGTATGTGTATAGAAAAGGAGATAGCCGAGAGAGATGATGTAATAACACTTAAAATTAAACCGTGAGGCGTGAGCCGAAATTAATTCAAAATATAGCTATGTCAGCTCAATAATTAGTATATATTTGCGCCAACTCTATGTTCCTTCTCTTCTTTCTTTTTTCAAGTCACAATCAGAATGTATATATCAGCGTACATTTAAAATATATTTCAGAAACGGTTTTAGCTAATTGGGCTATGAACTTAGGCTAGGAACACTCTGAGAAACATTATTTAAGATATAGCCAAAGTTCATTAATTTTTTGCACGTTTAACTACTGCGATAAATATTCTAATATCATGTACCATTTTCAGAACATTATTTAAAATATAGCCAAAGTTTATTAATTTTTTGCAAGTTTAACTACTGCGATAAATATTCTAATATCATGTAACATTTTCTTTATTAGTGTACAACTTTTTTACACCAAAATCTTTAGCATGTACAACCATGGCTCCAAACTATTACGTGCTTCATGAAACACACAGCAAAATTCAACATCAAATTGACAATCTCGTTGCAAGATACATTTCATTGGATTAGCGTAAACATCGAGTGAAATAAATTTGCTCCGTCTCTTGTTGTATTATTAACCTAATAAACTCAAAATATCTCTTCAAGAAGAGGGAATATGTAAAATTCATTTGTTTCCAAGTCCTTTATGTGGAACATTACTTTTACACTTTATATATATGTAAATCTTGAACCCAACTTGAAGAATTCAAGAAGTAAAGTGAAGTGTTCTTACATTGTTTGTCTTGGATCTTGAATCTTGCTAGTTGTAGGCAATGAGCACTTTCCACTAGTAGAAAAAGACCTTTTCATACTAATAGGCACTTTTTGCAATGAACGTCCAAAGGAAGAACTCTTCATTGCTTTATACAAACTCGAATTTCTATCTCCTCTCTTTGAACTCGAACATCCTTGATCAATTTTCTTCGAATTCATCTCATTCATCTCGTTCATTGTGAGGTGAATCACTTGAGCAACAGATGAATCCATTGAGACCGATCTTCGTGCTGGTTGTAGTTCATTGTTCATCTCCTTCACTCTATGTTGATCAACCAAATCGCTAAAAACACGACCCCCTTTCCTCCTTCCATCAACATTAACTCGTGGAATTTTCATCGATAAGTCCATCGTTGATCTCCCTTCCTCCTCATCCTCATCAAGATTTTCAACTACTCCACACCTCATTTCTTGATTATTCCCCTCTTCATCCAATTCAACATCAACATCATTCGTACTAGAGCCGTCATCACCTACACTAGTAACCGATACAACTTCCACAACATGATCCATTCGAGGGGAACTATCCATATCGGAGACAATAGGAGCACGACACAACGGGCAATTCTTGTGTGACCTTAACCAAGTATCAATACAAGGAATATGAAAAGCATGACTACACTTAGGCAACAACCTTAAACTCTCATCCTCCTCAAATTCAGTCAAACAAACTGAACAATCACTCCCATCAATCAAAAACTCATCTTTTTTATACTTAAACACCGTAATCGAATCAATAACATCTTGTCCAAGTCCCACAGTGCGAATATACCAAATCGGATGATCCAACATTGGGCCCAAATTCTCATCTATAACAAAATCCTCTCTAGTTTCATCAAATTGTGTAACATTATTTGATCTTGAATTTGACCTACTCCTCTTAAGTATAATCATATAACATATGAACATAAAAAAAGCCCCAAATACACAAAGCATTATGATAAAATAAAAGGGCATATGATATTTTTCACTTGTCACATAAGGAGGAGGAGGAGGGGGTAAAAATGGACCATCACTAGGAACATATGTATCATAATGATCATCACAATCATTTGTACAAACATATGATGTACAACTCAAACATTTAACACTTTTTGGTACATCAAATATATGTTCTTCTAACATCTTTCTATTAAAAAAAGCCATCAAATCAAACAACAAGGAAGAACATATAACACAACAACACCTTTTAAGGTAACAATAATACCTTAAGATTTTCAAGAATCTTATGACCCTTTTCTTGGATTCTACAATACTTCAAGATTTTCAAGAAACTATGAGAAAAAAATGGTACCTTTTTTCTTGAATTTTCATGAGATGATGCATAGAGTATCTTAGTGTAAAAACAAGAAAATTGGAATCATTTTCTTGGATTTTTTAATTCTCAAGATTTGCTAAATTTTTATTTTTTGTGGTTGAGGATTGAAGGAATTAATTAAGGGGAAATTTACTAGAAATTTCTATATTTTGGAGTATTTGTGATAAGTCAATGATGACTTTTAACGTGCTATACGCGTTAATTAAAAAATAAATAAATAGTGGGGCCTTACATCACATAAAGTCCAACAGATGACTAAAGTTGGAAAAAAAACAAAAAAATTGATTTGAATTATTTAATTATTTCTTGTTTGTGTATATCTTGTTATACACAGCGTAAGTGTCACTACACGTGTAAGATGAAACCTACCTAAGTCTCACCGCAGAATCATGGAGTACTAAATAAGGATAAACAGAGTCGAGCGAGAGACGACAGAGAGTAGAGAGAGACGAATTATATATGTATATTTGTTAAATTATATGTGTATATTTGTTATACTTATATATGTGAAATTAGTATATATATGTGTGTATATCTGGCATGAGAGGACAGAGAGTCGAGAGAAGCTAATTTTATTTTATATCTGTCATATAATTGTATATGTATAAAAGAGAAGAGGGACAAGAGAGAGGAAGAGAGATAGAGGTGAGATAATTTTAGCTAAAATTAAGTTGCGCGTAATAATTAATGAAAATTATAGCTACATTAGGTAATTAACTAGTATATTAATTTCGATTTCAATAATAGAAATTTAATTTCATCCTCTAAAGACAATTATTGAAAGTAGAAAGACAAATTAATGTGTAGATTTTTGACAAATGAAGATTATAGACATAAAAAGATTTGCTAATATGAAAAGAGATATAGTTTTCAATTACATTAGCATTTAGCAAGTTGTTTGCCATAAAAAAAAATATATATGGTCATTATAATTTGTGAACCTTTAATCCTTAAATATGAATTGGATTGTTATTTATAAATCACAAATTCAAAGGAAAATGATATATGTATATACATTGAAAGTTTTTTTATGAAACGATACTTGAATAATATTATTATTGTAGAAGGGTGTGAATATGAAATACCATCACCCATTAGGAAGATAGTTAAGCAAAATTAATGAGGAAAATGTTAAAAAAGTTCTATTAGATATAATGTGTAACAATGAAATTTACTTTGTATATAGAATAGCGATTACGAATTATTTTTTTATCGAAAAAATTAATAAAATATGATAGATGACAATTTCATTTATTTATTTTATTTTATTTAAAAAAAAAAAAACTATGTGTGAGAATGTGAAATGTTCAAAGCTTTAGATAAAGTAGGTAATCTTTCTTAATTTTAAATTAAATTAAATGTTTGGACCATTTATATGGTAGGTTATCTACTTTTTCAATCCTTAGAAAATGTCCAAATGTTACCCTAAACTTTTTTACTTATCTAAATTCTATTATATAGTATTATTATATTAAGTAATTATATAAAGTATTAATCTTTTAAAAAAAAAACATATAATTACAAAAAATATCAACTATCAAATCGATGTATCGATATATAATAATACTTCACAATTTTATAAGGAAAGAAAGAGCAATTAAAGGAGCAAGTGGTTGCACTTTCTAGTCAAATTTATTTTACTTCATAGTGACTTTATTCTCCTAAAAATCATATATATCGATCCCTAAGTCATTTATTTAAAGAAAATAAACGTATAGCTACTCTTTCTCATTACAAAAATAAAAAGAGATAATTATATATAATAACAAACTAATAATCTAAAATAAATGGAGTAGCTACTGTTTGATTTAATTGTGCCACATAGCAAACGTTTGCCAAAGTTTATCAGTCGCCTCTCTCCCAAAACTCTCGCTCGCCACTCTTTCATTCTCGTTCGCCACTCTCCCTCTGCTCGCCTCTCTCGCTTTATACAACAGAAGTCTATAAATTGTGTTTCTGTTTTTGTATAAAGCGAGAGAAAAACATATATCTTCTTCCTATACACTTATAATTATACAATATACAAACATTTTACTTCGATTCAATTGTATGCAAAGCAAATTTTATATAGATATTGCAGCAAAATAGGCCAGCGAATTATACAATTGCAGTGAAATAGGCCAGCGAATTATACAATTGCAGCGAAATAGGCCTGCGAATTATGCAATTTAGGCCAGCGAATCATACAATTGTATATGTATAGCGAGGCCAGCGAATTATACAGTTATATATTTGCTATGGAGCGCAATTATGCAAACTTTGCTATAACATATAAATATGAATTTTTTGTTTGCTATGTGAAAGTTGCCGAAATAAAAACAAACAAAAATAAAATGAGCGTTTAACGCTATTTAATTTGCGGTGGTACAACTCATTTATTCATAAAATTTATGTTCATGTCACATTAATATATTGGGGGGGGGGGGGAAATTTAATATGTTAGTTAATCTAATTCTAAAACACACAAAAAAATATATAATATTTTGAGTTTATCAAATTATCTAACTTGACCTTCGGCCCATGGCATATAAATGTTCAAGTTAATTAAGTTGTAAATCCAAGTATTTGAGGTGATAAAAATGGCATTTAACAAAATTTATTTTAGTAAATAGAGTTATCTGGTACCTATTATTAATAAAAGGTGAGAAATGCTTCATAAAATTAATCGAGATGGACGAAAATTCACCCAACCAGCCAGCAATCATAAAGAAAATGGCTTCTCAAAAAATTTATCCCTTCATTAAGCCACACCATACAATAATATTTAAGATGAGTTATGACAATCAATAGTGTAATTATTATTCTTATATTAGCATTAGTGAATTTCAAATATGCACTAGCAAGTTGATTATTATTTTTATCTTTAATATTCATTAAGAGATTTACATAGTCAAAGTTAGAAAAAAAAATACAATTTTTGAGATCTAAATTGAATCTCCAAACAAATTTTTAATTTCAAATTAATTTATTTTATCAATGATTTCAAATACTGTCTTTATTTCACAAACTTAATTTATGTTACTCCACATTCTGTCTTTATCTTAGATTATTATAAAATATGTTCCACTTTTATCTGTCCTTATTATTTGTCGTTTCATTAGCCAAACAAATTAAGTGTAAATTAATAATTGTATAGATAAGACTACGCATATTAAACGACACGTTATAGAATTATGTTTCTCTGTTTACACAGGATAAGAATAAGACTGTGTACACAACACCAGAACTATTTAATAATCCTATAACTTTCAATTTGTCTTTCTATGAATTAATACTTAATAAAGATAAATAGTCTAAAGCAAAAAAATAAATAAAGATAAATAGAATCATTTATTTTTTTCAAAGCAAATGGAATATATTGACTCTTAATATTTCTTTTAATATAATCTTTGCTTATACTCAGAAGCAAAGAATTTCTTCCTATGCTTACACGCATCTTATATTAAAATAAATAAATATATGTTAGAAAACTAAAAGGTTATCCAACCAATCAGACTGTGCCACTTCATCAGAAATGTGGGTCCCGCTAATCCTATCAACCAATCAGAAACTTTTGATCATTTTGACAAACTCCCCTTATATCCAACAACAACTACCATCAACCAACTTTCTTTGAATTCTTGACATATTTCATCATTTTTTTGCAAAATTTAGCCAAAAAAATACAAGAATTTGGGATGATGGCAGGATGGTTGATGAATAATCAAAAGTTAAGTCCTATGGGGTTGATGATCAACAAAGATGAGATGAATTATGTGTTTGGTCAAAAACAAAAATCAAGTCTTGATTTTCTTATGCAGAATTGTGACTTGCCTCCACCTCTCAAGGTGTTTTCTGGTCCTGATATGAATGATGATAATGTTAAGGAGGCGAATATCGAGGTTAGAGAAGAGCTAGGGAGTGATAGGTTGGAGGTTCTAAAGGCGTTGAGACGATCACAGACACGAGCAAGAGAGGCAGAGAGGAAGTACCTGGCATTGCAGAAGGAGAAGGAAGCTCTTTCGAATTTGATGTTGGATGAATCAGCGCGAGCTCTTGCTTATAGGAACTGGATCAAAGTTCTTGAGCTACAACTCCTGCAGTTAAAAACACAAAAGCAGCAGCAGAAACAGCAACAGCAGCAGCAGCAGAAGCAATATGAACAATGGAACAGAACAAAAGAAGATGAAAATGGTACAAATGGAGTAACATGGCTCATAGCAGTTGCTTTCTGTTTAGGCATAGCTGCAATTGGTTACAGATACCTCCTTTGACGGAGAACGGGTCAAAAAGGAACACGATATCAAAGCAGACAATACGTGTCATTGGCTTCAGCTATGCCAGACTTGTTCATCTTTTTTGTTTCTTTTTTCTCATATTCTGAATTGCTTTACCTTCTCACATCCACATTGTTTTGCAGTTGAGAAGGTTAGCTTTATCAGTCATGTTGTATATACAGAATTAACCAAATGCCACAAAATTAGACAGGAACTATGTACAATTTGTAACGGAGACATTTAACTATAGACAAGAAAAGCGTTCTGAAGACACAAACATAGATATGTATAGACATAAAAAGCTCTTGATTACATACTCGGTGCAAATATTTTACATGAACACGCTTACATAAACTATGGTTCCCTATTTCTCATGTAATGGATAGGTGAACAGACCTCAAATGATCATAGCAATTATCACTGGTGTCAAAGAAGCGCAAGCAAACCCAGCAAACATGATTACCACACTTACACTCGATATGATTGCAGCCATCAAACTTCTCAATTGTACATCTGCAAACGGGGCATTTCTTAACATTGTCTTTCCCCTTGGACCATTCCTCTAGAGAGCAATCTGGGTCGTTTTTAACTTTCTGGTACATCTCACATGACAGGTAAGGATGATACTCCATGTGGCAACTCGTACATGTCTCCACATAGCATGCACCACAGGCAAAAGGTGCACCAACCATATCGGGATCTGCAATGCGATAAACTGAAGGGCAGTCTGGTGAGGGGCAAAAGCGGTAGGTACTCCCATTGGCTGCAACAAAAGCCCCCAAAGAAGCCCTGAAAAGTTCTTCCAACTTCTCAATTGACAATAAAGACTTCAAATCAGCAAGCAAGATGGGTTCCGCACAACCTTGATGAAGACAGCATATGGGGAAACCTTCCCGGCTTTTGATTGCAGACTCGCACTGCTCTAGCAAGCATGTCCGACAGAATACATGGCAGCAAGCTTCAAGTTTATAAGGATCCTCCAGTCCACACAAGCAAACAGGACAGTCAGCATCATCTCCTGTCGTTTGAGTTGGAAAACTTCTTTGAGCAATTTCAGAGATTATGTCCTCAACATTTTGCTTCATATCTTTAGTACCATTGATATAGATGCAATGGCGCTTTGTGTTCAGAGAGAACTCTGCCCCAGGCACCTTTTCTTTAAGCGCACTAAGGTCTGGTCCAAATGTCTGAACAACTCTTTTCATCAGGTCATGAGGCAAATGTCCTCCACGAAGATGCACCTCAAGTTGTTTATTTTCATGTAGCGCCAGAAGGGAATCAATAAATCTCTGTTGAGCCCTATCAACATTGTCTAAAGAACCAAATATACTAACAAGCAAGCTATGCTTGTCAAAATAAATATAGGTTCCTGTCTCCCGTTGAATTGTCCTCATAATGTTGTTTCCTTCTCGAGAGAACAGAAGTTGAACAACCTTTGGAGTAATGTCCACGTGATCTACAATCTTGCCTTTCATAAGTTGCTCCAGTGGCCTTCTCAAATCTGCCACAACTTTGGTGGCAGTAGCAGATATCTTAACTGTACAGGAACCGTTATCATTTCTCTGTAGCTCGCATTTTCCAACTGCAAGACAATTACAAGTTTCACTCAGCTACCAATTAAATAAATCCATATCCAACTACTGAAATTTTTTTCTTCTGAAATAAGAGTCACTTCTTAAACTATAAATAACATTGAAGAGACACGAAAGGTTGCAGAAGAATCCCCTCACTAACCCTTTTGGATTCTCTAATTTTTCTCCTCCCCCAATCCACCAACACAAAAATAGAGAGCATAATTCAACAAGCCCATCTTTTATCTTTAGAGAATTTTCAAGATAAAAGACAACACAGTTTCACATCAACCAACAATCTGAGCACCACAAATAAGATTTAAAATAGTGCTATAGGAATGTGAACAACAATATAGAAAGTAGCCAACAAACCGAGCATATAAACCAGAACATTTCAGGTTCAGTTTAAAACAAAATCCGGCACGTCACTTAAGCAACCTAGTTTGACACTGACGTAATTGTAAAGAAGATATATAAAAATAAGTAAGCACAAGATACCCTTTCTTCGGCGGAGGCTAGCAAGTAAAAAATCCAGCTGGTTCCTGATGACATGATAAACCGCTGCAGGACAGGAAACAGAGCTGTGAAACAGCCGCTCACATCTTATTTTCTGCCAGGGAAGGCATCCAGGCAAAACCATGCCGTCAATTTGCTCCAAGGCCTTGGCTGCTTCAAGATGAAGAGACCCATCAAATGTTATAGCTGCTTTTGCGAAATACTCAGTTAGTTTCGGCTGGAAGACCTGGACACGAACAGAGTTAACAAATGGAACCTTTTTAGGCATGAAGGGAGATATTTCTTTCCGAAGTGCTTCTTCACAAGTAGCTATGGGAGGATCTTCTACAGAATCTCCTCTCACCAAGAAGAAATCCAGAATTCTCCTATTTGTTGTTGCCCTTAACACCTCAAGTATCTCTGTCTCAGCAATGTCCTTATCAAGTCTAGCAATGACTATGTTATTAGGGTTCTTATCGCTTGCCTCACAACGGATGACATTTCCACCAATCATAAGATCAGAGAGGTCATCTAAAATTAAAGGAACATCCATAGGATCACATCTCAGAAAGCCTACTCCTTTACTGTACCTACGAGGCCAAGAAATTTTAGCTTTGAGAACTGAACGAAACATCTTTCGATCACTACAGTGTATGCTCCTGGATGGAACCATTTTCAGAAAGCCACCATTAAATTCCACTTTATCTAAGGTTGTAGCCTGTTCTGCAGCATCAGGGGCAAGAAATTTTACTGTGCCCCACTTGTTCTCCTCTTTGTCCTGGCCCATTCCAGAGTACTTGTGCACCATACAAATATTACCAGATGTGGCTCTCTCCAAAAACATCAGCAATTCCTTGTCATCAATGGCATTTCCATTTGAAGGAAATATGTCTACAGTCAAACATCTCTTCTCAAGCTCCAAATGCTTTATCACAGCTCCAGCTCCAAAGAGAGCAACAGAGGCCGATCCTCCATTGAATAGACATTTCTCTAAGCATTCGTTCCGCAACAGCTTACTTTCATACTTTAGAGCATCATTTACCTGGAATGTAACACTCTCCATGTCTCTCGAAGACGCATATAAAAGAACCTCATTCTCATCAACATTAACTTTAACGCCTATCCTTTCATCCTTATAAGAAGTTCTAATGCGCGAGACAAGATTATTAATGCTACTGTTAAATTTCCCACAAAATCTTTTGAGTAGCACGACTCCAAAGCCTGTCAAAACCTTTTTTTCTAACTTTCGTGCATCCATCTTCAGAAAATCAAACAAAGGAGCAGGAGTGAGGCTAACAAGAGAACTAAACTCAAATGCAGTAACACAGACCAGATACTCGTTAGCTGATGCAAGGACATCCCCAAAGACTACCCAACGTGGTCGTTGGCCAAAATTCAAAAGCGAACAGGAAGGATGTAGTTGGACACACTTCCCAGTTAGCGCAACCTCATAACCAAGCTGATCATAACCTGAGTACACAGCAACATTTTCTGCAAGTGAAGAAAGAATTATACTTTGCAATATTTCGTCACACTTGTTATGCACTTGAGGATGCCAGCGCCAGTAACTGGTTAAGATCATATTGAGATCATTCTGAAGACAGGCTTCCATTTCCAGCACTGTCTCATGGCATCTTCTCATGGATTTAGCATTGATACTATTATCCCAACACCAGCTATTCTTCTTTTCCCTAGGCACAATCTCCCATTCCCTGTAAACAGATAGTAAAGTAAAGAGGTCCCCACTTGGATGGCAAAATTGCACCTTGTGGCAATCAGATTTAAGCTTGTCTCCTTCAGAACCGACCCTACAGAAAATGCTGCTGGAATTTGCCATAACGGCTGCAAGCACAACACCTTCTTTACCCAAACGATGATCAAAGCAACTGAGGATCATTTTTCCCAACCGAGGTTCAATACCCAACTTCACCAGTTTTAGTCCTCCTTCAGTTAATTCAGATGATGCATCATCTCTTTGTGTAACAGCTCCTAGTTGAACCAGATTTCTGGTGGCCATCTCAATAGCTTTAGGGCTCGGTGCATCAACAAAATCAAAATCCTGCACATTCTTGATACCTAAAGCAAGAATCCTCAGCACTGCAACACCAAGATGAACTTTCACAATTTCAGGTTCCTGATGACGAGGCATATCCTCAAAATCACTTTGAGAGTACAGCCTGAAACACTTTCCAGGTTCAGTTCTCCCTGCACGGCCGGCTCTTTGGTTAGCAGAACTTTGGCTCACACAGCATATCCTGAGAACATTCATGCCAGAGCCAGGTTCAAACCTGCTTTCTTTAACCATGCCAGAATCAACAACATATTTGACACCGGGGATTGTCAGTGATGTCTCAGCTAGATTGGTGGTGAATATAACCTTTCTCTTCCCTGGATAGGAGAGAAACACTCGGTTTTGGTCATCATGGGATAACTTGCCATGCAAAGGTAAAGCAATGGCCTCTGGTGCTTTAAACTGCTCACAAGCCCACTCAACTTCACTCTGAGATGTCAAGAAGGCTAAAATAGCCCCCGCTCCCTCAGTTCTATCGATCTCAGTCACCATCTTCATAACATCGTGGACATAAGAGGCAATTGTACCTACAGCATGATGGGCATTATCTTCACAGGGAACATACTTTATATCAACCGGAAAAGTCCTACCAGCCACATGGAAAGTTCCACAACCAAAGAAGTAGCCTGCAAGCTGGTTTGCATCAACTGTGGCAGACATAATAATAAGCCTCAGATCAAACCTCTGATGAAGTAGTTTCTTAATCAACGCTAAAAGAAGATCGGTGTTAAGGCTTCTTTCATGTGCCTCATCGACTATGATGCATGAAATGTTGGACAAAGTCTTGTCGACCATATAGTGCTGTAATAGGCAGTGATCTGTCATAAAAATCACCTTTGAATCCAACTGCTGATCGGATGAATGTGGTGGATTACAGGAGATCGAACAATCATCATAGCACCCCTGGATTTCCTCTCTAACCCTACTTGCTAAAGAGTTGGCAGCAAGTTTTCGAGGCTGAGTACAAACTATAGAACCATTGCCAGCTATTCTTGAATCAGCAAGGAATTGCACTAATTGTGTACTCTTTCCTGATCCAGTCTCCCCAACCAAAACAGTCACCTAAAACATAACCATCAAAAAAATTTGATCACATCACATGGAGCCCCTAAAAACGAGATATCATCCCATTCAAATCACCAAGGATGCATACAAACAGACACAAAAGCTCATAATCAAAATCATCTACTGTTGAAAAGTCAATTATGAATAACATATTTGTATACTCAAATTACTTTTTTAATGAAGATATAATCAAATTACTAAATTGAGAACAATAATACGGGGAGGGGAGGGGGGGGGATTCTTCTAGCACCGCAAACAGCAAGATGAAATCATCTAAGCACAAGTTTTAGCTCCTCTTAATCAGTAAAAGCAATTTAAAACTCCATCACCAAAATTTCAAGTAAAGTTTTTACAAAAATCAACAGAAGCTGCAAGATAAGTGATAATAGCGGCGATTTCAATTGTTATATATCTATATAGAAGAAAAAAAAAGTATAGTTGTTACTATACCAGTACTACTAGTAAAATGTACGTGAGTATTAGCAAATTGTATTGCAAAGACTTGAAGAAAAAACATTTAAGCTCACTTATCCATCTTTTTACAAGTAAATGCTAATATTTAAGCTTGTTACCCTTTTACCATGAAGCGGGTAAAAGCCTTGACTCAAAGTTAAAGTTGCTTCCGTGGTTACGATGATTCATGGCGAAAAAGACAAGTTTTTTCATCAGTACAACATTTTAAAAAAAGATGAAAAAAATTAACTGCAAACTTTTTCCGGACAAGTGAAAATAGCTGTACTTTCAATTGGTATATGTCTATCCAAAAGGGGGAAATCAGCATAATTGTTACTGTAATACTAACAAAATACATTGCAACTACTTGCAGACAAAATATTTAAGCTCATTAATCCATTACAAGCAAAAAGAATCACAAGACTAACTGATACTAAGCTCCCCTATAGCCATCGATTTTGAAGTTGAAACTAGAAAATTTAAGTTTTTTTTGAAGTTGTAATTTTTAAAATTAGATATTTAAAACAAAATTTTCAATATTCAAAATCTATTGTAAGCTTGTTATCCTTTTACTCAAAGCAAAAACCTTGACTCAAGGGTTCCTTTTGGCTGTAGATTTTGAAGCTGAAACTCGAAACATAAAAATTTACCCTTTTGAAGTTAAATCATGGAACTTGATATCTGAAATAAATTTTTATAATCTCAACATCTATGGTAAAGCTAGTTATTATCAGTAAACAAAAGAGTAAGTGATATTAAATTTTACCTGTTGAGAAAGAATTTGTTGAAGTATCTGCTGCCTAAAACCATAGATTGGTAATCCATCATCAAGCCTTCTACATTCTCTCATCATGATAAAATGAATTATATTCCAATCAATCCCTTCACCAAAATTAAACACCTTAAAATCCTCATAATTCTTTGAATCCTCCAAATTATCAATGATACATTTAATCCCATTCTTGAATTCATCAATCCTTGATAATATCAAATCTCTTTCACCTTCAATACCCGTTTTCTTCTTCCATGTCTCCTGGTAAACACCAATCCTGTTGGGTTTCTTCAACAACAAAGAGATTTTCCCAAGCTCATCAATCACAAAACCCAATTTTTTCTGCCATTTTTGTACTAAAACCCCATTGATTAACCTATTCAATTTCTCCAAGAAAACCCCTTTTAATCTCTCATTCAATTCTTCTTTATCAGATGGAAGTTCAACTTTTGCTTTTAAAATTGGGTTATAACAATGCTCACCACTTAACCTTAACTCCCATAACTTCACCATAACTTCTAATGTTTGACACCATTCAACATACGATAGGGTTCCGACGATATAACTTGAGTCTACAATTGATGGGTTTTCTGGGGTGAAGGGTAACTTTGCTATCAAGCTGTTCAGGTGTTGCCGGTTCAGTTTCCAGTTCACCGGTGTTGCCCGGAGTTGGATTGTGAAATTGGGTATTTTCCGTTTCGAAAATCCCGGCAAATTCCGGTGAAACCCATGTCCCGATTGGGTCACCGGGCATGAAACCCGTTTTTGCATTGGAAAAAGAGAAGGAAAAAAAGTCTGCACAGAAGAACAGAGTGACCCGACAACTGATACAAAAACTGCGAAACTCTGTGGGTGGGTGGGTGGGGAAGAAAGGGACGGATAGTACGAGAAAAAGGGTGTATGTATATGTATATAATTTGTACGTATAGGTAGAAAAACAGAGCAAACAGAGAGGTAAACAGGGAACAGAGAAAGCTGAAAAGTTTGGTTTCAATTTTTCTCCTTGTTTTACTAGAATTGGGAAGCCTCAATTTCTTTGTTTATTCCAATTCTTGCAAGAAAAAGAATTAGAGAAAATAATTAAGGTGAAGTGGGGTCGGAAACGATGAGTCTCGAGTTTTATTTATAGTGAAAAGTGTTTTATTTTTGTAGTCGTTTTTAGGGTTTGTGATGGAGGCGCTTGACTTTTATGGACAGTGTAAAGTGTTTTATTTTATAGCGGGTCAACGACAAATCTCAATTTTTATGATTGGTATGTCTGTAGTCGTTTTTAGGGTTTGAGACGACGACGCTTGACTTTTATGGACAGTATATGATGATTTATTTTATAGCCGTTATCGGGTCAACGACATATCTCAATTTTTATGATTGGTATGTCTCATTTTTACGAATGGTATAAAGTGATTTATTTTATAGCCGTTATAGGGTCAATAACAGTTCTCGCTTTTTATGAATACTATAAACTAGTCAGTTTTTTCATTGTAAAGGAGTCAACGATGAATCCCGATTCTTATAAATGGTATGAAGTGATTTTCTCTATAATTGTTCTAGGGTCAATGACAATTTGATTTTTATGATCAGTATACAATGGTCTATTTTGACAGTCGTTATAAGGTCACGATGAATCTCAATTTTTATGAGCGATATAAAGCGCTTTATTTTATAATTGTTATATGGTCAACAATGACTCTCAATTTTTAAGAATAGTATAAAATATTTTATTTTGACGATCGTTATAGGGTTATTTGAATCTTGACTTGTGTAGTTGTTATGATGTCAATGACGACACTCAAAATATATGAATAGCATGAACTAATCTATTTTGAAAGTTGTTATAGGGTTAACAATCTAAATTTTTATGGATACTACAAAGTGATTTATTTTATAGTTGAAGTTTAATGACAATTTTCAATTTATATGGATAGAATAAATGGTTTATTTTATAATCGTTATAGGCTCGACGACGAATCTTGACTGTAAGATCCCGAAAATGACTTAGATGAAGCTAGAGCCTAACGTTTTTATGATGGTCTAAGGTCCTAAATTAGTCTATAAAGTGTGTTTGAGGCAGTAGCTAAGAGTTTAGGTGCATTAGAAGTCAAACGTCAAGGGTCGACCAAGACGTTCGACGACTAAGTCGCCTAAATGCCTCATATTTGTTTCTAAGTGATAATGTGTAATGCATGAGCTTGTATGGTTCTTAAATGTGTTTATATGATGTTTATAGTCAGCATGTTAAGTTTCGTGAAGTTTGGAGGTCAAACGCTCAAGAACATCCATGACGTTTGAAAGTTGTGCCTAAAAGTGACCTTGTGTGTGTCTAAGCATGTTTCGTCGAGTTTTAATTGTTCGTTTTGGATGAAACTCATGTGGTAGGTCCTAAACTCGTATACTTGCATGTTTGGGTTGGAAACGTCCGGGTACGACTCTACATAGGACCCTCAAAGGGGCCCTACGGGAGGACCCCAACTTGGAAACCAACATTGCCAAGCAGTGGCCAAACGACGGACCAGTCGACGGCCCGTCGACCAGGCAACGGTCCATTGATGAGTCCCTTCGATGGAACCAACTTGCCTGCAGGTGGTTGAGTCTCTGAACTAACCAACGAGACCCCACTGACGGGACGTACGCTGGATGATAGACCGTCGATGGTTACGTCGATGGTCCTAAACCTTTGCTACCAGATTCTGTTAAGTTAAAGGGTGATGTCGTAAATTCACCTTAAGCCCCTACAAGTCTTTGGACGTTTGTTTTGAGTGTGTGTGGATATTTTAAGTGTGTATAAGTCATTAAACACTCTATTAAACCCTAACACTAAAATCAAAACATATTCCCTTCAAAAGTTCTTCCAGAAAAACCTCAATGAGAGTCAAGGTGAAGATGAAGCTTGAAGATAGGTCTTCAATGGAGCTTCTTCTTCAATTGGCATTGGATTCTTCAAATAAGGTATGGGAGTTCTTCATCTAAGGTTTGCTATCACCTTAGAGCCAATTTCAAAGATGTTTTCAAAGGATTTCAATAAGATGAAAAAAGTCAATTTCTACTCTAAATCTTGGGTTCTTGCATGAAAGGTTTTCAAATGTTAAGATATGATGTTATTAATGTTAAATTGATGTTTTCCAATGAAATTCTCCATGAACCCACGATCTTCTCAATTCTCTAATTTTCACTAAAATATGGATAAATTGACTATGTTTTGAGATTGATGAATTCATGTGTAGATTGATGTGGTCTTGTGAATGATATATAGATTATGTATGAATGATGTATAGGCTGTTTCAATTTGATTAATTGAGTAATGAATACTCTTAGATCTGTTGACTATTAGGCTTATTGAATTGATATAAACTTGATGTTTGTAGATTCTATTGTAGTTCATATGGGCTATCTAATGATATAATAATTGTTATCAATTGATATATAATTGGTTTTAACTTGATAATTGTAGATTGAATTGACTTAGATTCATTAATTACTATGATTTTTATGCTTTGAATTGATGTTCATGGCTATGGGTAAGGGCCTTATGGTATTGAATTGAATGGTTTGGCTTTGGATTAAAGTGATAAGATCAAGTGGGTGGTATGCTGCCCTAACTCTATTATTATTGTGTATAGTTATTGTAATTTAGCTTTTGGATTATATGTGATTGGTATGGTCCACTTATGATGGCGGTGTTATGTGAATTGATGTGGCCTTATCGGCGTTATTTCAAGTATATTGATGATCATGGCCTTGTCGGCACTACTTGACGTAATATGTTGATTAGTATAGTTGATTATGTGAATTATGACTATATCTACCTATATGTGAAATAATGTGAAAGTATGTGTTCTTTTATTGATGTTATTTAATGTTAGAATAAGGGCTATATGTTAAGTGTGTAGTCTTAGAGTTGATATGTGATTGTCCCTAACTTGACTATAGGAGTCTATAATGATTATGTTGATGATGTTAAGGTAATGAATAGGTTGACTAAATAGTGGTAAGGGTCATTCCTAAACATAGGCTATATGTGTTAAATGGAAGTATGTTGTGTCTTGTTTAGGTAGACTTGTGTCCCTTACTTGATGCTTATGTGAATATGTGATGTCTTGACTTAGGAACCTAAAGGGTCTTAGTCTTGAATAAATGGATGTTAAGTGAGACATTGAATAATGATAAGAAAGTCATTTATGTGGAACCTTGAACCAAGTGGTAAGGTTATGAATCGTGAAGTAGTGAGTCGTAATGGTATCCTTCATGTAACGAATGATGGACTTAAGGTTAATTAGCTGGAACGGCATCATATCATACCTTAGGAAAGTCATGATGAGCTTCTTGTAACCATAGTAAGATAGCCCTAGTGGACCTTGCTTTGGTAGGGTAAATGTAATTGGGTCATGAACTAGATATGGGACCCATTTATATGAACCTTAATATGAATTGATCTATGAGAACTAAAGTAGAACCGAGTGAGTATGGTAAGGGGAAGTAGTTCTAGTTAAGTATGATACCAGAATACAAAGTATGCCCTTCATATTCCTTAACCATGTGCCTACATGGGATGTGTCTATGTTCTACCATTGGCAAGTAGAACGCCTCATCGGAGTAGGATAGAACTCCGGATTCCATGCTTTGCTACCATGGTCTATGTCGGTTATTGCATATTCTCATCATATGGGATACCCTCTAGCATTAGAGAAGTTCTATGAAGTTTAGGTGGTGGTATGAGACGCTACTTAGAGATTGCGCAATAGACTTTGAAGATGTTAGTGAGAGTTTCTAGATCTTCTTTAAGACCATCATGTGAATGTCCTTATGTGATGAATGTCTCTTAAATGAACTAAGTAATGTAATGACTTAAGATAGGGAAGCATGATAATTGTATAAGTTCTTTTATGGAGTAATTAAGGATTGTCTATTTAAGTTGTGAAGCGGGCAAGGGAATAGTCACTTTATTTCTTACTTAGATGAGTCTTAATAAAGATTCTAGTTAGTGAATATGTTTGACTATATGGACATGATCCTAACTTAGGTAAGTCTTAAGGACTATTTAGGTAATCTTGAAGAGGTCAGTCATGAACATTATCTTCTTGAGTTACTTGAGTAGGTCTTTGGATAACCTTTGAAAGGAGAATGTCATGTTCGGTGAATACTGTTGTATTAAGTAAGAATGATTCTATCTATGTAGTCTATAGGATCTCTTATGTGTGTGTGATAGGGATTGTATGGGCGGTCGCTCCACACTCACTCAAGTGAACCTTGGAATCACCTTCGATAGGAGGATCTTATGTTTTGCATGTTGATGTATTGTAGGTGTGTATGTGTCTCATTATGAGTAATCTTAAGGATCGTTTAGGCACATCTAGAGAGGGTGTATGGGCGGTCTCTCTTTGTGTGACTTAAGTAAATTTTAGAATAGCTTTAGTGAGAAGACGACATACCAAAGGATGTTAAATGTGAAGCTAGGGAACTTCACTGTACAGTGAAGTGGTCTTCACTGTAACAATGAAGTAGTCACTGTGATGTGTTTTTAAAAATGTGATAATTGCTTAAATGATTTTCTTATGTATTTCTAATGTGATAAATGATGTTCTTATGATTATATTATAATGTTTCAAATCGAAATTCATGAAAAATATGTTATTAACTAAATGTCCATTTTTCATAGTTTTTGCATGGCTTCCATACTTAGTACATCTAATGTGCTAACCCCTTCTTTCCTTTTTTGACTAAAGTGTAGAAAATTGAAAGTCTTGATGTACCATGGATGACGGATAGGTTTCTAAGAGTTGAAGATGAAGTATTGGTGAGTCTTCATCGATTCGAGGACAATATCCACACGTTCGGTTATGTCTTAATGTTTAAGTTTGTATGTTTTATATCTTGTATGGGATTAGTCCAAGTCTTGTATACTCTAAATTTAGATGGTTCAAGGGTTGTAAAGCTTTAACGTTTTAAATGAAAGTCTTCCGCTTATATATTGTTCATGAAAAAAAAAATTAATTCTTCTCCATTTTTAGTATGTTATTATGCGATGAACGATACGATAGGCTTGTACGAGACCTCCGAGAGTCGACTACGCCGGTCGCAATCCAAGATTGCACCCTAACTTCTAGGGTGTACTTGAGGTTCGTGACATTGACTTTTATGGATAGTATAAAGTGATTTATTTTGTACAGTTAGAGAGTCTACGTCCAATCTCATTTTTAATGGACAGTATAGAGTGATCGATTTTAAGATCATTATAGGGTCATCGACGAATTTCGACTTTTATGAATAGTATAAAGTGATTTATTTTATAGTCTAGGGTCAACGACGAATCTTGACTTTTATGATAGTATAAAGTGATTTATTCAATACCGTTTGAGGGTCGTTCAATCTCAATTTTTATGAATAGTATAGAGTGATTGATTTACAATGGTCAACGACGAATTTCTATTTTTATTGTAGTATAAAGTTATTTATTTTTTAGTCGTTATAGATCAACGACGAATCTTGACTTTTATTTATAGTATAAAGTGATTTATTTTGTAGTCAGTATATGGTCAACGGCAAATTTCTATTTTTGTGAATAGTATAAAGTGATTTATTGTATAGTCATTATAGGGCCAACGACGAATCTTTGCTTTTATGGATAGTATAAAGTGAATTATTTTGTAATCGTTAGAGGGTCAATGTCCAATCTCAATTTTTATGGACAATATAAGGTGATCGATTTTACAATCATTATAGGGTCAATGACGAATCTCAATTTTTATGACTAGCATAAAGTGATTTATTTTATAGTTTTTATAGGGATACTGACTAATCTCAATTTTCATGAATAGTATATGTGATCTTCTTTAATAGTCGTTATAGGGTCAAAGTGGATCTCGATTTATAAATAATATAATGTGATTTATTTTATAGTCATTATAGAGTCAACGACGAATCTCAATTTTATGAATAATATAAATTGATCTATTTTATAGTCATTAGAGGACACGAGCAACGGATCTCAAGTTTTATTAATAGTACAAAGTGATATATTGTATAACTATTATAGATTTAGAAACGACGAATCTTATTTTATAGAGAGCACAATTAAGTGATCTATTTTATCGATGCTATATGATCAGAAATGATGAATTTCAAGATTTGTTGAAAGTATTGATAATAATATTTAGAAAAACATAGAAAATTGATAAAGATATTTAGAAGCATTATTATGCATTAAAATTGAAATGATATACATCGAATAAGTGTTAGCATGTTAATTTCATGTGTGTGGATAATACAAGTAATTAACGGTCATAATTTTCTATATATATTAAGTTTAGTTTTGTCTCTAACAGAAATATTGATCAATTATATATGAATTAACATATCGAGATAATTAACATATTTGAAAGTCATTATTATGAATTAACATATTATGAATTTATTTGAAAGTCATTATTATGAATTAACATATTGAGATATGTCAGACATACATGAAATAATCATTTTTTTTTATGATCGTTAATAATTGGGGTTGAATTAAAAAGGTCCTAATTATTCATCATCGAAGATATTTTTGTAACGTAGAAGTTAAGAAACAAAAAAATTACTAAATTTTTGTAAGGAATTGCTTGGAGGTCAAGTTTTATTGTTTAGTTAAAAGTTTTTCTCCTTTTTTGTCTGTTCGTATTTCGAGATTTCCTATACGCTACTAAAAAGCGTATTATATATAATTCCAAAAAAATGAATTTTTCTAAGAGATGATAATCAATTACTTAAAGAGTAATTTTGAAGAGGATAATACATGGAACAAGGGCCGACATTATAATAATTTTGATTCAACTATTAAGATATTATTCGCTTAATATTCAAGTATATACCTCAATAATTAATTTATCATTTTAATATGAAATTCTATACACCTTCTCGATAGACTTATTCTATATCATGAACATCACATACACATAAAGCAATTAAAAAAACGTATTTCACTTCTCTAGAAATAAAATAAATATATTTGGTCTTAAAATTAAATGATGATTATTATTCAACTAACTAGTAGGTGCAAATTTGGCAGTTGGTAAGCATTTGGTAGTGGGTAAAAAGTATGTTATTCATTTTTATTTTTATTTTACTATTCGTTGTTCGATATCTGTATTAGAATCTAATTATTTTAAATTCACGTCCTATAAGACTTCATTTAGGAGAAAATTATTCATTTTTATTTTTATTTTACTATTCATTGTTCGATATCTGTATTGGAGTCTAATTATTTTAGATTCACGTCCTATAAGACTTCATTTAGGAGAAAATATTTCTTTCTAAAAAAAATTTATATTCAAAACTCGAATCTAAAATTTTTTATAAAAAAATAATTTTATTCACCGCAACACAATTATTTATCAGTTCAACGTATGTTATTAATGGACATTTTTACCAAAAATCTTAAACTATTTTTTCAAGAAAGATACAAAAATAAACTGTCTTTATATTATTTATTACATCACTTTGCTGACTAGTTTTATACTTTATTTTGTATACTATAATATATGACATAAAGTAACAAATGGTGTGATATAACGTGTGTTCATCTTCTTTCTAAAAATATATTTTTAAAATAAATAAATGTTGGTCTTGTTACTCAAGATAAGGATTTAATATTTTAAAGTAATTCGAATTGTTCTCTTTTACCAGCAATTTCAGAATCTTTTTATTATTTTTTTTGCTTTATCACTTTTTGGAATTGTTAAATGGAAGCTTCAAACAAAAATAAATATATGTTTACTTATAATTAAAAGTATTAATCTTTCTTGATTTTAAAATATCGATAAATATATTTTTAGGTAATTTATAAATTATAAGCTTGAATTCTAAAAATAGTTAATTAATATTTAGAATAGATTGTTTATAGCACTTGAGATGCAATTTTTTTTTTAAAGGGAAAAGGCTCAAATATGCCATCGAACTTTCAGAAAAGGCTCATTTATGCCATCCGTTAAAAGTTCAGCTCATCCATGCCACTATCGTTTTAAAAAAGGCTCATTCATGCCTTTTTTTTTAACGGTGGTTTTACAAAACCACTTTTTACACGTGTCAAGTTAAAATTCGTATACGTCATTTTTTTTATAATAAAAAATTAAAATTCTGAAAAATTATTAAATAAAAAGCCCACCCAAGTAAAGACCCACCCAAATTCATAAGTTATTGACTGTTGAGTATCAAATTGAGTTCGGAAGGCTGATTGTTGAGATGGTTGCGTACCAAATTCAGATTCATAATTGTTGTTCCTTGAGGCATGGCCAGATTGTTGTGTTCCAGTTGATGTCTCACCAATTTTTTCTTTGCCTTTGCCTTTGCCTTTCTTTGAAATCTGTTCAACCCCTTTTGCCTATCAAACAAAATAATGTTAACTCAAATAATTTCTCTAAATATCACAAACATCTAATTTTTGTTTTTGATTGCTGATGATATCCATAGCTCTTGGGGGATTTTTCATCCTCCCATTCCCTAAAATTACATAATTAATTCTGCTCAAATATCACAAATTAGTTAAATAATATCAAAACCCATTAAAAAAGAGATTGGAACCCACATGACTTAGAACCCAATATTTACAGTTTCTTGAAATCCTCTACCAACCACATTAAATAACTATTTAGTAGTAATATGTCAACTTAACTCTTTAATCTTCATAAACGAGATTGGAGAAAGAACAGTAAATTCGTCGGAGAAGGAGGAGTTGGTGTTTTCACTTCTATTCTTAGATTGGGTTTTTAATTGGGTTACTAATGGGTTATATGGGATTTTTTTTGTAATTTGGGTGGGTCTTTAATTGGGTGGATCTTTATTTGGGTGGGTTTTTTATTTAATAACTTTTCAGAATTTTGATTTTTTATTATTAAAAAAAATGACGTGGACGAATTTTAACTTGACACGTGTAAAAAGTGGTTTTGTAAAACCACCGTTAAAAAAAAATGGCATGAATGAGCCTTTTTTTAAACGATAGTGGCATGGATGAGCCAAACTTTTAACGGATGGCATAAATGAGCCTTTTCTGAAAGTTCGATGGCATATTTGAGCCTTTTCCCTTTTTTAAAATGCAGAATGCTTACTGTATCACCTCTTTGAAATAATCCTTTAATATTATTGTATTGCAATATTTTTATATTTATAATTTATCGATATTTTACATCACGATTTAATCTAATGAAAAAAAGAGTTAAATACTATAGAAAATTGTATAGACGTTAGATGTTTTCTAATAGCTCAGTAGAATTATGGGAATTTTTTTTTTGCAAAAATGATTTTGTGGTGTGAGTTTAAAATATTTGGATAAGTGAATTTTGAAGGATAAAACTAACTAAATAACTAAATAAATAAATAAAACTTTGGAATTTGAACATAAAAGATTATGCTAGTGACTAAAGTAAAAATATTTTCAAAATTAAATCCCATAAGCCGTACAAAAAGAATTGTAGGTGAATCAAATCCCATAATAATTCAAGTAATTAATCATTAAAAGGTAGGGTATCCTGACATACTTTTCTTTTTTCAAAAAAATTATATTCTTATATTAAAAAATACTTTATAATCACAATGCCACGACATGTTTTAGATCATAATTTTTCTTTAAAAAAAATTCGTGCTTAATAAGATAATATCACATTATTAGAGCCGTCAATATGATTAGATTCGTTGGGCCGGCCTGGCCTAACTCGGGATTTAATAAGGCTGTGCTATGATTTTTACAGCCCATTTAAGAAAAGGGCTTTTTAGCCCGGCCTGATTAATACTACTGATTTGTGGGGCTTGAGAAATATCAGTAGGGTCGACCTGTGGGCCAATAAAAATTAATTAAAAATATAATATAATATTAAAATTTAAAATTAAAGAGAGTCTAAATTCAAAACAATTAGATTAATATTTATATTTAGATATTTATACTTTTACTTGGAAAAAAAATTAACCATATTATAAAGATAATTTTATTCGTTGATTTGATTGACAAGTAGTAACATTAACATTATGTAATATTGTTTTATCGATATTTGTGACAATATTTTTAAATAATAATTTATAATTTAATTTAATAATTATAAAAAAAATATAACTTTAAAGAAGTGGGCTAGCCCGGCCTGACCCGTAAAATGTCAAAGCATGTATGGGTTGGCCCGGATGAGGTGGGCTAGCCCATATTGATAGCTCTACACATAATATATTACTTATTATTATCCTATGTTCAAAATAATATAGATGAGAGTCGAGCCCTCACCAGTCACCAATATGATGAAAATTCAGATACTCAATCAAGTTGATGAGGTGTCGACACAATACCAACAATGGAATAGTCAATCGTAAGAACTACCACGATACAATCACCGAGAGATTTTTGGATCTTTTAGTTTTAACTTAAATGATTTTACTTGTAACATGTGAGTTGATAGAGGGAGAGAATTACTAGACAAAGAATCGAGCCCTCACCAATATTGTGAAAATGCAGACAGCCAACCAACTATGTTGACAAGGTGTTGATGTTGGTAACAGAAAACTCAATCGCAAGAACTACCAACGATACGATCACCGCCACAATACAAGCTCACATCCAATGTCTTGTGTGATAAAAATGTGTCTTCAAAACTTAAAAATAAATTTTATAAAGTGGTTGCTATTCAATTCGATACGTCTTTTCATTATTTGGCAAAAATTATTTTGAAATTCCGAATTACCAAAAAGATGGTGGACTATAGCACACGAAAATCGACAAAATGAGGGTTTGTGGCTCGTTTAACCTTAAAAATGGGCCGTTTTGGTCATGATGACCAACCAACTCCATATATAAGGTCTTAACGGACGCTCGTGTAAATTTTTGGCACAAATCATCTCGAAATTTCGGATCACCAAAAAAAATGGTAGACTATAGCACACGAAAATCGACAAAATGGAAACTTTGCCTGCTCTGAGGCTATTTGACCTTAAAAATGAGCCGTTTACGGAGAATTTTATTCAGTTAACTACGACTCGATCCCAAACAAGTTGAGATCAACTTCACCAACACCACAAATGTTTCTTCAAAACTTTTGTAATCACTTCCCCTTTGAACTCTTCTACACGAGCAAAAGAAGAAAAAAAGTACATTTATCCAACAGAGCTAAAAAAATGTTTGGAACAGGCTACCAGAAAATGCTCAAATCAGTTTTTTCACTGTGGTTGTTTAGACGATTTTCAGTCAGTGTTGTCATGTAACTCATCGTGGCTTGTTCTATCAACTTCAGAACTATTAACGTGGCCATTGGCATCGTCGTTGGAGTCATATATGTGCCCCAATTTCACGCGTTTGGTCTCTAAGTACCTCTTATTTTCTCTAGTTATAGGAGCCAACAGGGGAACTCGACCTGAAATTGCCAGACCATATCCTTTGAGCCCAACATACTTCGCGGGGTTGTTTGTCATCAGTTTCATTGTACGAACACCCAAATCTCGTAGTATCTGAAATCAAATAAACAGGTTAATGTTCAATTGTTGAAGTTAACAGAAACACAAACAGAAAATGGAAAGAAATGAGCCGACGGTGTATCAATAACAACCTATCTACCTCCCAAGGTAGGGTGATAAGATCTGCGTGTGTACACTCTACCCTCCCCAGACTGGGATTGCATTGGTTATGTTGTTGTAAAATGGAAAGAAAAGTCCTATATGAAGATTAAGGGAAGTTGCTATTAAGATATACCTCAAGAAACTCGCATTTGTTTCACTACTAGACGACAATTTTTGCAGATTCGGAAATGCTACATATATCATTGAAGGAACAAAATATTTACGAGCTAATAGCTCAGGGATCAAATCAACGATTTACTATAGAAATATAAAGGGCAATCGCATATCTCCCGCACACACACTGTATATATATGATCAAACCTTGTTAAAGAAACACTAAGATCAAGGACTGATAAAGATGTTAAAAGTTTAGTTTTACAATCAAGAAAAATGATAACTAGCTTTGCAGACAATACCTGTGCGCCAATGCCATACTCGCGTGAATCAACTGGTAATCCCAGCTCTTCATTAGCTTCAACCGTGTCATGCCCATCATCTTGCAGGATGTAAGCACGAAGTTTATGTCCCAAACCTATTCCCCTTCCTTCATGCCCACGGAGATATACTAACACACCCCTTCCAGCTTGTTCAATTTGGTTCATTGCAAGCGCTAACTGCTTACCACAGTCACATCGGGCTGACCCAAATATGTCACCAGTGAGACACTCAGAGTGCACTCTGACAAGGACATCTTTCCCATCTCCGATATCACCCTATTGAAATAGAACCTTGTCATGATTGTCAAGAATAATCAGACGGACACTCCCTATTTAAACAAATCATGTATTCACAAAATTACAATTTTTTCCAAGATTAGTTAAAGAAATGGAGTAGACGGAATTATAGAAAAAGTTAGTGATTATGGTCAGAACTACAAGATCATCTAAAGAGAGCTATTTTTTTTTAGTTAAGGGTAATCATCATCTAAAGAGAGAGATATCCACATAGTATATGAAAGAAGCAAGTTTATTCAGCCCTCTAATCACAACTTCGCTTACTTTGACCATGGCAATATGTTCAATTCCATCCAAGACAGACTTAAAACAGTAGGCTTTAAAAGGTCCCCACGTTGTTGGTATAGGTGCAGCAGCAGCAAGATCTACCAGTTTCTCTCTTTTCCTTCTATACCTGCCAAAGGATACAGAAGTCATACTTCTTCTCATTTGACGCAAGACTAATTGGGACACAAATAAGTAATAGTTGGCTTTACAAAGTACTCTCTGAAAGTAGATATTCATGAACAAGTGGTTAGTCTTGTTATCTTAATAACAACTTTACGTCAGGAACTGGAAAGGTTTAGACTTGTCCAGTTTATGCATGACCTGTAAAGCCTATTCGATTTGCCCAATTCAAAACCATCATCTATGCAGAATGAATATTATCAACTCATAATATAAGTCAAAGATTCAGAATCATGCAATTGAGGATAAGCCAATCCTGACGTTAGAAAGACACATTTTATTTTATTTAATTCTGCAAAGGGAAATGACAATTAGATCAATTCTCATCCACTCGGAATCTTCCTAGTATTAAAGAATTGGCATAACCAAACACCAAGCAATAAGGAAAACAGTGTCTTTCATACTAAAGGAGCAACTGAGAGTTATCCATTTTCTATCTTGCTAAAGGGATTTCAACTTGCAATAATAGGTACTCCCTTTAGTTCCATTTTATAAGACAGTACCTTCAGTCAAATCTACAACTATAAGACGGTCATTACTTGGATAGATACCACTTTTTCCTAAAGTAAGAGTCTCTTAACAAGTTTTCAATTAACTTTTTAAAAGAAAAATCCCTAAATATTCTCCTTATGCAGTTTCTGAGTGTATGAAGTTATTTTTCGGAATACATTGATGTCCAGAATTAACTTTGAAAATCAGACTGGTTGACCCTTGTGCTTTGAATTGCGTCAATTCTTCCTTGACAGAGGTTTTCTTTTCACAGTTTCTTTGAGGGTTAGAGGTTGCTTGGACAATCTTAATAACCAGAATATTAATCATAAGGTTTTTAAGGTTGCCTTCATGAGTACAATCTCATTTGAATTAACTTTTTTGAAATGCATTCATTTCTCTAAATCAGCAGCATCTAGGGAAATTCGTCAATTTCTTCTTTGACATGTCAGAAGGATGTAATCCTGGCTTATTAGTTTTTTTTATTTTTTAACAAGCATAGGATATCGAGTGTTAGAATTGTGAAAGTTGTTAATGTTATCATACATTTATCCAAGTCGTTACCTGATTAAATCGGCAATGGATACAATCTTTAAGTTCTCAGCCTTAGCAAATTGACGAAGCCTCGGTAACCTGGCCATGGAACCATCATCATCCACAATTTCACAAAGAACAGCAACAGGGTCCAGCCCAGCCAATACAGCAAGATCAACAGAAGCTTCAGTATGGCCAGCTCTTTTAAGCACCCCTCCTTCTCTATACTTGAGTGGGAAAATGTGTCCAGGTCGGTTAAAATCCTCGGGTTTTGAATCAGCAGATGCTAGAGCCAAAACTGTTTTTGCCCTATCATGTGCAGATACACCTGTTGTGGTACCATATTTTGCATCCTATCAGATCCAACTAATTGGTGTCAATGGCTGAGAATATTTGAGTTGTAGGCACTAAACAACTGTCAGAGCAACATGTCCTAATAGTATATGCTTTTGACTTCTGAATACAGAGCAATTCCAACCAAATTACAAATTGCAGTCATGACAAGTCAACAAAAGATTTCACGCCTCAAAGCTAAGTGATATGATTGGAAAAACAACTGCTCTCAGTCATTATTTCTAGGATTATGAACAATAGATTGAGAAAACCTCTTAAAATGCTTATGCACAAACTGTGAGCCCCTGATCAAGTTCCATACCTATTTGACATATTGAAGGAAAGTTAGTGCACAAGACTTAGCTCAGATGAGTGTTGGCATTGGGCACTTAAGCAAACATTAAAAGAGAGTTAAGTCAGAGTTGTAACAAATATGGATAAGGTAAATAGGAGATCCCTAGGTTTTGTCCCATCAAGCCAATAAAATGAATATGATGTATACGCGTTTCTCTTTGATAGGAAGGTGTGGAAACGAGTATCAGGGTAGAGGGTTAGTAGGTTGCCGAGTGTATATCCTTACTGTATCAGGACTTAGGAGTATTAGTATTCTTTTTATGTTTGCTTATTCTTTGATCGCTAGAATTACCTGATTGTTTCTTTCACTTTGTTTATCTTACTATTCTGTTGTTACTGTTTGTTATTACTGCTTCTTTTTCTTCTCTCCTTGAGCCGAGGGTCTATCTGAAACTGCCTCTCTACCCTCCTCAGACCCCATCTTGTTGGATTATACTGGGTATGTTTCTTGATGTATGTGTGTCTCAAAGTAATCCCTTTCAGATAGATGTTCACTTCTGAGATCAATCAATCCTCTTGCATAGAAAAGGCAGTTCGGATCACAAATATACTCAACAAAACCTATCGATGATTTTCTCTATTATGTATCCAATATGACAAGAATTGATTTTGGACCAACTGAAGGGCAACCATAGATCCTAATGAACATCACCTCACACAAGCCACATCTTATTCTTACTAAAAGATCTGTTTTGAGGAATCTAATCATGATATACAGTAAAAAAAATATTCTCAAGCCGAATAGTAGCTTCTAGAAGTTAAGTTGCTCGGACTCTCCAAAATTGTTGCCATACCCGTGACGGATCCTCCAAAAATGCACTACTTTTGGAGGATCAGACACTCACTGTTACGTTTCTGGAGAGTCCGAGCGACATAGTCTAGAAGTATAAAGAAAAAGTAGTGGACATACCACAGAAACAGTGAAAGCAGTACTGAGTTTCTCCTCATTTTCCTTTGGCGGCACCATTAGTGGAAGTTGAAGCCTGTCTAGATCTTCACCTTTCATACTTATGCACACAATTCCAGTTCCATGTTTTACAATGAAGGCCATTGCTTCAGGTGTCACCAATTGTGCTGCCATTATTAAATCACCCTCATTTTCTCGGTCTTCATCATCTACAACAATTACCATCTGCAAGTCTTTTTCCAAATTACTAAGAGAAATGAAAGTACAAGTTTCGACTTGTATGAAACTTAGAAAATGTACATAACAAAAGAAGTCCACATCTTAGGAGAAAATAAACCTTGCCCTGACGAATATCCTCAATAGCCTCCGGAATAGAAGAGAATCCTTCAACGGCATGATCCAAGTCAAATTCATCAACACCAGAGACAAACCCACTGTTTGGAGTTATTACGGTAGCAGGTGTTTCAAAAGCTGTTTCACCAGGTTGTTGCTTAATTACAGTTTGTTCGGCTCCATGATTAACAAAAGAACCTTTTTCTGCACCTTGGTTGTTAAAACAAGACAAGACATCATCTTCTCCTGATAATAATGTAGCTCGTAGTATTCCTCTACCACTTTTGAAGCTGAATGGAAACTTTCTAGCAAAACTTAGCGAGGACAAATCTGATTTATAGTTTGTCGTTGTTGGATTGACGAAATACAGACCATGGTCGGATCTAATAAGAAAGAGAACATGAAAAAAATTATGCATAAAGCCTTATATATAGAAGACAAGATGGCAAGCAAAAGGAGTAAAATGCTTGACTATTTATATGAGCTGAAATATTCAACTTCTAGGAAGAAACACCCATTCATGTAACTTCATCCATTAATTGACTAGTCAAGTCCACACATTCAAGAGCGACTTATGAAACTATTACTTTTCTCCATTCATCAAGTAAAAACGACAATTTCCATATAAGCACCGCACAACACAATGTAACGGGAAAAGCAATTTTTATTATGACAAGAGAGCATGCACACTAACCTTTGGGTGTGCACTAGGGTAACGAGAAAAACTATTGGAGCTAAAAGTTGCAATGATCATTCAGAGAATGCAAGTTTGGGATTTCCGATGAGATATATTTTGTCTTCAGTGATATAGATATGTTCATTCAGGGGTCTCTTTTTTCATTGTAAAAGAAGATAAATTTAAGAAAGCTCAAGATAGTGAGACATACAAAAATCAACGTTCTCAAATGTGCGCTTAAGCCCCCAAGCTCTGTACAACATGGAATTGGCACATTGCTTAGCTTAATCAGCGCTTTAGTGTAAGATCGAAGGCAATAATCAAGTATGACAGCTTATATGTGTATACACACACAAACACATTATACGTTTACGCCTTTCTACACTAAGGCGCGTTTAACTACACTGTATGCTTAAACCCCAAGAGACCTTCAAAGCTTATCGACAAATATTGCTTTGATAACATTAACAAAACAATATAAAAACAAGATTTTCATTTATAATGTGCATCAACAGCTCAGAGAATACTTACAACACTATGGCAGTAAATTCTCTGTAATGTGGAATTCCTGCTATATTACATTCAAACCATGTCTACTTCAATAAACAAATAAATCCTATCATCTTTTTTATTCAATAGCATACAGAATTTGTCTGCCTTTGGTTTCTTAAACTGAATATATTAGTAACATCTAAATATGTACTCCCTTCGTCCCATTTTAACTGTCGCTTTAGCTCAAAAGAATTGCTACTTTAGGAATTCCAGACTAAAGTTGTCAATTATTTCCAACTATACCCTTTAACATTAAAGAAAAGTTCTTTTTAACACTACACTATACATTGTTTTTCTTAATGGCGTGAAAAGAGCTAAAGTGACACTTCAAATGGGACGGAAGGAGTATTTCACTAATCTTGTACTCACACCCCAAAAGACTCAAACTTTTTTAATCACAATTTTCTACATAAGCACTAAACTAAACATTATTTTTTTTATGAGCGTGAAAAGAGCTAAAGTAACACTTAAAATGGGACGTAGGGAGTATCTCGCTAATCTTGTACTCACACCCCAAAAGATTCCAACTTTCTTAATCACAATTTTCTACATAAGCACTACATTAGACATTGTTTATTTAGTTTGACGTGAAAAGAGCTAAAGTGACACTTAAAATGGGACAGAGGAAGTATTTCGCTAATCTTGTACTCACACCCCAAATGATTCCAACTTTTCAATCACAATCTTCAACATAAGCACTAAACTAAACATTGTTTTTTTAGTGAGCGTGAAAAAAGCTAAAGTGACACTTAAAATGGGATAGAAGGAGTAATTCCCTAAATCTTAAACTCACACCCCAAAACATTCCAAACTTTTTTAATCACAATTTTCTACAAAAGCACACTACCCAAAGCAAGCAAATTCTCACCCCCCAAAATAACTAGGTCTAAGATGTTCCTAAAATCCACTACACACAACCTAAAAAGGAACAAACTTTACAAGATTCTTGAAACTAAAATGAAATGGGGTCAGAGAAAATGGCAAAAATTAACCAAATTTCTAGTGATATTTGCAATTTTCAAGCAATAAAAAGAAAAGGGTGTTCAAGAAAACTCACCTCAAATGAGAAAAAACCATTGAATTTTGAATTGAAGCCATTATTATGCTGACCCAATTTGAGTATGAAGTTATAATCTTTGATGAAATTGAAGAAAGCTTAAAAAGATGTTGTGGATAAAAAAAGCAGCTACGAGAAGATGCTCAATGGAGCTGTTAAAGGCCACTGTTTAGGGATCATGAGGACTTTGAATATGAACCGTTGGATTAGGATGTTTTCATCTTAAGATGTTTGTAATTTTAGGTTCATTTGGTAGTCGATTAAAGTTATATATGGACAATTACGATTAGTTATGTGAATTTTTAAATTACAATTAAAATACTATTTTCAACGCCCAATTATATGATCAGAGGTTAGCCCCCACCTCTATATGCGAATTTGTTTAAATTGGAGCGAATATTACGATATTTGAATGTTCCGATTGAAATTCGATATATATATTTACATACATATATTTGTATGTATATGTATACAAAAATGTGTAAATTTTAATCATGTCATCCAAAGGAACTAGGGGTGTGCAACAACCGAATCGACCAATAAATCGAATCGGAAAAATGTATTTGTGTTTTTAATGGGTTTATAAAGAAAAGTTATTGAATTATTGGTTCGACATCGGTTTTTACTATTGGGTTATTGGGCAAATCGATAACTCAATAAAATGATAATAATTTACAACTTTACTCTTCCTAAATATTAGATATTAGTAATTTAATATATAACTAGACAGTATAACTATATCAGATTATTAGTACTCTACCCACTTCACATTGATTTTAGTTTTAGTTTTAGTCTGGTTGGACTATTTGATTTTAGTTTTAGTTTGTAATTGTAGGTTGTAGCGTTTGCAAGTTTGTAAAGGTTTGCAATTTGATTAAGATAAGAAATTTCATTTTATTTTGGCGGTCATGACATATAATTATAGCTTTTGAACTATGTTTTCTCTTATTGATGTAATTTCTCATTATCTTTCTTATTTCACTATATCAAAGCATTTAGAGAAGTGAGAAGTCATAATATTTTACGGACATTTTTTATTGGGTAAATCGAAAATCGAATCGATAATGACCAAAAATTAATAAAAAATATCTTATTGATTTGTTATTGGGTTAGCATATTTAAAAATCAAAAACCGATAAACCGAACCGATAATACATAAAATCGAATCGAACCGACCGATGCACACCCCTAAAAGGAACAACAAATAATCTTAATTAATAGTTTAAACTCAAGTTACATATACGTTATCGTTCAAAATCGCTGATACTTAGTGTTGAAGAAGAATAGATATTGTACTATAATCCTAATCATAATATAATTCTAGACGAAATATAATCATAATTAACATAGGTAGTCTAATCCTAATGTGATTCTAATTCTTCAGCAGTGCTGTAAACTCGCCAGTCAATTTCGTTGAACATGTTCCAATCGTCAGCTTCCTTCTTTTTTAAACGAGTAAAACTTATGTTATACTATATATATTATTGTTTGAAGACATTGGAAATCTCAAAGCTCAAATTTGCTTTATTCACCATTCCTAATATTGTGTCCTCAATATCATTCAACCTCTATATTATTTAAACAAATAATTAGATATTATATAACACATCACTTTATTTTATTTATGATTTATATCTAAATATAGGTTAATTGCAATCAAGTAAAAGTGGAATTGTAATAATTGTACTAAAAACTAGATTCTTTGACAATCAGTGGGTGCAGCACAAAAAGAAACTGTGAATTTGGACTTAGATTTTTGAGAAACTTTTTCCTCAAAAAAGTTACTCATATTGTGTTTGATGTTATAGTTGGTGACATTTCTCAGTTTAGTATTAATAATATAGAGATTAGTTTTTAAAAAAAAATTATTTTAAATAAGATTTGATTATTTATATATTCTTAGTTCTTTTATTTTATATCTTGCATAATATAGTACATAAATTCTCTCATAACTTATATGTGTATTAATTATGTAAAAAATTTCAATTATAATTCAAACACCATACACAAAATTAATCTTATAAACAGTAACCAGTTATAATAAGTATCATTTTTATATAATTTAATATCGACATAATTCATGTTCAAATTAGCTATCTAACGATCCATGTATTGTCAACATAAGACATAAAGGAAAAGTAGTGGTGGTGTCCATTTACATAGTAAAATGCTCTTGACCTTATCCTTAGTTGAAAATGACTTGAAAATCATTGCCTTTTGAAATGAAATTCCAAATCATCATAAATAGATAAAATCTTTGGTGTGAAAGTTAGTGTCCGAACTTTTCTTTTTATCTCTTTCAAAATTTATATCTAGTTATTTTAGAGTTCGATTAATTAAGATTGACTCAAGAAAAATACATTCCGAACAAAAAAAATTATTTCCTATCAAAAAACTCAAATAAACATTCAATATGTGAGTGTAAATTATATTATATTGGTCTGAATCATATTAATTTTTTCTATATTATTTCAATTTGATCAGTTTAATCTTATTATCCATGTTTGATTCCTAGCTTACAAGGGTGGCTCAATGCCTTAAAATGACATATATGCCTTAGTGAGACGTCCCGCCACAATGCCAGCTGATTTGCGTCCGGATGAGGGCAAGAAGGGTCTAGAGGTTTGTCAGAATGCTCTAGAGCCCCATGGAAGGCTAGAGAATTCCGTAGAATTCTCTAGAAGGCGCGGCAGCCGTTCTAGAATAGTGCAGAGAATTCTAGAAGGCTTGAGACGTTTGGAGGAGCGGACCGTTCTAGAGTTGTGTAGAGAACTCTAGAAGGTTCTAGCCGTTGGAGGCATGTTCTAGAGAATGTGGAATTCTCTAGAACATGGACTAATGTGTAAATAATTAGGGACTTGTAGAGTTATTTTTATTTACACTTAGGCCCTTAGGGAGTTGTATAAATAGAGGGCCATTTCATTTGTAAATCAACAATCCTTCAAACAAAGAAGTAATAAAGACTTCTTCCTCCAAAATCTCTCTCTAAGTCTTTCTTTAGCATTTCTCTTAGCGATCTTAGGGCAAAAGGCTTGCTTGAGCTTGCAAGACTCGTGAAAGATTCGTGAGCAAGTTGTCAAGTGCCGCACGGTTCTTAGCAGATTTTCTAGGTCCGTGACAACGTGGTATCAGAGCAGGCTAAGAAAATGGCTTCCGAAGGAGACATGAACGTCGCTAGCACTGCCAACGTCCGGCAGGATGGTGGTAAGAAGAACCGAAAGGGGAAGAGACAGCAGAAGGGAATTGAAGAGATGCTGCCAGAGCCTAGCGAGGTGCTAACATCTCAGCCACCTTCGACCGCCGGAGCCAGTGACGATGAGATGGGTGAGGAGCCCATAGACATCACTGCCGGAGAGGAATGGGTCGTAAGGGTGGAAACGGCGAGGCAGGCCGTAGAGATCTTAGGCCGGCGCTTGAACGTGGCAGACGACAAGTTCAAGACCCTTGAAGACTTCACCCTCGGGGAGACCGAAGCCATCCGTAAGGAGTTGGAGTGGCGTCAGCGAGCAGAGTGTGAGATGAAGGAGGTCATCAGTTCCTTGGAGTGTCGGCTCATGGAGGCGTTGAGCGCGATTGAGACCATGAAGGCTGAGGTAGCAGCACTCAAGGAAGGTGCAAGGGTTGGCGGATCACCGTCGTTCGACCGGGAAAGGGAGGCCAGCGTCGAGGCTCCCAAGCCACCTATGTTCAGAGGCGTCCGTGACGCGAATGAGGTGGAGAATTTCCTATGGCACTTGGAAAATTACTTCAAGTGTAGTCGGGTGAAGAGCGACGACGATAAGATCAACACCGCTGTGTTGTATCTTACAGAGATGGCCATGCTATGGTGGAGGCGTAAAGAGTCCGACATCAAGAGGGGAACGTGCATCATCAATACGTGGGAGCAATTCCGCGAGGAGTTTAGGAAGGCGTTCTTCCCTAGCAACGTCATCAATGAGGCGAAGCGAAAGTTTAGGGAGTTGAAGCATACGGGCAGCATACGCGCGTATGTGCGGGAGTTTACAACCCTGACGCTTCAGATTCCCAGCCTCACGGATGAGGACACGTTGTTCCACTTCATGGATGGGCTGCAGACTTGGGCCAGGACGGAGTTGGAGCGCAGGCAGGTCGGGACTATAGATGACGCCATCACGCAGGCCGAAGCGTTGACAGACTTCAGGCAGGAGAAGCCTTATAGTGCCGGAGGGGACGACAGAGGTAGTCATGATAATGGTGGGGGAGATCGTGGCGAATGCGAGGAGCAACGGCCACAACCCAAGAGGCAATGCGAGGAGCAACGGCCTCAGAGGCATGATACCTATAGGTCCGACGGCAAGAAGTCTGGAGGACATGGCAACACGGTGAGGAAGACACAGGTTGCCAAGGGAGATGGTTGCTACATTTGCGGTGGGCCGCACGGCTCTAAGGAGTGCCTTGAACTGAAGAACCTTGGTGCTATCCTGCGAGAGCGGAAGGCTAAGGAAGCACAGGAGCAAGGTCAGGTTGAGGAGACCAAGCAGTTGGGACTGA
Organism: Solanum lycopersicoides; assembly: GCA_022817965.1. Classification (NCBI taxonomy): domain Eukaryota; kingdom Viridiplantae; phylum Streptophyta; class Magnoliopsida; order Solanales; family Solanaceae; genus Solanum; species Solanum lycopersicoides. The sequence goes on along the minus strand of CM040628.1, from coordinate 4,259,814 downwards.
TAGGGCTATGCGGAGCTATCACCAGGCAACCACAGAGGCCGCCGAAGCATGCAAGGCCAAGGCAAGAGAAGCCGAGGCAAGAGGAGCAGAGGCATGCGGAACCCAGACATGTGAAGCTGAAGGCATGTGGCGCGCAGTACGTCGACATCACGATCAATGGAAGACATGCTCGTGCGATGGTCGACACAGGTGCAGAGGTCAACATAATGACCAAGACGGCAGCAACGAGGTTGGGGTTGCGTTGTAGTCCAAGCAACGCCCAACTCAGGACGGTCAATGCACCACCGACTCCCGCGTGTGGAGAGGCGCAGGGAGTAAGCATCGCGTTAGGCAAGTGGCAGGGGAAGATAGACTTCATTGTCGCTCCCGTGGATCTCTTTGATATTATTCTTGGGCAGGAGTTCTTTCGGCAGTGCCATGCTGTGATAGATCCTTTCCTCCAGAGACTCGTGGTCTTGGAGAAGGGAGGAACGTGTATGGTTCCCATGGTGAAGGCATCGCAGACGGGAGGACAGGTCAGACTGACGGCCATGAAGCTCGAGAGGGTCGACAAGGAGATAGGGAGGCAATCAGCAGCAGCCATTGCAAGTTCGAGAGAAGGTAATGGTGCTGAGAAGTCCATGCCGCTGTGCACGAAGCAAGTTCCACGAGGGAACGCTGTTGTGATGCAGGAGAAGCCGCCGAGGCGCTTGCCTCCGAGAAAGGAGGAAGGTTGTGAGACCGGGCCAAGGAAGATCGGGCAACAGCTGAGGGAGCTGCTCGAGGGTATCGACGGAGTACGTGGATTGAAGATTGCACGACAAGACTCGGATGCCGAAGGAGCAAGGATGCGTCGCGGTCGCCGCATCAATAGGTGGGGGAGAGTGAGACGTCCCGCCACAATGCCAGCTGATTTGCGTCCGGATGAGGGCAAGAAGGGTCTAGAGGTTTGTCAGAATGCTCTAGAGCCCCATGGAAGGCTAGAGAATTCCGTAGAATTCTCTAGAAGGCGCGGCAGCCGTTCTAGAATAGTGCGGAGAATTCTAGAAGGCTTGAGACGTTTGGAGGAGCGGACCGTTCTAGAGTTGTGTAGAGAACTCTAGAAGGTTCTAGCCGTTGGAGGCATGTTCTAGATAGTGTGGAATTCTCTAGAACATGGACTAAAGTGTAAATAATTAGGGACTTGTATAGTTATTTTTATTTACACACAGGCCCTTAGGGAGTTGTATAAATAGAGGGTCATTTCATTTGTAAATCAACAATCCTTCAAACAAAGAAGTAATAAAGACTTCTTCCTCCAAAATCTCTCTCTAAGTCTTTCTTTAGCATTTCTCTTAGCGATCTTAGGGCAAAAGGCTTGCTTGAGCTTGCAAGACTCGTGAAAGATTCGTGAGCAAGTTGTCAAGTGCCGCACGGTTCTTAGCAGATTCTCTAGGTCCGTGACATTAGGCTCCCAAAATCGAGGCCCTAATTTGTTTGTAATAATTAAATTATTAAAAGCCTTTTTAAATATATATATATATATATATATATATATATATATATATATATATATATATATATATATATATATATATATACTATGTATTTTTAATTTGTTTCAAAACATTAAAGAATATTTTTTTTATGAATCAATTTTTAAATTTAAATTTCAAATGATATGTTTAAGACCACATGATTATAAAATATTTTGGTATATATATCTTTAGTTTAAGACCATAAAAAAGTAAAACTTTTTTTTATTAAAAAGATACAAATAACTTGAATCTCATATATAAAAAAATAATTAAATTTTATGCCTTCAAATTATTTTTGGCTTTAGGCCATTAATCAGCTTGAGCCGCCACTGCTAGCTTACTATACGAAATATGAATTAAATCCATATTTGTTTTTAGTCTATCTCAAAAATAATATATATTTTAAATATTTATATTTAATTATAAAACAATAACACATCATCTTCTCTATGTGTAATAATCTATATATAGATTAATTGGAAAGAAGTAAAATAATAAATAATAGATCCCTGACAATGTCAGTAGATGCAGCACAAAACAAGGGTCTGGATTTGGATCTACTATTGTTTGGGCCGATAATAATGTAATTTTATGTATTTAAGAAGCAGTATTTTTTTTAATTTCATATAATACCCTATACAATAATTAGCAATATTTTAATTAATAATATAGTAAGAAGAAGAACAATGGCTAAAGCCCTACAATAAAACTCAAAACAAGAGATAGCCAGGGTATAACACAAATAGAGCCACTCAAAAGCAACTTATTTCTTAAATTTCAAGGTATTTACAACCATAAGTTCTTACTCGACGATTGTTACGTATTGTTTCATAATGTATAGTTGTTACGTATTGTTTCATAATGCATCGTATTGTATTATATCGTAATGTTTACATCGACATTATTGTTCTACGTCATTACATAATGTTACACATTCATGATTTGAATGAAAGAGTTTGACACTTACTTGAGAAATATCAGATAGACACAAAAAATAGAAAAAACTTTCCTCGATTTTTTTATAGGTTTCTATCACACAACTTACTTTAGGATTCTCCCCTGACATTCCAATATTTTAGTACATGATAAGTTTATTATCATTAAATTTAAGGACTATACACATTTTTTAAATTAAGATTATAAGTTTTAAAATCCTCTCTTTATATTTTAAATATCATATTCAATTAAATTAAGACATATAAATTAAAATGATAGAGTAAAATTAATAAAATAGACGAGACATGTTAAAACTCAGAGAATAAAAAGTCTAATCACGTGTATATAATACCAACATATCACATATGTCCATATATTTTTGTCATCTATTGTCTTTTTTCAACCAAAAATATCCAATTACCTTTTAATATTTTCTTGATAGAAGTGACTTAAATTATTATTATTACTAAAAGTATAAAAACTTTAAAAGGAAATTCTTTAAACATATTCAAATTCAAAAAGATATAATTATCTCCACTTTCTATTCCCTCCACTTCTCCATTTTCCCATTTATATCTCAAAAATATTCTTCCTCCCACCACTTGCCAATAACGAAGACGAAAACTTAAAAGTGAATCATTCGATAGTAAGATTTTCTCAAAATAAAAGTGTTTTTTTCGTTCGAAAAGTGAATCAAGGTAAGAAAATTCGATCATATATCACATATGATCACAATTGTTTTTGTGTTATATGCATGAATTGTTAAAATTTCTGAATTCTATCTTTTATAGAATTGATTTTGCTACATGTAATATTTCTTTTATAAAATTCTGAATTCGTCTTTTTTTATATGATAATAACAGGTGGTTAATAACTCGATGACAACTCCAAAGTCTCCCCTTCCTACCCACAATTCTCCACCCTCCTCCCCTAACCACTCTCCTCCTCATCCTCCTTCTCGTCCTCGTCGTTCATTTCCTCCATGGAAAGGTGCAAAGCTAATCCCATTAGGTATATCGATAGCGATTGGCCTGATATTTCGTTTCGCGGTCCCAAAACCCAATAAAGTCACTACAAACGCATGGCAACTCTTAGCCATTTTCCTTGCAACTATCTCAGGCCTTGTATTAGGCCCATTACCAGTAGGTGCATGGGCTTTTCTTTGTCTCACTGTTACTGTCGTCACAAAAACCTTAACATTTGCTGCGGCGTTTGCTGCGTTCACCAACGAAGTCATTTGGTTAATTGTTGTATCGTTTTTTTTCTCAAGAGGGTTTATTAAAACTGGACTTGGTGATAGAATTGCTCTGTGTTTTGTGAGTTGGCTTGGGAAAAATACATTGGGCCTATCTTATGGGCTTGCATTAAGTGAAGCAGCAATTTCTCCAGCTATTCCAAGTACTACTGCAAGAGCTGGTGGAATTTTTTTGCCTATTATTAAATCATTGGCTGTTACTGCTGATAGTCACCCCAAAAATGATTCTTCTAGGAAGCTTGGTGCTTATCTTATTCAATCTCAATTGCAGGTTAGCATTCATTTTTTTACGAGTTTAAGTTATATATATTGTCAGTATAATTTCACCTTTTAACATGTTATAGCTGGTAATCTATCTTACCTGTAGTTTGTAGATGTCCTTTTATCACTACTAGAAATAAAAAGTTTATTTTTCACCGCGAATCAATGAGAAATTTGTGCTATAGAACATTTTGTTGAACCAAAAAAGATACTTTTATGTAGTTGTGATAACTAATGAATGGACTACCAACATGGTTTGGTGCACGGAGTGTTTCACCTTTAATCAGAGGTTCGGGTTTGAGCCTTGGGTATGGAGAAAATTCTGTTGGAGTGTCACCCTGAATGGGCCATGTAGAGCGCGATCCGAATTTAGTCGGAGCTCCGATGTGGGTTATGGAGACCGGGTGGGAAACCATAGAAAACTACATCAATGTTGTTAGCAATTTCTGTTTCCACAGCTTGAACTGTGACCTCGTTGATCGAATTTAGTCGGAGCTTCAATGTTGGGTTCGGACACTGGGTGGGAAACCAAGAAAATTACATCAATGTTATTAGCAATTTCTGTTTCCACAGCATAAACCTATGACCTCGTTGATCCAAATTTAGTCGGAGCTCCAATGTGGGTTCCGATACCGGGTGGGAAACCAAAGAAAATTACATCAATGTTGTTAGCAATTTCTGTTTCCACAGCTTAAACCTGTGACCTCGTTGATCCGAATTTAGTCGGAGCTCCGGACACTGGGTGGGAAACCAAAGAAAACTGCATCAATGTTGTTAGCAATTTACGCTTCCACAGCTTGAACCTGTGACCTCGTTGATCACATGACAGCTAACTTGACTAATGCAAATTTATTTTTGATGCATTTTACAGTGTTCTAGTAGTTCAAGTGCCCTGTTCCTAACAGCTGCTGCACAAAATCTGTTGTGTGTGAAATTAGCTGAGGGATTAGGTGTACAAGTATCAAGTAAATGGCTTACTTGGCTCAAGGCTTCGTGTATACCAGCAGTTATATCACTTCTCGTTACTCCAGTTGTACTATACAAGGTTTTTCCTCCAGAAATGAAGGATACACCAGATGCTCCATTAATGGCTAGAAGGAGACTGCAACAAATGGGGCCAATGAAAAGCGATGAATGGGTGATGACGATTGTGATGCTTGTAACGGTTGGATTGTGGATTGCAGGGTATGTTCAAAAAAATCCTGATATAAAACAATGCATTATCATCTGTTGTTTTCTTTTGCTTTGGTTATCGTATTATGTGCTATTGTTACTGCTATTGTTACTGTTATGTTTTTCATTATTTGCTTTATTTGAGTCAAGAGTCTTTTAGAAACAATCTTTTAGGGGTAAGGTAAGGTACGTGTTCATAACACCCTCCCAGACCCACTTGTAGGTTATACTGGATATGTTGTTGTTGCTTTGGATGTGTTCGATATTTCTTTTGGTTGTGTACTATTTCTCCCACGCTGGTTGAGAGAATGGACTGTTTCTTCTTATATGGTTTTGGATGATGTTTTATGAGCTAACTTTCGAGTTGGGGACAAGTCGAGGGAGAGTGAATCGTCGAATAGGGAGAAGTGATATCACGGTAAACGCTTTTGGAAAACAAAGTCCATTTTCTTTACAAATAAGCTGCTTAATTCCTTGTTTGTCTAAGGTTGGATCCCTATGTTATATCGACCACTCACTGGATGTTCAGTCTCGGGCGTGTGGAGGGGGAAAGGGAGTGTTAAGTTTGTCCGACTTGCTTGGGACTGAGACGTAATTGTTATTGTTATTGTTGATGCTATCTACCTTGTCTTGACTTTTGAACATATTGCTGATGTTTCATATTCCTGTTTCTATATGTCTATTTCGTTATATAGACGATGTTTGATAATGTCAACAACTTTTATTTTAATTTTTGTACAGAGAGGCTATTGGGCTAGCAAGTGTTATCACAGCAATGCTGGGATTGACGCTACTTTTGACATTCGGAATACTTGATTGGAATGATTGCTTGAGTGAAAAATCTGCTTGGGATACCTTAGCTTGGTTCGGGGTTTTAATAGGCATGGCATCACAGTTAACAACTCTGGGAGTTGTCGCCTGGATGTCAAGTGCTGTGGGTGACTTCCTCGAATCTCTTTCACTACATTGGTTCGGGTCGTTTTGTATCCTTCAAGCAGCATATTTCTTCATCCACTACTTGTTTGCTAGTCAAACCGGTCATGTTGCAGCATTGTATTCAGCCTTTCTCGCAATGTGCTTAGCAGCAAAAGTTCCCGGTCTTTTTGCTGCTTTGGCTTTGGGATACAACACAAATCTTTTTGGCGGGTTGACACATTACAGCAGTGGTCAAGCTGCAGTATACTACGGAGGTAACATAATCGAATCATCTCTCTTTTTATTGACAGAATATTGTTCTAATTGATTCGAGAGAAAAGTACTGCTTATATGGATTAGATCGTATTATTTGTTGTTGTTACTCTTCTCTTCTTCATTGTTTTCAACCTGACTTGCTCGGTACTGTAATTGCTTTACACGCTTATTTTTTATATGCTTTACTTGAGCCGAGGTCTATCAGAAACAATCTCTCTACCTTCATGAGGTAGGAGTAAGGTTGTGTACGCCCTCCCCAGACCCCACTTGTGGGATTTATGTTGTTTGTTGTTGTCGTCAATATGCATGAGAATTTCGGGGCATCAGAACAAGAACAGAACAGCGGAAAGGAACAACTACCTAAGGCTTAAAATGACAACGAATAAGCTGAACAATAAAAATTGTTTCTGTTTTCTGAATGTGTATATCTGCAACTTCTCAAGTCGTTTTTTTCGTCCCACTAAAGGGAAAAATGCAGCAAGAGTGGTATCAGTATTTCAACATCTTTCTGGTTTATCTGTATTCAATATTTCGACAACTTACTCCCTTTTCGTTTATTTGAGGAACTCGAACTGGTCTTATTTTCGATTTCTCTTCTTTGGCAGCTGGTTATGTGGAACTACGCGATGTTTTCAAATTGGGAATCATCATAGCTATCATGAATATTGTCATATGGGCAGTAGCTGGAGCTGGTTGGTGGAAGGTTCTTGGCCTTTACTAATGCTGAAATAGGTAAGTGAATTCCATGGCTTCCTTCTTATCGAATATTCGTGTAAGAATGCAGCTAAAAAGTTTCCTATGACTTGAAACCTTGAGCTCGAGGACATAGTTTTCTGATAAAAGATCGAGCAATGCAAGCATTAATAATCTATGATGATCTTAGTAAACAGGCGGTAGCATGTTAACAAATGACATTATTGTTACGCCAATCACAGGTCGTGAGGCTTTCCCAGGAGATGTTTTCTATTTACATTCCCGTCTCTTAGAAAGAGTGATTAAACGATCTAACCAGACAGGCGTAGGTAGCTTAAGTAGCTCTCTTGAATGTCAGTTTCCTCACCATCTTAGTCAGACTAGTCTAGGAAACTTTCACTTGAACTACGTTCCCAAGTTCTTCCTTTCAATCCAAGTCGAGGTAATAGTTTCTATGTTAGATCTAACGAGATTTCTTTTGCTGAAGGCTATGTTCACATAACTTTTACGAAAGATTTTGCTTTCTATTTTGATTTGTTAATCGTTACATAAGAACATAATATTGATCTTGCTATATGTAACAGGAATTTACTGGTGTAATAACAATTCAAGACAGGGTGCATTTGTCCCAAAAAGCTCTAATTAAAGGTACTAATTCATCACTAATTATATTGCGCTAAAATTTGTTGGTCGTAGAGCAAGGATTTTTAGTTTATGGGGTACCGGACCACAATTCTTTTTGCTTATTGGGTTCTGAATAGATTACTTTTACGAATTACATGAAATTTTTTAACGCGAATACAATCTTTTGATGCAGTTTACTATCAATGTTGAATTTGGCCTCTTATTGCATCTCATTTCCATCCTGGGAAGGTAGCACCGAAGAAAGGAAAGAACGAAATGATGGTTTTTGTTGTTCCCGCGAAGCAAAGATCATTCAGTATTACCTTCAATCTTTTTTTAGTACTGTTTTTGTGCAATATGATAAGTCGGTAATCATAGTTTGCACACCCTTATGTGACACAAATCAATCATTTTTTTTAAAAATCTCAAATAATATAATTTGTGTTTCATATACTTATTTTGTTGTTAATCATGATCAAATTATTAGCCTGTTCAAAGACCGACCACGTTCTTACATATGTTGCCTTCGTTCTCTTCAAAAATGTCATTTGGTATGTATGTAGTAGATCCTCCAAAAGTAGCATTTTCGAGAAGATTCGTGTGATAATATTTTTAGAGAGTCAGAACACTAATTTAAAAGTTAATTATATAACTATTTTAGATTTAGATTAATTTTTATAAAAAATAATAATTGTAAAGTGAAAGGAGTGAAATCCAAAGCCCTCATCAAATTTTTACTTTTCCTTTTTACTTTTCCAAGTTTTTATTTTTGCCCTTTAGACAAGCACTCACAAAATAGAAAAAATCATAATAATAATAAAGCATTGAAAGGAAAGTTGCCTACCATTAAGGGGTCTACACTCTAAAAAGCCCACTTTTTCATCAAAATCTTTTTTCCCCATTTGTTACTTTTCAATTTTATATTTATTTCTGATTTCCTTTTTCCTATTTTTTTATATTTCGTAAATTTATTTTACTTATTGTCTTTATTAAAAATAAATTATTTAAAATAGTAACGTAATAATCTTAAAAAATAAAGATATAATCAACTTTTTGCTAGTTTATACATCCAAAACCACACTGGTAACTCAAGTCAATTTATCAAATTTTTCGAATCCACATGTGAGTTATTCACGTAATAAATGCAGGATCATCATACTTATCGATCATCGATGAAAGAATCGAATTACCCAATCAAAGATGGCTTTGATTATTATGTATTAAACAAAAGCAAAATCGTCAATAACAGTCATACGATAATAAAAGGTCATTACAAGTTGTTATCTTAACTAAAAAAATTCTTAAAAGATGTGAAAAAATATAACAAGTAAAATGGACGGGAGGAATTACAATTAATCATAAGTCATATCAGCTACTCCAAAAACAAAAAGATAACTCTCTTTTCCTACTTTCTAAAGTAAAAGGAAAAAATATGTTCTTTATTTTATTTCTACTTTTCTTTTTCTTTTTTGTGACAGTCACTTTCACTTTTGAAAATTAAACTCAAAACTTAGCTATCTATCACTTTCTTCTGGAAATATAATGTATGTATAAATATTCCAATACTATCCATGTGATTCATGCAACATGTATATTATTAAGATATATCTAGGTTAAATATTTGATCCATTTTAAATCATGTTTTAAAATGCTTTAAAATTTTGGTTCGAACTAATCCATTGACCAAAAAATAGTTTATGAGAGAAAATTAAGTTATATGGGCCTTGGACTTGGACTATTCATAAAGGAATTCTTTTTCTTTCTTCAAACGTGTCGATTATAGGCATAGATCGAGCATCAGTAATTTTATATTTCATTAAAATTTTGACTAATTGATCGAAGTGAATATCTCTAGCAGACTTATAATTTTATGATACTTTGTATGAAAGGACAATATAATTATTTACTTGCTCAAGATTCTATCTACTCTTGTAGTGACAATTACATCTATAAAATTACAAGATATATATGGTATTAATAGAAATCCCAAATTATTGGGGACCAATTTTAGTTAGTAATAACAAAGTTTAGAGATACAATTACATGAGTTTTTTGGTTGCCAATTAAATCAATCATGAGATTTGTCTTGATATAAATTGTGTTAGGAGTAATTAATTTAGACTGTCTCAATTCAAACTAATAAATGATTATTATTTCATTTAAATTAATTGGTCTAGTACTTTCTCATGCCTTAATATAATTATTAATATATATATATATATATATATATATATATAATAAAATGGATGTAGGAAGAAAAGATAAAGTAATTTTTAATTTTTAAAAAAAAGTATTAATTTTTTGTCACTTTTGGTACTTGTTGAAAAGTATGATCAACAAGTTTAAAATTTTGTCTGATTGTGTAAATTGACTATTGTTATTCTCTTGGAGGCCTTCTAGAACTGTTCTAATTAGGAAATAATAATGTGATTAAAAGGTGTTTAATTAAGATAGAAAGTTAATAGGCAATTAAGTGGTGTTTATTGTTTTCATAGTATTATTTTTCTTACTCTCCTATTATGTAGTTAGTCTGCGATTTTATTATCTGTATTTTTATTACCTTTTGCTTCAATTACGTACTATTTGTTACTATTGCTGATGTTTTCTTTCCATTACTTTTAGTATGAAATTTTCATTATAGTATTTCCTTTATATATTGTGTTTACATATGTTATCTGAATTGAGTATTCGTCAGAAATAATTTTTATACTTTTACAAGGTAAAATATTATTAATTGCATATACATTATCTTTTTATGATCTCACTTATAGAACTGCATTTAATATATTATTGTTATTGTATACCAAGATATGGTAACTATAAATTAAAGTTGAAGGGATGCTTTCAAACAACAATAAATTTAACACATCAATCACAAATATATTCAATCAATAAAGTCAATATCTAATGCTTGTATACATATAAAATGTTCGATGCATCGAACTGTCTTTTTTTACGAAACAAATATAACAAACTAGTATTTGATTAAAGGGGAAAGTTTACATATAGCCACTTAAAAATAGCCTAATTACTCTCAATAGCTATAGTTTGATAGTTATAATTTGTAGCGACATGTTATATGGAGGAGAGAGGCGAACGGGACTGGGAGAGAGAGGAGAGAGGCGAGAGAGGGGGAAAAGAGTAGGAGAAAGGTGAATTGTATATGTATATTGGTTAGACAATTGTATACTATACATATGTATTTGTATATATGGCAAGAGAGATTGGGAGACGGAGGAGAGAGGCAAGCGAGAGAGGGGGAGAGAGGTGAATTATATATGTATATAATTGTATATTATACATATGCATTTGTATATATGGTAAGCGAGATAGGAGAGGGAGGAGAGAGGCGAGCGAGATTGGGAGAGGGAGGAAAGAGGCGAGCGATACTGGGAGAGAGAGGCGAGAGAGAGGGGGAAAAGAGTGGGAAAAAGGTGAATTGTATATGTATATTGGTTAGATAATTGTATACTATACATATGTATTTGTATTTATGGCAAGAGAGATTAGGAGAGGGAGGAGAGAGGCGAGCGAGAGAGTGAGAGAGAGGTGAATTATATATGTATATAATTGTATTATACATATGCATTTGTATATATGGTAAGCGAGATTGAGAGAGGGAGGAGAGAGGCGAGCGAGAGAGGGAAGAGAGTGGGTGAGTGGTGAATTGTATATGTATATAGATTAAATAATTGTATATTATACATATGTATTTGTATATTCTGGCGAATTATACGTATACAAACGTGACTAATTATACAAACTCGAAGTCAGCTCATGTAATAAATATATAATGTTAATCGCAAATGATTATTATAGCAAACTATAGCTATAATAAGTAATTAAATAATATAAATTTACTTAACCGCATAATTAAATTACTATATTGCTTAGTATTTTGATGAGAACCAATCATTTCTTGTTATCTTTGCATGGATTTGTTAAAGTAAAGATGTTATATATCTCCAAAACCAAGAAGCTAAGGTGCTTTTTCAAAGTTTTTGTTGATGGACACATAATGATTAAATCATAGAAAGAAGTATTTTATTATTATTATTATATAAATAAATTAAAACAATATCTAAGAAAAAAATGTTATGGGGGGATTTAAACACATACTTTTGTGCAGAGTCAGAAACACTAATTAATATGTCCCATACTTTTTGATCTCTTATCAACTACAAGAAGATCCTCCTATTCCCATACCCCTTTTTCAGTGAACTCAAAATATTATTTTTTTTCATTTTTTGGTGTATTTATTGAGAATTTATTTTAAATATTATGACTCAAGATTGTGTATATAACTCTAAATTCTTCAAGTAGCAAAATTCCTCATAACATAAATAGCGATCTACTTAAATAGTGTAACAATTATTCTATTATTTCTAATATGAAAATTCAGCAACATTTGAATTCCTTATGAAAATACAAACTACTAATGACTAGACGATAAGACATCATACATCTTACTTATATATATATATATATATCTTCTCCGTAACAAGCCTATTCAAATATTTATAATAAACGGGAGTTACTGACACACAACGACTTAAATTAAAAACTCGTGAACAAATGACCTGACATCAAATAATAATAATTTTATACCCTAAAGAAGTTTCATATACTCCTTATATTTATGTAGTATAGTTCAAAGTTTGAGAGTATTTAAGCAATATAATTTGATCGTGAATATTTCAGACATGATTTTTTTTTTTTAAATTTGAATAAAACTTATATAATTGAAAATTATAGAAAAATACTACTACAAGTCACATTAATAAATAACTTATTAAAATATTTAAAAAGTATAAAAAATTATGATAACTATTTTTTATTTAAATTTAAAAAATATAATATTTATAAATTGAGACGAATAAAGTATTTTTAATGATGTCGCCATATGGACAGCTTTTGGTTTGCAATTTTATGTCTACCTTGAAAACAAGCAAATGAACTTAATAAAAATATTTTGTTTTTTCTTTGAAACTTTTATATGTTTTATTTTTCTTCTTTTTGAACAAATGCTAAGTAAACTCACATGCACACAACTCATCAATTACCCTTTTTTTCTTGTGGGGTTTCTCTTTGAGACAATGGGAGAAAACTTAACTCACACTAACACGTGTTGTCCACATTATAAAAGTGAAAAATTCCTTTTCTTTTATCGTATTTGAAATTATCAGATTCGAGTCTTTAAGTATGAAATTATTTATACTTTACTTTTAGTTTGATCAGACTTCTGATCGTGAATTAAGATTTTACAAAATTCTAATATGAATATTTAACATCAGACGTCACTCGAAAGAATATATAGTAGAATTAATCAATTTCATAATTTTTTTTCAATAGGACTTACTTTTTGTTGCCTATGGTGGGCTCCTATTTTTATTATTTTTATTTTATAATATGATGAGAAGCTAGTAGAATATTACAGCTAAATTCCCACTTGCATGTCCCCTAGATGTCACAACTCAAAAGAAATGCCAATTTTTCTTCTATATACTAATCAATAAGACTTTTTTGAATGAGAGTTTTTGAAAATGAAATATCTCATTGCCATCGATCTAAGGTTTTATAAGATATGATATTGATTCGTGACAGATTCAAAATTTGAATTTAACATGTTTGATTGATCTTGAGATTTTCATCATTGAATTTATTGCACCTTTTGAATTATATTGATTTAGAATTTTAAAAAAAGTTAGTGGTTTTTCATGTAGATACACATATAGTACGTACGTATCAAAAGTATTATGATCGGTTGAACTCATAATTAGAACATTATACCCGCCTCTGATAATAATATTATGTAATTATATAGTTTTCGATATATGAAAAACATTAACATGGAACAAAGTAACATTAGGACAACGTATAAATAACTCAAATCATTTTTCTTACATTGAAACCATTCTTATGTCAATACGTGTATATGAAACAAATACATGTATCGTATTTATACAGAGGCATATAAGAATTTTGAGATGATGATTACACTATTACGATAAGTTTTTTCGAGTGCTTGCTCCAGCTAGAGATGATGAAAAATTATTATGTCCAATTTTTTTGGGAGGTGGATACATAAATTTCAGGGATTATGTGTAATTGATTAATTTTGTAATTAAGAGTAAAATTGACAAATATTGTGGAGAGCCCACTTAATTATAATCCTATTAAGTCTTAATTAAACAGTAGAAACTATATATAGACTGTAGAGAAACATTTAATTTCTTGATTGAAAAAACTGATGAGAAATTATTATAAATAATTAAAAAAATAATTATATAAAAGGACAAGAGTCAAACAAGACATAAATTTGTTTTTATTAAAATTGCAGGATATGGACCCAATAGGATTTAACTTATTTTCTAGTGTCTAAATGTTTGGGCAAACATTTAATTTAATTGGATAATAATAATCATTTTTTCACATCTTTATGGTTGTCTGTGCAACCAAATTAGCTTGTTTTATTTTTATTTTTAATTACTATGGATTGTAGTTAGATGATAGTTTGAAATTTTTAAGTTTTTAATCAGAGATTTTATATTCGAACATCAGTTCTCTTTTATTCATATAATGAATTATATAAAATATAAATTTAAATTTAATTGAATCATGATATAATTATTAAATTTTTTTTTTGGATAGATTTTTCAATAATGTTATAATTACAAGTAGGTTAAAAGCACATGCTTAGATATGATAAAGTAGACAAATTATATTCTTCTCACTCTTTTTTCTTTACATATCAAGGCAAGAAGAGATTGGTCACAAACTCTTGAAACTGTCTGTGGATTGGATTACATATCACTAAAAAAGACAAAGAATTTATTAAAAGAAAATCGTGTATCGAAATTGTAATTTCTTCGCTTTTAATTAGATATTCTCTCTATCTGTAATCACTTGTTCGCTTTTGAAATAACATAATCTATTAAAAACAATGATTGATATAGTGAGTCTATTATTTTATTTCTATTAAAAAATATATTAATATTTAATATTCGATATATCAAATCAATAAATACGGAAAAATATGTTAGCCAAACTGTGACTAAAAAGAGTCGTATGGTCAATATTTACCATTCAATTAATCGGCGATACACGAACCAACAACGCCGAGGAAATTAAATGGGATTATGCTGACGTGTCAAATATTTTTAGCCAGCTCAGCTGGAGCCGAGCCGAGCCGAGCCGAGCCGAGCCGAGCCGTGTTCCTTTCCACATTCTGCTTATCACTACTATATAGCTTATATATTGCCATGTCAATATTCAATTTATTCTTATCCAACATTTTATTAAAAAGACAAAAATTACCCTTAATTTCTTCTTCTATTGAGTATAAAAATATAAGAGGAGTTTGAATTTTAAGACATATTATTAAGAATAAAAATTTAAATTTGATTTGCCTAATCATTATTTTCAAAAAAGAATTTAAGTTGTATGTGATGTTAGTTGATTTTAAGAAAAACAAATTTATCGGATGGTCACTCAATTAAATGTTATTATTTCAAAATATTACTTTAACTATTGAAATAGTTGCATCAAGTAGAAAAACAATTTTCGAAGATAATAATTATTATCTGAGTGAACACGCTTAATAATGAAACAAATGCTTTCCAAATTCATAGTCCAAAATAAGTTATATATATTCATATAGCTAAGAATTGAAAATATGAAAACATATCTTTTTTTTAGTTCGACAAAAAATGTGTGTCACATAAATTTATATATAATTTTTTTTGTCATTTGTGCATAATATTTAAACTCGAGAAGATAACATACTATTCTTCTATTTCAATTTATATAGAGTATTTTTTTATTAAGAAAATCATGATTATAAATCATTTTAGTAAGAATAAAATAAACACTCTGAATTTAAAATTCTTATTAAATATAAATAAATGACACTTTTTATAACCGACTAAAAAGAAGAAAAAGTATCACCTAAATTGAAAATAGAGAAAATATACTTCCTTTGTTTTAAAAAGGATGTTTCTATTTCATTTTTAGTTTGTTTAAAAAAGAATGATTTTTTTCTTTTTTGGCAACACTTTAACTTTAACTTTCTACATGACATGTTTAGACCACAAGATTAAAGGATATTTTGATGTATTTGACAAACTTTAATTTAGAACCAGAAGTTTACAAAGTCTTATTTCTTTTCAAAAACTCCGTTTCAAATCAAACTAAGTCATCCTTTTTTTAAACGGAGAGAGTACTATAGTATAATATAATATAATATTTTTTTATATATATAATATATAAGCTAAATCCAAAAGAATATCCCCTTAAACTATAAAACATTGCATTTAGATTGAATTTGACTTGAATTTAGAGTTCATTTCATTTGCAAAGTGCACCTAACCCCAGTCAGATTCTAACCCTACATCTGACTCACCTTTGGTTTTATTTAAAGTGAAGAGAAAGTGTTAAGCAAAGGGCCAACTGGTTTTTTTCTCATCTCAATTTTCATTTCTCTCCCAAAAATTTCTTCTTCTCCCAAAAAAAAAAAAAAAACCTTCAAAAAAAAATTAAAATTGAATGGGGTGTTCCAAGATTTGATTTATAAGTTAATGATGTAAAAAATAGAAAAAAAAAGTATCAAATTTACCCTTTTTTTTAAGCTATCAATTTCTTCACTCTTTTAGATTTTCTTGATTTTTGCCTTCCAATTCTTGATGGGTTGTTGTGAGGTGGAGGAAACATCTAAAAAGGAGAAAAATGGATGTTTGGTTAGTAGAGAAGAAAAGGGGTTGCACAAAATCAAATCTTTCACTCAAAACTTTGCCATTTTGGTTGGTTTTAGTAGTGAAAGTATCTCTTTTCATGTCTTCTTCTTATAAGTGACAAAAACAAAAAGAAAAAAAGGACAAGAACACTAAATTTAACTCCTTTTTTATTTGCAGCTCTGTTTCTCAGTAAATATAAACTTAAAAAAGTGAACTTTGATCCCAAAACAAATATTGAACTTTATTATAGTTTGGAAAATTTGGATCATCAAAATCATAATTATGAAAAGACTTGGTAGCTCTGATTCTTTGGGTGCTTTGATGTCCATGTGTCCAAGTACTACAGGTACTTGTTAATATGCCTAAGTGAAATTATCCCTATGATTATAGTTTTAATCACTTTTTTTTTCTCTTTAAATTTATTTATATTCCCATTTCATGTTCTTTGTCTTTATAACCTTTTTCTATGCTCCAATCCCTAGTTTTTAGGTGTAATGAAAACTAATGAGGAATATTGAAAAAAAATGATTTTTTTAATTGAATCAAGAAGAGTGTATTTTTTTTTTCTTGTTTTAGTAAGTTTTTATGCTCGACTCTTTATACCATTGTTTGTTCTTCTATTTACATATTTAGCTTTCTTCAATGCAATCATGTTGTCTCCTTATTTCATCATGTTTGGCCGTAGATTTTAAAGTTGAAACTTGAAAATTCGAGTTTTTTTTTAAGTTGTGGAAGTCTCTAAAGCCCCAAAACTAACTCACTTATGATGTTTGGAATTGAATTTCACTGCCAAACAGATATTCGAAGATAAATGTTTGAAATATATGGTCATGTGCTAACTAATCATGTTTATATATCTTAGTATGAGCTAATTTTTGAGTCAAACAGATATTTGAAGATAAAAAATTTCTTCGTGTGTATACTCATGTTCTTGAATTTTGATGTTTGTTTAGATGACCAGAACCATGGGAACAGCCATGTGTATTCAACAAGAGACTTTCAGTCTATGTTAGAATTAGGCTTAGATGAAGAAGGATGTGTGGAAGAATCTGGCCAGAAGAAAAGGAGACTAAGTGTTGAACAAGTGAAAGCTTTGGAGAAGAATTTTGAAGTTGAGAACAAACTTGAACCTGAAAGGAAAGTGAAATTGGCTCAAGAACTTGGGTTGCAGCCTAGACAAGTAGCTGTTTGGTTCCAAAATCGACGGGCTCGATGGAAAACAAAGCAACTTGAGAGAGATTACAATGTTCTTAAAGCCAATTTTGATTCACTCAAACACAACTATGAATCTCTCAAACATGACAATGAAGCTCTTGTCAAAGAGGTACTAATTTAATGAAGGCTTGTGTGGTTGTTAGTCTTGTTATATAGCATTCGAGTTACTTACGACTATAGATTAGGGGAGGGAAGGGTCTAAAATTTTGAAACTTTATGGGTTCCCGTTCGAGAATCTATCAGAAACAGTCTATTAGGATGTATACACTAGCCTTCCCGGACCTCATGTGTGGGATTTTATTGAGGTGGTTGTAGTAGTTGTTATTCGAATTCGAGATTCTACCATAAGTCATTTGATTTACACAATCGATTGACCTATGATACGAAGAAAGGTCCAACATTTAAGCTTTATGTGTCTAGTTCTAGGTACAAACCATAATTCATTTGATTTACACTATCAAGTGGCTTATGATATGACTATATATTAGAGGAGAGTAAAAAATTCGAACTTTATATGTCTAGTTCGAGATTCTACCGTAACTCATTTGATTTGCACAATCAAGTGACTCATGATACGATAACGGATTAAAGGGGTGTCCAACATTTAAACTTTATGTGTCTAGTTCTAGATTCTATCATAGCTTGTTTGATTTACACAATCAAGTGACTTATGATGCGACTACATATTAAAGGAGAGTCCGAAATTCGAACTTTTTGGGTTTTAGTTCGAGATTCTACTATAACTCTGACCTATGATACGACTGCAGATTAGAGGATGGTCCAAAATTTGAACTTTATGGGTTCTAGTTCGAGATTCTATCATAACTCATTTGATTTATCGAGTTCAGAATCAATTGATACTTGCTTAATCAGCCCCTTGGTACAGATAACTCTGTATTAAGCTGTAAACTAATCTATGGTCGGAGATTAAACTATGATTAGTGTAAAGAACCTTCACATTTAGATATTTGTAATAACATTTAAAGTTTGAATCTTTTGTATCGAAAACAACCTCTCTGTGTCCAAACTCCACTTATGATATGAGATTACACGAGTATGTTACTGTTTAAAAGTTTGAATCTTTTGTATCGAAAACAACCTCTCCGTGTTCAAACTCCACTTATGAGATTACACTAAGTATGTTACTGTTTAATGTTTGAATCTGTTGTATAGGAAACAACCTCTCTGTCCAAAACTCGGATTATATTGAGTATGTTGTTTGTTTAAAGTTTGAATCTTTACTGATATTATGTCTTTCGATAGATTCGTGAGCTGAAATCAAAGGTATGTGGTGGTGAGAATGGAGAAAGCAGAGGAGCTGTTGTTGTTGCAGTGAAAGAAGAAGCAATGGAATCTGAAAATGATGACAAAATGATTGATCAAAACAAGCCAAATGATCTTCTTGAAGAAGATGATGAAGATCAAGATGATGATGTCGAGATCAACGCCACTATTGCATCCACCATTTTTGCTGATTTCAACAAAGATGGTTCCTCAGATAGTGACAATTCAAGTGCAATCTTGAATGAAGATAACAGTCCAAATGCTGCTGCAATTTCATCATCTGGTGCGTTCTTGATCTCTAATGATGGTGGGGTTGGTTGTTCCTCTCCGAATTCGTTGAATTTCACCTTCAAGTTCACAGAATCAAGTCCAAAATCAATTCTTGGAGATTCCCAAAAGGCTAATTGTTTTACTTATCAACCTCCGTCAACAACAACAACAACAACACAGTATGTGAAGATGGAGGAACATAATTTCTTCAACGGCGAAGAATCTTGCAGTACTCTTTTCTCAGATGAACAAGCTCCTACACTTCAATGGTACTGTTCTGAAGATTGGAACTTTAAAGACTCAAAATCATCTTTTCTTGATCATGAATAAAGGAGGTTATTCTCTTATGGAACCAAATTTTGTATAGTGGTTAAAAAATGGCCTAATGGAAACAATGTGAAAAGATGATGTTTTTGGATTTTTCCCAAGGGGGTTGGGGGGGGGGGGAGATAAAGAAGAATTCAAGAAAATGGTTATGGAGAAAAAAAGAGCTTCCTTTGTAATGGCAAATAAAAGTGGCTAAAAGTATAAATAACCATGCATTCTATATTTGAATGATTTTATAATCTTTTTTCCATGATGAAGGGAAAATGAAAATGGTAATTCATTATTAATAAATGAGCTTTTAAAATTATTTGATATGAAAAATTATAATCCATATACCCAAATTTGTGTGATCATTTTGAGATTCAAATAAAATATTTTAACTGTTGATTTTTTATATATCTTTTAAAATTTCTGAGTTAACATTTATTGCTACTTATAATATTTTTATTAAACTTACAAATTTAAATTATTTGATTTTTGAAAAATAAAATGTACCACATAAATAGATAGAGAAAACCCTTTTTCTCTCTTGTAGTCTATTTAAAGAGGAATGAAACATGAGTAATTTGAAAATGTTTGCTTCTCATTTTAAAAGTCACAAATGAAAGAATAAATTTTAAAAGACGAGATTCAAAAGTTTTATGATTTTAATAATTTATTTTTACATATGTTAAGAATATATATTATTAAAAAAAATCTAATTTTTTGTGTAGTCTTTAAGTATTTAAATTTTATTATCGATAGATAAATAATATATTTTAATTTAGCTTTAAAAGTGGTTAAATTAATCTTATTTTTGCATATATTTAGTAATTATCAGAATTTTGATTACAAATACTAATGAATTTTCACAATTTATTTAATATTTGTGGTATATTTTGAGGTTGTACATAATTTATAGAAGACTATGATAGCAATTAATATATCTTCAAAGATTTGAAACAAAAAAAACGAATCGACATGCCACCTTACAAGATTAGGTGAACATATTTAATTTTCAATAATTCAAACTACATTGAAATAAATAATTTTAAATTGTATTACACCTTGTTATAAGATAAATTTTTTCGATACTACTAAGCTATTTTTATTTTTCTATAAAAAATGTTTTTATCTTATTTTAAAAACATCAAAAATAAAATAAATTTGAACACAACAGATCTACTTAAAAGTTAACTCGATAGCTGAGACTCTTCAATAAATAGTATGTGAACTTATTACATTAGCGATACATGTGACTTAAATTCAGAACGAACCTATTCTCGTAGATTCTTTTTAATTGTATTATAGTTCATTAAATCCACTGTTCATCTAGTTTAAATTTGCATCGTATAGAATCCAATGAAAGAAAATCTTTTTGATTTTCCTATTTCATTCAAAATCTCTAGTTTAATAATTAATTAATCTTATCTATCTCACTACATTCTTGACTTTTTTATTAAAAAAATATAATAAAAATTTATTTGTTTAGCTAAATAAAACCTGGCTAGATAAAAGCCTTTTCTTTTCAGATCTGACCTGCCACTATGCTTGTGTGTGAACATTTATATAAACTTATGTTTTGTGTCTTTCATTGAAAAAGACAAAAAAAATTTAATATTTTCTTTTGAGTTTAGGTGTACTTCTTTAATATATCCATATTTAATAAATCTTGAAAATAATATAATATATTACAATAAAAATATATACTTAGTTAATGTGTACAACTAAATTGATATTGTTAAAAATTAAACATATCAATGTTCAATAAATGATCAAAATTATTGGTGAGGGTAAGTTTTTACCCACTTTATCTTATATTTTGAGTTAGAGGGCTCTTCCTTTTTTTATCGAGTTAAATAATTTATTATTAAGAATTTATTCATTTTATTATATCATGCTTTTCTTTCGGGTATTCAAATATTTGATTGTAAAAAAGAGACGTTCAACCATTTAACCGTAAAAAAAAGGTTTAGGTTTTTTTTTTTTCAAATACTATCAAGGTTGCTTAAAGAGATTTTTTTTTTCCCAGACTTTTTATTTTTAATATTTCAAAAAGAAGAACAAAAGGAAAAGACAAAACATTATGCTAAAAAAAAAAAAAAGAGCAATATGGAAAGAAGTGCCACATGATTGAAATTTTTATAAATATGCGTTACTTTTTTATAGCCGTAGCTTTTTGCATTTCATTTCATTGGTAACTTTTATGTGTTTTTATTAAAGTTAGCACTTTTTTCATTTTGATATCCGACTAATTTAAATTTTACGAAAATAATAATAACTATAGAATAGTACAATAATTTTAACACAATAAATAATAAATAATAGTAGAATTAAAAGTGAGATACTATAAGAATACAATTAGACACTTCAAAAAGCAAAACACCACTTTATACCTACTAATTTTCTATCATAATGCACGATCTTCACATTTTCTTATCTAAAATCATGTCTTCAGTAATCTCGATTTGTGTCATGTATTGTTTAACCACCACTTCCATTACTTTTTAAGCTTATCTCTACCTCTCCTCTCGATCATACCGCTCTTTCTCACTTAGACATCTGTGCATCTCTTTTTCACATGTCCAAACTATTTCAATCTTTCTTCTCTCATCTTGTCCAGCACTGAGGTCATTCTCACCTTGTCTCAGATCGATATTCTCATTTCTAATCTTATATCTCCTAGTGTGACTACACGTCCATCTCAATATCCTCAATTTTAGAACTTGTATCTTCTGGATATGAAAGTTCTTGACTGACCAACATTCGGCCTCATACAATAATGGTTATCCTACCATCACTCTGTTTACGTGATACCTTCTTATCACACAAGATCGCAAAAGTCTTTAATCTAACTTGCACCTCAGAAGTTAGTTCCAAAAAAATATCATTATCCACGCCTCAAAAATTTCATCCTTGATCGATGTGGTACATTTCTTCTCAACAAAATTTCATTATACCAATAAAACTCAATTTGATTTTACATCAAATATCTAGAATACTTCCCCTTAGACGATATCAGATTAGTCAAGACTTCGAAATGAATACGATATTTTTTTAATTAAAAAAAAGACATTGCGTGTGTGTTGCACATAGTCCAATAATATGTACTACACCATAAAAGCAAATAGTCTTTTTCTAACTCATATTTTTCCCTGCAAAAACTCACATGCCCATCAACTGTGAACACCTGCACAATACACACTTGTGACTTTGTGTGTGTGTTTTTCTTGTAAGTATCTATGACTTTATTTTTTTATAAACAATATGCCTAGGAGTTAGGTAAAACCAAATCTAGCCTTGTGACTTTTACTGAGACACTGAAATTAACAAGCTAGACCTACCTATATAGATATATATATATATTCCTTGTTCCATACATTTTTGTTTGTGATCAATTGGATAAGAACATTTTTCTTTGTTATCCGTTTGCCATAAATTATCTATCGTATTTTAATTTAGTTAGTTCAGATGAATGTTATTAAGATTGTCTATAGTTTATGGAGAAATCTAATAATTTGTATCAAGTTTAGAAGTGTTTTCAATATTTCGTTCTATTATTAGCTGCTGACCGATTAACTTTGAATTAACATTAAATTTTCTCACCTATATTATTATTGATAAAATAAAACGTATAACACATGTTATACGTTTATTAATTCAATATAAATATTGAATGAGAGCGAGTTTATATTGATACAAAAAGTCTAAATTATCCCCTATATATTATGCGTCCAAATAATGGGTTAATCAGTGGATCAAAAGATAGAATTTTCAGTATATATATATAGAGAGAGAGATTGCAAGCATATGAGGCAAGAAATAAAGAAGAGAGAAAATACAACTTTCTTAATTATTATATAAAACAAGAAAAAACCAAACTAATAGAAGTTGTGGTTGTGTTAAACTCACTATCAGTTTCATACTATGGATAAGAGATGACTAATTTCAAAATTAATATAAAATAAGTTTATCTTATATTTGATTAGGAGAATTTATCTTGAAACTATAATACTATTTTTATTTCATATTAAAAATAAAATAACAATTTTAATAGAATTAATCCTAAAATAATTTATTTTCCGACCAAATAACCCTTTAGGTGTTTGGTGGAAGGCATTGTCACAAAATAAAATAAAATAAAAGTAGATTCCTCCATTTGTTTTCTTCCCCTGTACCAATTAGGGTATACTTGTTAACGTTATAGAGATGTCCCCTCCATTAAAAGAGACTCAATTTCTAAACTATATATATCAACAATTATATCGGTATATTCAGTGTAATTTTATAAATTTAGATTTCAAAGCAGTGATAGAATCAAAAGTTTATAAAAGAAAATAGAAATCTTATTCTCACTTATTTTAAAGGTGTATAAAATTAAATATACATTCATAATAGCTAAGCAATTAACCTCTATACACTTTAATTATTAATCACTTTTTTAGTATGAATATTTTGATTTATTTAGGTTCATAATAATTCCAGGCAGATACATGTATAACACCCAAGGTGTCATGCTCCACTTTCTTCACTCAATTAAAAAAAAAAAACAGTTCAAAAAATCATTATTATACATAGGAAAATGTAAGTTATATAGTGCTTTAATTTGCCTTTTGGCTTCACTTTAAGAACATTATATTATATTATATTATTGCATGAACTCTTTTAGGGTGTGTTTGGTATGAAGGAAAATGTTTTTCATGGAAAATGTTTTCCTAAAAATGTTTTCCTGGAAAACAAGTAGATTTTGAACTTATTTTTCATGTTTGGTTGGTGAATAAAAAATATTTTCCGAAAATGATTTTTATGTTTGATTTATGAATGAAAAATGTTTTTGAGAGACATCTTTTATTTTTACTAGAGTAAAAAATAATTTATGAAATTGAAAATATTTTTTAAAATCAAACTTATTATTTTTTGGGGGTGAGGGTGGGGTGGGGTGGGGGTAGTGGGTTAATTTTTTGGGGAGGGGTTGGGGTGGGGTGGGGGTGCTGGCTGGTGAGTAGGGGGGGTCATCGGGTGAAAAAATAAAATTTTGAAATTGAAAATATTTTTTTAAAATCGATGTTTTTCCCAAAAAAATGTAATTTGAAATTGAGGAGAGTTTTGGAAAATGTTTTCCTTAATTTTTGAAGGGAAGTCATTTTCCTTAATTTTGAGGAAAATGAGTTGATTTGGAAAATATTTTCCATAACTTTTGTCCCAACCAAACATAAGAAAATTGGAAAACATTTTTTTTCCTTCATACCAAACACACTCCTAATCTGTACGATGATAGTGCATGTCGATTGTCGACAATACCAAGATTTATATACGTTGGTTATGCTCGAGTCAATTTACGTAATATTATTTAATTAAATATAAAATCTAAAAAAACTTAGATATATATTTATATTTATATTTTTTTTGATAGAAACTAAAACAAAGAATAATACATTAATTGAGATAGAAGAAATATCGAATTCTAGATTCATGTTGCATCTTTACGTTCTAATTTGAGTTTTGAACTATCTTTATATGAATTTCGTTATTTATATACGAAGAAACTTTGATAGTTTCTTTTATCTCTTTTTAAGAAGTTGAAGGTTTGTGTCACGTCATAAAAAAGGCACATAAATGATAAAAGCCACACCAACATACAGATTATGAATTTATTAAATTTAGTAATTTTAGTTCAAAATATAATTATAATTATTTTACAAGTTCATTGAATATGTGTATATTTTATTAGTTAATATGCCGTACATAATAAACTAATAAAAACAGAAACTAAAAACATTAATATCCAAGACGGCAATTTTTTTTCTATTGCTATATATTTTTATAATTAGTTTAAATTTCTTCATAGTATTTGACATTGACCTTTAATTATTTATTTCCCTCATTATCATTTTCAATTTCTTTCTTTTAGCAACGATTAGTTATAAATAATTCGAGATTATACTTTTCCAATTATTATTTTTAGAACAAATTAAATCATGAAAATGAAAATTATCTAACATCATACCCTCTTTTTTTCTTTTTCTTTTTTTATATTTTTATTTATTATTGTTTGAGAAAACTTTTGTGCATAAAACTATCCAAAAAAAAAAATCTTTGGATTTCTCCGAATTTTCTTATCATATTTGAATTTTATCTTCCGAAAGAAAGTGCAAAGCATTTCCATAAAAGTGTACAATTTTTTTAAAAAAAATTAGCTAATCACTTGAATTTAAGTAATTAATTACTCTAATTAAAAAAAAAACAATGAGAACAAAGACCGGTAACCAAATTTGGGATTATGAGGTGAATGGAAATTTTCCCAATTAGGGGGGAAATAATTATGCTAATTAATTAAAATAATCCCAAGAGATAATTAGTCATATTTTTTATTTGATTTGATTTTATTGGAAAAGAAATTAAGCCTTTCATTTTCAACTTTATATTTATTGAATTTTTTATTTGTAACTTGTTTTTATATAAAAGATGATGGGGACATAACCATCCACATAAGAAAAGATTTGCCCATAGAAAATAACATGTCACCAATTATCAAAATTTTTAATTAAAAATAATAGGTGGCTTCCATCAACCTATATACTAATGAAATAATAATTATAATATTATTCAGTGAAATTCCATAAATATGATCGGAATAGAATTGAAGGTATATAAATTTTATCTTTATATTTGTGAGATAATCTTTTTTTTTTATATATCATCAACTTAAAAAAAGAAGTGAAATCAAAGAAGAATTGCAGAGAAAATAATAACAATTTTGAATAATAAATATTTATACAAAAAACCTTTTTAGTTTTTTTGCTTAATGCTATAAGCTCACACAAAAAAATTCGTCGATAATTACTTATTAAAAAACTTTTTTTCTTATATACTTTGTGATTTATGAATATTTTAGATTATGATCCATTTTTTTTTTATGAAATAGTGTTAAAGTATGATCTATATAAAATTTTATAAACGTTAGATACCTTTTGAAAATAAGGACAATTTAAATGGTGACCTAATAAAATTATTTGCCTAAATCACCAAAATCCAAGTTCATCATTTGTAATATTTGCATTAATTATAAGTCTAAATATTATGCAACCACAATTTTAAAGGACCACTCAACTAATTTTCCCCAAATATAACAATTATTCTTGGTGTTTTTAAGCTGTTATTTTGGTGTTGATTTGATACTAAAGTATAATATTTATGTCTCAAAGACTTGGTACACTATGAGTTGGCAAATTTTATTAGAAACTTTAACTAAATTTAAATGGTTATTTTGACAATTATGCCAAGTATATATATATATATATATATATATATATATATATATATATATATATATATATATATATATATATATATATATATATATAGCTAAAATGTGACTATATTCTCTCTTGAAATAAATTATATTAATTATCACATGCATTGATAGGTTAATTATTATGTTAACACATTGTAGTATTATTAGTAATATTTGAGAATATGGTGCTGCAAGATAGGAGACAAATCGTGTGGCGTGGATAAGATTTCTTCACTCTGATAAAAAATAGTTCTCTTATTATGAATCGTATTCAAATTAATCAGACTTGTTGGTACGAGCTATAATATAATTCTCTATAAGAGAAAAAGCTCCCCAACTATAGTCTATAGGGATTTTTTCATTCACAAAATTTAAATACATACGAAATTTTTTATTTGAGTGAAGGATTGATCTTATCGATCTATTTCATCTTACTATATTGACTGACTAATATGAATGCGCATCACATAGGGCCATTAAACAACATGTAAGATTAGAGAAACTTCATACCTTTTTTTTTAAGTATGATCACAATTACGTTCGAGGGAAATATTCTACTATTTAGAGATGAAATTTAAAATTTAAATTTTATGAATCTAATATTAAATTCATTATATATTTTTATGTTGAGGAAAAGTCGTGATAACTTTTAAAAAAGAAATATAATTTGATAATGGTGACCTACTTGAATAAATAATTTAAGTACACATTTTTATTTCATATTATCTGACAATACTGATCTTAGTGTCTGATAATTAGCAGCTGATCCTAAGTTTATTCCTTTTGAATTTAATAAACACAACCCCATGTGAAATCCAAAATATGAAAACTTAAGTTAGTACAATTTGTAATTGTTTAAAGTTTTTTTTCTGATGAAGAAAAATAAGTCTAGTATTTTTTGTTTTGGATCCCCCTTGGTCATGAATCTAAGTAATAACTTTTGAAAAAATATATTTTATTATTATAACTTATGGTAAAGTAGTAGGTACTTATTTTTTCTTTTTTAATTATATATATCGTGTTTAAATTTTAGGTTCTGTATATAAAGTCGTTTTTAACAGGATGAGCTTTACTTTCTCCTCAGATATTGAGACTTTCGGAATAAATTCAAATTTATAGTATTCTAAAGCGAACATTAAATACCGGAGGGAATCTAATAAAAAACAATTAAACTCTTTTTGCGGGGAAAAATGAAAATCAAGTTCTTTTTCAAGAGGAATCTTTCAGCAATAGTAAAGTCAATCACGAGTTTAAACTGTGAAAACAATTACTAATACTAGTATTTTAGAATCATTGAAATGCAGTCCATTTGCAAATACAATGCGAATATATAATATTTCGTACACCGAACTGTCCAGGGAAATCAAGAGAAATGAGAAAGAAAGAAAAAGTTAAAAAGCTGATAATTTTGTCCATTGGTTGGATTCCATGGCTGGGCCTACAAGAAATGTTACCTGGGCCCACCAACTAAAGCTCTTTCTTATGTGGGCCAGATCACTCTCAGGCCCAGACAAATATGGGCCCTATGAAAATGACAAGTATTAGGCCCTATTTGTACCCAAAGGAAAAGTTGTACTCACTTGCCTCCCTTGCAAGTGTACTCCACTTTCCTTTTAGGTGTTAAAAGTTTTTACGGCTATTCTCAAACGTCTATTACGTAGATAAATTAATCACTTAAAATATATTATCTTCTTTAATTATACGTATCAGTCAAATAAGTGGTAAAAACCCTAAACTTGTTTCAGTTGAGATTGGTGTGTATAACTAAAAGATGTGAAATATTTTATGTAGTTAACTTATCTATGCTATAGGCGTTTGAAAACATACGCATCTTTTTCTTCAAAATTTGAGTTGGATGTTTTTAATATGAACGATGTATCAGGTGTTAAGATGTATAATTGAAATAAATCGCAGTTAAATAAAATATAGATTATTTATAAGATACTTTACGTATCGAGTTAAAATCAGATGAACAAATTAAATTAAAACGGAGGGAATAGCAAATTTAAGTGACACTTGATTGGAAAGTGGTGAGTCACATGGTTGGTGGGAAATTGAGCACACAAAGCACCAATATATGTCATGTCCAAAATTTCACATCATAAGGAATCACACATACGTTAAACAAACTTTATGAAATTGGATTCACAATTCTATCATATCTTATTTAATAAGTAATATTTACTATACTCAAAATTAAAGATTTACTATTTTAGTGAAGTTTATAGAAGCACATTGTATAATTATAATAATAATATAGGATACATGCAAATCTTATATACGTATGTTGTGAAGTAGAGCAATTGTTATCAAGTAAAATATATATTTACTTTTCAGGTTTTAAAATTAAAATTCCCAATTTATAATTAAACAAAAGCCTATTTTCTTTCGAAATTGAAGAATGAAATATATATAAAAAATGTTTCTTACAAAATACGTACAATTTATTTATTGCACACTTAATACGATATTTGACTAGTCTTCTTTGCATTTATGTATTTTTTTATAAAGTACGTATTGACCAAGTCAACTTTGACATAACTATGATTAAATCTTGAAATTTTTAGAAAGAATTAAATTACAATATTTTAAAAAAAGAATGAAATTACAATATTTAAAAAGAGGGGGTGAATTTTAGGAGTTGTTTATTTAATTTATAAATGAAAATGAAGTTATAAATAAGTAGATGTATTTGGGTCGAACAGATTTAACATGTTACATATGGATTATGAAAAATCAAGAATTTTGCTCAAATTTTATATAACAATTTCAAAATTCATGTGTAATAATTAAAAATCTGAAAAGACAAAGCACACGAGTTATATTTATTTAATATTATTCTTATCTATAGCCTACCTATTTGATCACTAATATGCATGTACATGTATGTATAGATTCAATATAGTTACCAATATTTGACAAAAACATATATCTAAAAGTTGAAACACCCTTCCTATATACATATGCACTTAATTCATCCATCTAACTTGGATCATTATTAAACTAATTGACTCTTTGGTGTCGGATTCATTTAAATTCAGTATAACTATATAATATATAAATTTTATACGAAAAATTAAATATTTGAACCAATAATTTTAAAATTAGAGATTTTTTGGACCTTAATTAAACGTGGAACAAATATAAATGATCCAATCTATTTAGTAATTTGATCATGGTGGAAAAATTAGCCTATAAAGTTATGAATCACTCAAATTAATTTTGAGCTTTTCAATTTATTCCATCTAAAAATTGTGCTGAAATATAGCATGAATATTAACACATGACAAAAGTACTTTTGAAGATATTTTCTTTTATGAAAATATTTAAAAATATATATATTTATATATAATTTAGGAGAATATTATGGGGCGAGATGGGATAAAGAGAGGGGTATGGGGGTGGGATGGTTAAGGAGTGAAAGTTGGGGCATTGTGCGGAGACTGAACTAGAAATATCATTTATATGAAACTTGTTTTCCCTATTTTTATTAAAGAAATTATTTCCTCGTGAATTTCTTTTTGAAACGTAGCACAATTCACTCATTTGACACGGCCTTAATATATTTCATCATGATTTTCAAGAGTTTTGACGAAAAAAAAAGAATCATGACCAATGCAAATATAGATTAAATATAAATATATTAAAAGATGTCAAATACTAGAGATAATTAGGCAAAGTTGGTAATTAAACTAAACGAATGATTAAATTGGAAACTTTGATTGAATGGATTGGTCTTAATTAAACTTACTCTAAAAGGGATTTAGAAAAAAGATATTTGCTTACTCTCAACACTCATGAGCCATGACCATCATATATACAAAACAATGAAAAGCCAATTCCAATATCCCAATATTACAAAGACAAGTTGTAAATCTTTAATTAATTAAGTGTGATTATTCATTAATCTCGTCTCCTTATCAAGCATAAATGGATGTATATGTATGGTCCTACCAAAGAATAAATAGGAGCTTTTGAAGGTACTTTGTTTGCTCTGTCCGATCCATTTTACTTGTCATGTTTATTTCTCATGCTCCTTAAAAAATATTAACTGAAAAGGTAATTTGACTAATTTTATTATCTTTTGTTCAATCTCATTTTTAGTATTATCCCCTTTTCACCACCTTAATCTCTCTCTCCATGTTTCTTGAGTAAGGATAATTAAAATGAAAACTAATAATTTAGTTATATCTAGAGTTTTCTAAAACGACAATTATATGAGACCATTTTTTAGTAAAGATGATGAGTAAAGTGATCGAAAGAAGTAATTTTCGATATTATTATATGGGGTTAAATATGAGAAAATGGTAAAAATGGTTCGGAACGCCGCTCCCAGAAATTGGACCAATGTACAGTTTCAAATTAGTCAGACTCCCATATGAATATCAGACATCGAAAGAAAAGGCGGATAAAAGATCTTAGTATTAATATAGACTAGGATTAGAGCTAAAAGTTAGACCTTTACATACTCTAAACAATTTTGATCCTTTAAATTTATTAAAAAGTAAATGATTTCAAGAGCAAAGTTAAAGGACGTCAATTTAAATTTCTAATTCTGCCACTAGACCTGACAAGCAAATTTAACCATTGTTATATCGAAATTATTAAGATTAATACTTTTATTAAGCGGAAATAAATACAATCCCTTAGAATTATCTGTTACAACCCCCTCCACCCCTTCATACCCCAGGGGCGGAGCCACCTTGATACAAAGGGGTTCATCCAAACCGCCTTCGACGGAAAATTATACTATTTATACATAATTAAAATAATATTTTATGTATATACAGTAGATGTCGAACCTCCTTCGACTATTCCGTCACTGCCACACACCCCTACTCCACCCTTCCAACCCCCCCACCCCCACAACCCACCCTTTGAAATGAAGGTACAATCTCTTTCAATATTATTAGTTGGACATAGTCAAAAATGTGTACTACTGCCCACTATCTTTAAAAGCAAATGGTCATTTTCTTAACCTCCTTTGTTGGTACTACATTTTTTTTTTGGCTACAAGTGGAAAATATCGCCCACCCTTTTCTCTCTTTTCTATTTTTCTGCACAAATGCACATGCCATAGACCATGACACCTAGTGTGTGTGTGTGTGCTTTTTTTCTGTAAACATGTGTAACATGAACCAAATTTACTTCATTTACTCACTGTCACAAGTTAGATATAAAGGTAACTTTTCATTGTTTTAAGCTCACGATATGTATTGTTCGTTTTGATCCAACAGGCTATAAAGACTTGTTCTTCGGATTATGTCATCATCAAACTCAAAAGCATGGTGAATGTGTAATATATTCGATCGATGTATTCGTATTTATATAGGCACAATTTAGATTTCGAGAGTTAAGTTTTAGGAAATAATTTGAAAATCATGTGTGTAAAAAATATTATAAGTTACAGTAATTAATAATTCAAGATATATGAAAAGATTACGGTTAAAATTATATATACAATTATAATCTTAATTGAACCTTAATAGTTAATTGTAAAGACTTCTTCCACGCCTCGTAAGTAATACTAAACTATTTCAACATAGTAAAAAGTTATTTATGCATATATAACGAATTTTGAAAAGAAAAGAAAACTATCTTCTTCTTTTTTGCGATCTATTAATCTTTTACATCACATATTAAAATTTTTGTATACGTCACTTATCAAGACATGACAACAAACCAACCCTAAACTCTATATTGATTTTATTATTGAAGTAGGATGATAAGACCTGTATATATATAGTCATAATGTGACCTTATTTTATGAGAATACATTAGCCATTTATGTTGGTGGAATGCATTAATTTCGGAAATTCCAACAATTGCATTTCTATGGTGCTAAGGTTTCAAAAACAAAATATAATGGTCCTATGTATCTAATGGGACACATTTCCCTTTTTTCCATCGGTTTGAGAGGCTTAAACTTGAAACGTCTAATTAAAAATATGAATTAAAAATTTTAATTAATCTATCATATAACTTATATCGATACTAAGAATCAATTATTAATAGTTTTCTATATATAGTTATTTGATTTTCAAAATTTATTGATCAATTTCAATTAGGATCGGACCGATCAAATTACATAAAAGGGAAACACTTTGCATTCTTTTTTGAGGCTCAATTTTTATTATATTTTTGTTGTTGTTGTGCTTTATATTGTAATGCGATTACTTTTAACTATAACTACAAAAAAAAAAAAAAAGATATGTACTTTTTTCTTTTCTCGTATCCAATGGACTGATATTGATGTGGACATTTGTGGTTCCTTTATGCCTTAATTAAAGAGTACTATGTATGATGCTAACGATTGTATTGAGATGAATAAAAAAATTATATTTTGATCAAAATTTTGGATTTGAGCACTAAGAATAAGAAAGATTTCTAGTAGGTAATACTTTTTACATTCGATAAATTTTACATGGCGTAATTTTTTAAAAGTCGAGCTATAATATGAGTATCGATAATTGAGTGAAAATATACAAAATGCATGCATTGGATGATACATGTCCCAACATCAAAGGCTTAGTTATAATTATTGGAAAGAAAAGAAATCCATGACCAATTGCTTCTTCCAACTTCTTGGCTTAAGTGCTTATTATAATATTGGTAATCTATGTCTTCCACTTAGTTAAAAGGAGTAATTAGTTAATAATTAATAATCAACTACTTTAATCACTTTTTAATTAGTATGAATCTCTTGAATTGTTTAGGTTGTTCATTAACTTTTCACATTTTATTAAGTACTAGATAGTTCTAGCAGGTAGCACTTGAGGGGGTATCATCTTTAAAATATCTGTTACATTTTGCTTCTCGAGGCTTAACCTTTATAAAGTTTGATCAACATTTTAAGAATCGTAACTTATAAGTTTTATCGTGTTGTTATTGAATATTTATATTTTTTAATTTCAAAATATTAATTAATTCAATTTGATTTGACTATAAATATTAATCAAATTAGCTTTTGAAAAGCAAGACATGATAAATATTTTGGACGGAAGAAGTAATACTATACCAATAATATGTCTGAGCCTTTCGTACAATCTACATCAAATACATAAGTTTTTAATTATATCGTCATTCTTTCCTATTTAAATTAGCAAAAAGAAGAATTATCAAAATTTAAATTAGGAAATGAGGGATTAAGTGATGAAATCACTAATATTAGAAGATTAAGATTAAATGCATTTAGTCAGTACCATATAGCTAGGGAACAACGTCACTATCACATTAATTAAACCATCATTAGCATACCACTAGCTTAATTTAATTATTAGCATAAAAATAGAAAAAAAAATAGAGAGGAAGAATGAATATATCAACTTGTAATATATGATACTATGGAGTAAATTGGACATAGATTGATAACCAAATTTGGGTTTAATTAGGTGACCAAAAATTATCCAAAAATGGATAAAAGAAATTACAATATACTCTAGTTCCGGAAAACGATAGAATATACAAAAATCTTATGATTCTAAAAGCAAAAATAAAGAGATTGTTTCTGACGGACATCGACTAAAAAATATTGTCCATAAAAGGAATAAATGAAAGTGAAAGCATAACAAATCCTTCTGAGCAAAATATTATGATAACTTAAGTACAAAAAACAACAGTTTATACTTTGAAATTGAATGACAAAAAATTATAGGAGCAATATTACGAAATACAAAATAATATAGACACATGACAAGCAGAGGTGGAACCAGAATTTTAATAAGGGGGTTCAAAATCTGTAGAAATAGACACATGAAGTAGACGAAAGGGGTTCGACATCTACTATATATACATATAAAATTATTTTGACCATGTATAAATAATATAATTTTCCGCCCTTTGTTCAAGATGGCTCCGACCCTGATGACAAGACATATTACTATCTGCTAACCTCCTATCCGGGACATAACCATTGGGAGGGGGGTGGGGGAGAGAATAAATATTACTCATTAAAGATAATATTATATTTATTAGTCAATATGGGATTAGATTATTAATAAAGATAAAATTATTTAACACTTAAGTCACTATCTACATTGTAATCAATCGGCTTAATTATCGACTAATTAGCTGTTTAAGCCAGCCGCGAGGAATTTAAAACTTGATTATACCTCGCCGAGTTAATAACATTTACCAAATTGATTATTTTTAAATAAAATGTTAATTTGGATTTGACCCATACAAATATATACATTAAAATAATTTTTTTTTATAAATATCTATAGGTGAAAATTTCACGAAGCAAACTATTTTAATATCGCCATTTAATTTATATTCATCTTTTGGCAAGTATATTCATTTTATAGATGTGGTATGTGAAGTTTAAGCAAAAATAATTAGAGGTTTTTGCGTGACTTCATCCATCATTTCAAGCCGAAGTATATGTATTATGCATATATGATTAAAATTCAAGCAAAATAACTTAAATACTAACAAAAATAATTAAACTTCGGTTATATATATCTTAATTTCAATTGTATAAAAGATTTTAAATAGGAATTTTAAGAGTTAAAAAAAAGCGAAAAACAAAAATAATGAAATCAAAGAAATTTTGATATTAGAAGAGATATAATACAATATCACATAAACCATTTAAAATAGTTTAATATTGTTAAAGAGGATATAAATATCATAAAGTTCTTTCATTATTGGCAAGTAAAAAATAAGTAAATTATTTTTAAAAATTTATTGGTGTATGGTCATTTGAAAGGAAGACAAATCCACTAACTCGATATTTCTTTGTTGTTAGTATTCTGTCTAATTATTTCCTTTTAAAGTATGGTTATATTATATTCTTTATAATATAAAATGTCTTGAAGAATTAGTACATTATGAGTTGGAAAAAGTTTGAAAACTTTATAGTAATTATTTAGATATTTTAATATGATAATTATTTATTGCAAAATGATTCTTTTGTTGAAAAATTGCATAATTTCCACATGCATTGATTGGTTCTTTTGTTGACACATAATAGAAAATTCGGGTGCTTTCTTATGCATTTTGTATTAATTAGTAAATTTATTTATTTATTTGTTTATATTTTAATATGCAATTATTAAGGAAAGAGACATCGACGAAGAAGAAAGAAAGAAAGAAAGAAATAATATAATTTATATTGATACGAAGAGTTGAATTTCAGAAGATCATTATAGTTAAGTTAGTTTATAATGTAATTATAATATTTTGACATATATTAAAAATAGAATTCATATACTTAAAATTGATAAATGATTTTTCTTTTTTATCGATTGATTAATTGATCGAAGTAAATTTTGGATAGATTATAATTTACTATTTGATTGAACTTCATAGGTGGAAATTAATAAAGTTTTTGCTTTATAAATACCCTTTTCAATTTGTCTATGCTAACTAAATTTGCTTTATGAAGTCATTAATTGGCAATTTGGCATAATTGCTTACACTTTATTCTTCATTTTTATCACTTTCCATTGTGTTTAATTGTTTTTTACATATATATGAGTAGATCCAATATAAAGCAATTTATCCTAATAAAGTTATACAAAAACAAAAAAAATAATATTAAGTGGGTCTAGCTAGGGACCTACTCTTAGATCATCCAATGTAGTAATTAATCAACAACTTGCTAATATTTTATTTTTACAATTAATAAAACTCCACTTAAAATTCTTAATCAAGTTTTTTGCCTTCTTTTTCATGATGTTAAAGGCATATAATTAAGGATGACATATGCTATCATATAGAGAATGTTGAGCTATTTAATAGCAAGAATTTATATAGTCGATTTTAACCTATTTGAAAATCAGGCATAATAATTAGGGGTGGAAGTATAAACTTAGATGTAGGTTCGAGTAATTCAAATAGTCTTTACTTAAACAAGAAAAAATTGTGTGATAAAATAATTAAATATGTATACATACTGAAACTTACAACTCAATTATAAATACTTGAAGTACTCATTCTAAATTCAGAATCCATAAAATTAAAGTCATGATTCGAATATCTCTAATAGTAATTTTTTATATTCAGTATCAAGAATATATATTGAACTATAAACAATTATAATTTGCCAGACATTAGACTCATTAAAGGAAAAACATTCAATGTTAAGATATTTTATTTCGTATCAAGCTTCAAAGCAAATATTGTTTGTTAATTATTTCTGATTTTTGATAATTACTAGTAGTAATAAACAATTCTAATATTGGATATGATTTATTTTGAGACAAAGCAATATGATATATCTTTTTAGAAAAGGAAAAATATATATATACAAGTTGATAATGGCTCCCCCACTTGCATTTAAATTTTAGACATAATTTTTTGTTTTGATATTCTCAGACAGCACAAAATTCAACATCTTTTATTAACAACTGATCCTAGGTTTATATTACTTAGAATTTAGCAAAGGACAGAGTCCAATGTGAAGTCCAAATATAGAAATATAAACTTTAGTACAATTTGTAATAGTTATATAATAGTAATAAAATAATAATAAGTGTTTCTGATGAATTTTAACTAATCCATTTGTTTCTTATGGATTCCTTGCCTGACTTTTTTCTTTTCTATGAACCATGTTGAGAAGAAGAGACAATTGAATTACATCACCTCACATTGAGTCTTTGCAACTTTATATCTGTTTTTTAAATTAATTTAGTCGATAACAACGATAATAACATATTCAATATAGCGCGTATTGGGAGGCAAGTCTTCCATCGAATCGCATTCAGCCTCCGTCCGCCACTCAGTTATGAGCTCGCACGTAAGGCTTCCCTAATGCAGTTTACATCTTAAGAGCTATTGCAAAGTAACCAAGTTAAAACACAAGTACTCACCCAAAGGACAGAGACTGTAACAAAAGTTGTGATTTTCCAGGGATTTCCAAAAACAAATAAACATATTCAATATGTTAAGCAAGCTATTACCCAGTGTGATTTACATCTTTCCTATGTTAAGCAAGCTATTACAAAGTGACCAGGTTACCAAAAAGTGTAGTGCTCACCCGAACGAAAGAGACTTGTAATAAAGGTCGTGGGTTTCTCAGGAATTTCCAAAAACAAATAAATATATTCAATATATGGGATATCGAGAAGATGATGTCTACACAGCTTTTCTTTTATACTGAAGATAACGAAATTATTTTTTCATAGACCTTCGACTCAAGTTAACCCTAATAAAATAACGAATAGAAAATACAGTAGCGAAACAGTCATAATAAACGTAATGGAGAAAAGAATAGTAGTAAATTCCTTTGGAAGTGTGACATGAGAAGGAAAAAAGAGGCTAAAGCTGACAACTTTGGCTCCATGTAGTGATTGCTATTTTTGAAAGAAGGGACCCCTTTGAATTGGGCCATCCACTTGTAAAGTAATTGGGTCCATTAAGAAACGCCACTTTCTTTTGTAGGGCCCAATTCACACGTCCAAATGTCTTTTAAATCCGACAAAAAATGGGCCCCATGAAACAAACTTCTCACAGAGCCACGTCACCCCCCAAGAAAATAATCTTCTCACTCTACTCCTTAGAAAGTGGAGAACACCTCCCATCGAAATCGTAGTGGGAATTTCTCCCGTCTTAAACAGAGATCTCGAATCTTATTTCTACATATGAAATTGTCCTTTTGTGGGAACCTCAAAATGAAACTTTTCAAATCGATATCTAAATTAGTCGTTCCTATAACAAATTACCTTTCTACCCCTATAAAGATAGAAATAAGATCTGTATATACCTCCATTTTCTCAAAACCCTATTCTGTGAGAACACTTCACGCATGTATGATTATATCAAGGAATTGAAGACTACTACGATCGATCTTAATTTACGTGACATCGTTTAATCGTGTGTGGAATTTTTAAAAAATAGGGCCCCACACACATCACATAGGAGAATAAACATTTCTCTCTCTTTCTGTCTACTTTTATTGATGTGATGAATAGGTGGGTCCTGCCTAAGTTCTGTAGAGTCGTCAGCCATTTTTGACTCTCTAGCCATTGGCTTAGACCCTACATACATCTTTGTCTTTTAATAGGGGCTCAGATCCCAATGTATTATCAAATTCATCTAATCTATTTGTACCCCACCTACCCCCTACCCCTAACCCCCACCCACGCAACCCCCAACCCCTCTGCAATTTGAGGGTACTATAGTGACTCATCTTCAAGCTGGCTGGCTGGCTTCACAAGCCATGTTTTATGAGCTGATAACTACTCTTGCTTATATGATAAAGAGTATTCAATTTCTTTCTAAGATGTGGTTATGTTCGGATTAGTTTACGCGCACTTTAAACGATTATTTCCATGAAGAATAAAGGCGTAAGGGCAAAAGACTATTTAAAACCTTTTCAAAAAGGTAACGAGGTTAGGTTGACTTTGGAAAGAATATTAAAAATCACGTGAAGAATGAAAAACACGCGGTGAACCCGTGAGATAATGTTTACAAGTGCAGTCTACTTGTCATTTAGGCACCTTGATTATTTCATCGGACATCTGTTACTTCTCATCAATAGAGGTATTAGAAACTCTATCCATCGAGATTTAGGTAATGACCAAGTCACCTACTAGTATTCTTTGGTCTCGATTGAAATTTGAACATAAGGCTTCGTGAATATATATATATATACACTTTATTTATTACTACGTCACACCTCTAGGCGTTGCTAGTACGAGTCAGCTTACAAACAACTTAACCGAATATATGTTACCTTTCGCTTGCAACTCTATCACCTTGAGGTTTCTGTCTCTACAGACTACACAGATTTAAACCCTCCATAGTTAGGAAGGAAAAGGAACTGCAAACTACTGTTATATGGACTACAAAGCTTTTCAAACGAACGACTCACAACAACATCGATATCTTCTCTTTTGAGTTGAGGGTCTATTGGAAACAACTTCTTTATCCCACCAAGGTAGGGGTAAGATGTGTACACGGTACATCCTATCCTCACCATACGTACCCACTTGTGAGACTACATTGATTATGTCGTTATATCAAATATGAAATTGTGAATAGCCTATGAGTAAAATTAGTAACCTATGGTCTCAGAAAACCAAATATTAGCACAACAGTTTCCCAGTATAAATGTCTATAAATTTTTAGTTACATATCATTTTCAGAAACTACAAGGTTCTAGGGGGACCATATACAAAAGGAGGAGGCCTGTGTAAATGCTTTCATGAGTAAACTGACAGTAGCTACCACCTATTTGACCTATCCACCAACAAGATACAACACTTATGGCTAAAAGTTGAAATCCCCTTTCCCATGTGGCCACTTTTCTTGGACCATTTGAACTTATCTAAGCA
Source organism: Solanum lycopersicoides (assembly GCA_022817965.1). Lineage (NCBI taxonomy): Eukaryota > Viridiplantae > Streptophyta > Magnoliopsida > Solanales > Solanaceae > Solanum > Solanum lycopersicoides. The sequence continues at coordinate 4,219,804 of CM040628.1, read as the reverse complement.
CTCAAAAACTGAACTTGTCTGGTTTCTTCCTAGTAGATATTCTTTGGTTGTTGTTGGAATCACAAACATTCCAATTTGATTTCTTAATCAGTTTGTTTGAACAGTAAACAACCAGTTCAAATATTCACGGCCAAGAATTTACTGACTTTTATATCCAAGATGAAAATCTTGGTTCCGCCACTAGTCTAAACATGTATAGGCTTTTTGTAAAAGCGACAACTTACCAATTATCAGTGTTTACTTGCACGGAACTGAACAAACTAACTTTCTCAAATGACATGAGTAATCAAGTATTCCTATATGTAGAGGCAGTTTCAAAATTTTACGTTAATGTCAGCACATCCACAACTTCTTTGCAGAAATGGGTTCAAAACTTAACCTATTTATGTATTTATAGGTATTTTCAACGATATAGACAAATAGGATTCAGACTAAAGGAAACAAGTGTGAACTTTGTACCTCCAGTGTCTACATGATCAATAAGCATAGTTAAGACTACTTAGAATCACTCGCCTGTCTCAAAACGTACCACCTCTCGTATAGGATACCAGTGATCACAACCCCCATTTTCTATCTTCTAACAGCTCGTCTCCTTACATAGCTACATGATAATATTACTACTTGTTTTATGGATTTTCATGAACATCAAGGGACTTGATGCAACATAGTAAAACATTAGGTTGTACATGATAATATTACTACAAACAATTAATGTGTCAACTTTCATGGACCCAACTAGTTTTAATAAAACTTACTCTAAAGGGACTACAAAAGACTACTCATTCTTACACCAGACACAAGGTATCTGTAAAAGAACTCACTCATGACCGTTAGATCAGATCGATGTAGACTTGATGTCTATACACGAAAAAGAAAAATGAAGAGCCAATTCCTGTATATTCAATTCAATGACAACTTGCAGCATATTGATTAACCCTCTCACCCTCTATCCTAGGCTGGGCATAAATATAATGGTCCTACTCCTATCAACAATGAATATGGGTTTTAAAAGGTACTTTACATATACTGGTTAGCCGAGGGTGTATCAGAAACAGTCTTTCTAGCTCACCTCTGAGGTAGAGGTGAAGTCTGCGTACACTGTATCCACCCCAGACCCCACTCTGTGGGAATACACTGGGTATGTCATTGTTGTTACATATACCAGTTGTTTACCGGGGTTGGATATAGTAGTCCTTATTATAGACTATGACAAAGAAGAAAGGGACCAGAACATCTTCATATTATCTAAAGCTAAGGTTAATGTTAACATCATAGGTGTGGCGATGGTTACCTGCTCCTTGAGGCTAATGAGAAGTCTTTTTTCCATAAAACAGATGGCATTATGACTTGTCAATTGGGATTGAAGACGAAAGCTCCATTGCTAGAGACCTGATATGTGAGACCTGGTGATCGGTGGGGCAGCAGAACATGGATTGATGGATTTTCTTGATAGGACCTTCCCAGCTACCTCATTTATGACAATGTTTCATGTGTATAATATCTTGTGAAGAGGATTAATCCATGCAAGATACTTGTAGCTCAGACATTAAGTGACACTGACTATCTGCATCAACTTCTCGGAAAATTTAAAATCAGACTTCTTACTACCAAAAACACGAGTGTAAAATGAAAATAAAAAATCTCAGTCACCACGTAGCTGCCACATGCATGTGCTTTGTTAGATTTGCAGCTGAAAATGGTGTTAGGACATGCATTTAACACCCTTTTTTAATTTTTCAATCAAAATTTCTCAGTGTCTCTCAACAATATTAACTACAATTAGTCTTTTACCCAATTCTTCGATAACAATTTCCCACGGTAAAGTCTTGGATTTGAACTTGGAACCTCAAGGTGAATTTTGAACTCCTAAACCACTGAGCCAACCACTAATCTTGTGTTCATGGGATACAAAATCTAAATATATACACTAACAGTAAAAAAAAGAAAAATTGTAAATTTTTGCCGAGGGGATTTGGGTGAACACCTTTGCCCCCCCCCCCCCAACCAGATCCGCCCCTAACTGTAAACAAATTACAACTCCAATGACAAACTAGGAGAAAGCAACACAAATAATCAGTTTATAAGATTACCAAGGGATTGTCTTTATCAAGGAGTGGTAACGGTATAGGTAAAGGAAAGCAAGTTCGTCATAAGCACAGAACAAACAAAAGTGAAGGGCACAGATGGAATAACTTTGTTCTTTTCCAAAGGAAAGCACACTGATCCTCTTGAGTAACTTTTTTTATTTTTGTCTATTCGGTTACGTGCAAGATTGCTTTTTTGTCTGTGTCCCACCATTCCTCAAGATGGCTATAGGAGATGACTATATTCAACTGGTGCATAACAGGACCAATATCAACCTAAACAAACAATTCATGCTTAAATGCAACTGTAAAAGCTTCACGCGCACAATAGCCTTAAAACTTTGATGTACATTGATGCATGAACACCTCCAATCTCTCATCATTTCTATCTATAAAGAAGAAATTTGAGATTCTGACACTTAGCACCTTTATACTCTTATTAATCATGATTGTTATTTTCCTGATATTTAATGGTCAAATACATATTCTGCAAATAAAGCCAAATACACATTTTAAACTATTAGTCCAACCTTTGCATCAGTGCTTCCCATTACTGAAAATTCTAGTAAACAACAGCTCCGGGTACAATGTTCACTCGAAAATCACACTGGACTATGTATCAATTTAATCAAACAATTTCAGTAGAAAAATGTAACTGCACAGAAATAATAGAAATGGAATTCGATATTCTTAGATGTGTTAACAACTGCATATCTACTTGTGTATAAAGAAAAACTTGATATGTAATAGTATTTCTTGTTTTAATAGAAAGTAAAATGCTCTTCAAGTCGGAGCCATTTTTAACAACGATCAAGCTGAATCTCTTGAAAAAAGCTCAAAGAATGAATCACCAACTATTACCAAGGAAAAATGCTGAAATTTTCTTTTGAAAAATCACAACTTCAGTGTCACCATTACTAATTCCCACCCTTCAACAACCACTTGGGATGAATTTATAGTATAAAATGTACCAAGAGAAAGAAAAAGTATTTTTTAACTCATGGAAGTCTAAGGCTAAAAAATTCTTTAGTATAATGGCCCAAATTATAAGGTTAACCAGAAACCAAGCTTGAATAACCACATAATGAGTTAATGTGCCAATGCTCCTCACATCTTTACCCCAACAGACCAAGATGGAACCAAAGGATAATGAATAAGTTATCTACACACAAACAAAATTAGCACCCACCTTGTAGCCCTTCCCTAAGGACTACATTGATGAGTGCAATTAAAAAGAGCAAATTACTAGAAAATCCAAAAAAAATTGCATGACCCTCTAGCATTCAATCATGGGACTACATGAAAGTCCAAAAAGTTGTACATTTCAGAAGCAGGAAGCTGTAGGATAGGATTACAGACTACCTTTTTCCTGACGTATACCGGCTACCTAAACGCCACCTTTATCAACTTGTAAAGGCTACCTATATTGATTTTTAAAGGATTAAGACAAAACGATTGGTACTAAAAGCTAATTTGAAAACAAGAATAGACTCTTTCTAAGTCAATTGTACAATCTCAATCAGCTTAAGCTGCTTTATTCAAAGATGCAGCATACCCAAAATATCCCCATGAAGCTTAATAACAGGAGTTGGGATGGAAGGAGTCATTAATCAAAGAATCAGGAATAGATCTCTTAAACTGGTCCCTAAAACAAGCTTTGGCATTTCATTGATCACTACGTAGAAAGGCAAAAAAGAATTAAATGCCAGAGACTCAATTTCAATAAAATGAACTTAGTGCAATCAACAAGTTTTTCTCATTATTTATTGACTCTTTACTTTTGGCTTTTCTTTTTCAAACAAATCATGGAATTTGCCAGTATTTCTAAAGATCAACTTTTCTTCTATATAGAGAAAGCTAATTAAAACCTGTGTCTCCATTTTAAATCTACACCATTGTTTCCTCCAGCACTTTTAGTGTATAGCCAGCCTTGAGGCTAGTCACTATTGACTCCAGCTTCTTTATTGAACAAGTAAGATGAACGATCTTCAAATACTTCTTCTATTAAGGTATAAGAACAGGAGACGCAATAAACTGCAGAAAAAACTAATAGCACAACATTTTGTACAAAGTTCACAAGTGGAAATAAATACCTTTAAGGCCATACACCAGTATGTTAATGACAGCATCATCGGACTACCCTCTATGAATCCTATTTATGCATAAGAACAATGGTTAATCAACAACATGCAGTTAAAACTAGAACTTGTTACTAGCTCAAGATAAATATCATATGTGAGAAGAAATGTAGACTGTTTTTTTATCCAACAACATGCGGGAAGAACTTCTGATGGCCCCAATATTCATGAACTAAGAGACCTTAAGCGTGTAACTTCCAACTTCACAATCATGAGACAGCAATTTCACAATGTGCACTGATAAGTTTCATCCTCTTGACAATTTCACAATCATGAAACAGCAAATTCCAACATCCAAGCATAGAATATTTAGTTCCACAAATCCTTAACAGAAGCATCACATTATGTCCCTGTCAATGCCTGGACCAGATAAAGAATTCTTTTAAGAACCAGACCACATATGGGGATGATAAACCTCCATAACCGACGGAAGGCATATGCAAAACCAAATTTAATATGCCTAATAGCCAAACAATGCATAAATATTATAAGACCTACTTTTCATCAGATTATCCAAAAAAAAAAGTATAATGGTAAAGATTATCCAAGAAGTCAAGTTCCCCAAAAAGATTGAATTTATCACATCAGTTGATAGATAGACTTAAGAATTCGCTTGATGCTGTGTAAGCGGGCCGAGGACAACACATTTAATTCCCTTTTTGTTCTAGGTTATGCTTAAGACTGATGGTAAAACTTGCGATTTCCAAGAAATCAAGTCACTTTAAAAGCTTCACTTTGGAAATCAATAGATAGACTGTCTGCTTGTTAGGCCTTAGTCAATAATGAATTAGGCGGTCTATAGAGACGGACTTGAGCTCCATGCAATGCGAAGAACTACATGCTTGGAATGTTATGGAGCCACAAGGTCAGCTTTGTTACATGCACTGTACAGAAATGTCAACCTGGTAGTGATTGTAAAGCTCAAGAGGATGGAAAAAACTTAGACAAACAAAAACACATTTGACTTGGTCAGGCACTCCAACAGTTGAGTGTCTGCCTTTGTTTTGGTATAATTGACTGATTGTTTCCAGTAGTCTCACTATTGCCCAGTTTCATCTAACAATCACTTCTCGCACATGGCAATACTGATTGTCCAACCTGTACCAAATAGTATCTCAAATACAACTTTATTTTCAATAAGGTAAACAAATTTATTAGTGTGTGGGGAGAAACCCCGTATAGAAGTTGTATAGTAAAACGTAGAGAACCTACACAAAAATATGATTCTCTACAAAGGACATCAATCATCTATACACACAGGGACGCTGGTGGCTGCACCAAAAGAAAACTAGAAACAGATATCTATTTCAACCCCCTTTAAATGCTCTCGTATTTTCTCCCTCCATGTTACCCTCAATAAAGCTAGCAGATCAACATCCATGCCCTATTTCTTCTCTTCCTCATTTTGAAGACTAGTAATGCAACACTTCTCCATTGTGCACAGCATTACACATTGTACACCGAAACAAAATCAGGACCATCCGCAGCAAACATGCTGCATTAGCTCATCCATTGTCAATATCTCGTCCCTAGCTTGTCAACCATGCAATACGTTCTTGGTGCCTTAAGGATCCTGATCGATAAATGCGGAAAGTGGACTCCTCTCTCACTAGCAGACTCAGCTCGTATGATTTGACTATGCATAAATTATTTCTCTTCACCCCTGACACAAGTGTGGATAGAGGGAGACTTGAATTTGAAAGATAGGAACAATAAAAGGATTGAATCCTTGAAGGAGATAGAAACAAACTCAAGTATATGAACTTGAATCCTTGTAGAAGGGTGAAGAAAGCCAAACCATGCAGCTGAGGAGGTATATTTCCATTTGTGTAACTTCAACAAGTCACATGTCAATTTTCTATCTTCCTGTTCAGGCATGGTTAAGTCGCTTCAGATTGGCAACGATGCCTTTCTTTACTACCAGGCTCTGGAGATCTTAAACTGTATATTTAAAAAAAAAAAAAGAAGCAAGTTACCAGATTAACTGAGTGAAAACTCTTGCTCACAAAAATAAAAAAGTGAACTTGCTACTATTATCTTTTGTTATGTCTGTTGTCCAGCAAAAAAGGCTTTCAAACTACCATCACTGCCAACCCAACTGAAGCCTGTGCCCTTTGATATTCCTCTAATCTTCATAATCTCCCTAAGTTCACTCACACCATCCCATCTACCAGCATCTGCAAGAGCATTAGATAGTGCAACATATGCCCCTGGACGACTACCACTACTTAGCTTGAAAAGCTCATTGGCAGCTAAATTAGCCAATTCCACATCTCCATGCACTCTACAAGAACTGAGTAAAGCTGCCCAAACATCAGAATCTGGCCTTTCAGTCATATTAATTACAAACTCTAATGCCTGATTTAAGCTCCCTGAGCGTCCAAAGAGATCAACCATGCAAGCATAATGCTCCATCCTTGGCTTCATATAGTAATCTCTCTCCATACTTTCAAAAATCTCTCTTCCTTTAACAACTAGTCCGGAATGCGCACAAGCTGAGAGAGCACTTAGAAATGTAACATAATTTGGAACAATGTGATGATCTTCTTGCATTATACTAAATAGTTCAAGTGCCTCATCGGGATACCCGTTTTTCCCGTATCCGTCAATCATGGAAGTCCATGAGAAGACATTCTTCTCATGCATGTGGTCAAAGACTCTTCTTGCATCCTCAACCAATCCACACTTAGAATACATGTCAATTAAAGCACTTGCAATTTTAACGTGCTCAATTAACTCAGTCTTCATCAGCTGTCCTTGAACTTGTTGACCAATTTCAGATGCTGCTAGAGCAGAACAAGCCCCAATAATACTTGCAAAAGTAGAAATATTAGGCCTAAAACCGAAACGTTGCATGTCAATATAAACCTCAATCGCCTTCTTAGCATTTTCAATCTGTTTACTATAACCTTCAATCATCGCATTGAACACCACAACATCTTTCTCCATTGTTTTACTAAACACATCTTCAGCATCCTCAAAATAACCCTGATTCATATACCCTGTTATCAACGACGTCGAGCAAACAACACTCCTATCCAACATCAAATCAAACACTCTCCTCGCATAATCCACCCTCCCACTCTTCACATACGAATCAACTAACCCAGTATAAAGCACATCATCACCCTCAACATCACATTTAATCACCTGGGCATGAACCTGCTTTCCAATATCCAGAGAATACGACTCTGCATAGCTAATAGTAGACCCCTTCAAAATCATTGATAGTGTAAACTTATCTGGACTTTCACCACAAAGACACAACTTTCTAACCATATTAAAACATTCTAAAACAAACCCGTGTTTCACATACCCAGAAATCATGTAATTATAAGCAGAGAGAGTTGGTTGACGCATTTCATCAAACACTTGGCGGGCGTAAAAAAGACAAGAACTTTTCAAGTAAAGTATTAATAATTTGATATACATATTAGTATTGGGTTGATACCCAGTTTTCAAAATGTATGAATGAATCTTTTGGCCAAAAATAGGAGTGTCTGAATTGATATATTGTTGTAAAGATGATGACAGTGAAGAAAATTTTGGCGGCCATAAAAGAAGATTTGCTTCTGTTTCTTTTAAAGAGATCAATGATTTGAATTTGGGTATTTGGGGATTCTTCATTTTTCGATTTTGGCTTTGAAAGCTTAAAACTCTGTGTTGCTACATAGACATGGCAGCTTGAGTTTGAAGGCAACGGATGAAGGAGAAAGAGGCGCCAAACTTCTGTATTTGTTTTGCACTTTTTGGCAAATTTTTTTTTAGTAGGTACAAGTAGACATATTAACTCGATATAACGTTTGTTAAACATTTTTAGTCATGAAATTGTTATAATTGGGTATCCACGTGATATGGAGAGGACGGATTGAACTATTTAATTGTTATGTGAGAGTGAGAAATGAGAATGAAATGAAGTGTCTGAACGTATACCTTCAAAACTAGAATGTTTATTCATTCGTTAAGATCAAATTGAGTGTTTGTTTAGTGTTATGGATTTATAGATTTATATGTTTATTTATTTCAGATAAATTTGCTCGTCTTTCTTATTAGAGAAGCGGGTTTGCGGTTGGTCATTGGTATACTAGGAAATTACGAGTAATGTATTTAAAAATATGAATGATTTTGAGTTTTCGATAAACATTCAAAATTAGAAATTAGAGTATTGAGCGTGAAATAAAACTTGTTCAATTTGAAATTTTCGTGGAAAAGCAATATATTATGTCATTTGTAGTTTAAGTTGGAACCGAAATGGCAATTGGACTGCTTTGTGAAATTGGACCATAGGCTATCCAACTTGGACAAAATTAATAATAAGCCCATAAACTATACTTATATTTGGCCCATGTAAATTCATCATATGATTTTTCGTTAAAACATATATAATATTTTAAAAAATTGTATATCGTCTAGACAAATATCATGGGTTCTAGTCATATAAAATTAACGTGAAATATAACAATTATATTTTTTACTGGAACTATTGACACCCCTTAGTAACAATTCTGAGTCTGTTACTGGATAGGAGGATACAATCAACGTGAAATATCACTCATATAACGCTTATATAAGATAATATCTTAGCCATTTAGAAATAAGATCACTTAAAAAGTCAATTACTAAACAACAAAAACAATTTTTCCAAATATATTTTTCAAAAAAAATTGACAAATCAAATATAAACCTAATGAACGTAAAATTAGTTATTTGCTTATTAAATTATGATAATATATCCAACATAAAAGTTGCATATATTGAGGCAAAACTCGAGTTATAATATTTTATAAAGACAAAAATTATATTAGTATCATTTAAATTATATTATATATAAGAAATGCGATCCATAATATATGTATATATATTTTTTAAGATATGATACATAGAATCACAACAAATTTATTTTTTTGTATTTCCTTGGTATATTCAACGCATGAGACATATTGTTCCCCTCAATTACAATTAGTTTATAGAACATGCCTTCAACAATACATTTGACTATTTAAGAAGATTTAATGTAGTGTCGTGGTCATGTTATATATTTTACGTCAAAAACTTATTTTTAATTAATAATAAGTATCGGGTAATTTTGATCCATCAAAATTAAAATCGAGACTGAATTTTGTCTACTTTGACGAATTCTTCGAAATTGCTCTATAACAATATTTTATTATGACGATGAAGCTTTCATTAATTTATGTTATATTATTAACTTTATAATACAGTTTGACTATATGTATATAGCTTAAAAGTACACTTAACTTTTTCTTATTTTCTAATTACTTACATGCACATATTTTTGCAAGTCATTTATGTAAATGGAATAAAACTTCCATAATGAACACGTGTTATGTTTTTTTTTTAAATGATCCTCTAATTAAACTATTTAATCAAGATTGTTACATTTTCGCCGTTGATGGTGGAAAAAATTAATAAACAAATATATATACACTTACTATAAAATATCAATATTCTCCACATACATATCATCACATATAAATAATCATTTTTATTTGAGATAGCAGTCTATTGGAACAATATTTTAATTTGAATAAGATAAAAATAAAATTTGCGTACATATTATTTTCTACAGATTCACTCATAAAATTATACTGATTATACTATTATTATTGTCATTGTATTTAAAGAATTAAAAGGGTATATGTATCATATATAATATTGTGAACCTAATTAGTACTAATTTAATATTTGATGGATCTAATCAATTAATATTACATGCATGAATGTAAAATAAAAAACAACACATTCATGCATATTGTAATTACACCATGTTCTCCTTTGACCATTGTAAATATTTGATACATTTGTAGAAAGATATATACAAAACAAAAAAAATAATGAAAAAACACCTAAAATTATGTAAGAATAAGAGCAATAAATTAATTTATACATATGATTCTAATTTATTTAGTTCTTGGGAAGTATGTGGTCTATATATTGTCTACCACACAAGAAACAAAGAAAGAGCAAATGCGCATGGGAACTATATATTAATATTTCCTTAAACAAAATGCTAATAGAAATATAATTAATATCAAGTATATCGTGCCAAAAGTTATGACTGATAATATCAGTGTAATATACAAAATGCTAATAGAAGAATAATTAAGATTAAGCACATTGTGATAAAAAGTTATGATCCATAGTATTATCGTAATTTATATCTTAAATAACAAGTCTACCAAAAGATGTTACATTCAATCATGACTCGAATACCAGTCATTCTTAATTCATCACTTGTTCCTTGATATAACTAGAATCTTGGTGTTACTCAACAATCACCTTCTCGTGTGACACTTGTCACGTACGGCATGTCAATTCTGATAATCAATTTTACGATCGATCTTAACTTTATATATCATTTATTATGTTTAAACGTTTATTATCATCAGCCTAATAAAAGTCAAAAACTTTATTTCTTAATTAATTATGTCAAGCAAACACTATAATATTCAATCATGACTTATGATTTGGATTAGAGACGAATTCAAAATTTAAAATTATATCAAATAATTACAATATATATTGCATATAAACTCATAACATAGCAAAGGAATAATTTGAGATCTTATAAATCTTTGGTCGTTTGTTCATCAGACAATTTCACGTGCATCATTATATTATAAAGAATTTAGAAAAACGAAAAATCATAAGTAAACTATGTAATGAGTAGGATGTCACGTACTCTATTGACAACATACAACAACCTCCACGTAATAAAACTATTTTCGAAAGTCGGTCTCAGAAACGAAATTAAAAATTTTATAATATAATGTATTATAATGTAAAAAATTAGACATTATAGGATAACAAAAACAAAAATAACATACTCAGTAAAATTCTATAAGTGGAATCTAAAAAGGGTAGTGTATACACAATCTTAAATATATCTTATATATATGAAGGTAAAGATATTATCCGATAAACCATGTTCAAGTAAATATATATATATATATATATATATACCACATGTATGAAATAAAAGATAGTAGAAAAATTAAGGATAATGAAGAAACGAACAAAACAATAATAAATAATATGATAACAGAACAAAATAAAATAATAAATAGTGTATTTAATTTTCTAAAATTTCCTAAGCAACACTTTTTATGGATATTCAACAAATTAATTTGACTAAAATGACGTTTATATTGAATTGGAAAAATTGACTAATTATATCTCCAGCTAACTATATACAGTTGTAAAAGCTTCATTACGTCAATTCATTAAAACTTTATTTTCAGCTTTAAAATATCACGTTTCATGTTTTTATCAAAAGAAAAAAAATATATCCATTTTAACGAAATTTTAACTTTATAAGATTTCGAATCACATAATTTTAAGCAAATATAATTATGAATATATTTTAAATAATTTAAAAAATTATTTATGCTGGCGATATATAAAGCCTAACTAAACACCTCGTGTGCATGCCATATCAAAGATTGACATTTTCTTAACGTGAAATTTTTTACTTAATAATTTGTGCCGCAAAAGTAACGTTAAAGACTATACTTTGACCAAATATTTTTAAAAAACTAAAAATGGCCTATTTAGTTAATTACACGTAACTCTCTTTTTTATTTTTCAACTTTTAATTATTATTATTTTCGGTGTATTACATCACATTCACGAACAATATGGCAATCTTTTTTGACTTAAAGAAAAAATAAATAATAATTAATATGAAAAAGTCATGTTCTAGGTAGGTGTTTAATTACATATAATTTGACTACTTAGAGAAAAATTATATATCATCACAAAATATTATAATTCATCTCAGTAATTTGTCGACAAAATAATTAGATATAATAATTTCAAAAAGATAGCCTATCAGCATCTTTTTCTTTTTTAATAATTGTGTGTGAGGAAAATAAACACTTTAAAACTAAAAATCACACGTATTTCATATGGAAATAAATAGTAATTATTACTATTTAATATAAGTTGCTACCTAATTTTGGACTAACACTACATGAGGTCCTGGATAATATACTAAAGCCACTTGTTTTAAAAGATTAAATAAAATTGAGTAAATAAAAAAGATCTTTTTAATAAAATAAAATTTAGATGAAATGGTTGTATGATCACATGATATCGTAATAAACAGAAGTCTTTGAATTAAAGTTTATATCAATACCATTTAAGTATTTATCCGATCCATAATAAGAGAAGCAGACTCATATATAAGTGACATGTTAGAAATATGATTAAATAAATAAAATTATATAAGACAAACTTTTAGTTAAATTGCTTATACAATTCATGAATTAACAACTTAAAATTAATTTGAATATATGAATTTCTTAATTACTATAGGTTAAATACATATTGCACGTGTGATTAGTATAAATTAGTAACTGATAGTATTGACTAGAAAAAGGAAAAAAATATACTGCGTAAAAAGTGAGTAATTACGATTAATTATGCGTTTAAAACATCATTAAACTTTGATTAGCCATTAAATTAATTAACATAAATATTTACTCCCTCCATTTCATATTACTTGATATTAACCTGACACACATTTTAAAAGATTTTAATTGACGATTATTTTACCAAACTAACTTTACTATTGATGTGTTAAAACTCAAAACTATTTAACTACAACTCCTCAGTCCTATAATAATTGTTCACTATATCATTTTGGAATGTCCGATCCAACAATATATGTTCACTTTGTTAATCAATGGATAATTTTACACTTATTTCCTAATTTATCCTTATTATTATTTATAATTATTCTTTGTTACATGTTTTCAAAACAATATATTTTTATATTCAAGAGTAATATAGTAAAATTACTCTTCTTTTTATTGTTTATCAAAAAGTGTGTAAAATAAACATAAAGAGTATTATCTAATGTAGTTTTTTTACCAAACTTATTATTTGTTAAAATCGATAAATAAAATAAAATATTTATATATTAATTAATATATAAATCAAGTAAAATGAAACAAATGGAGATACACGAATATATAATGGGGAAAAAAATTAAGTCGGTTCGTGTCCCACACGGTCGCTATACGTTTCTTAATTAATTTATACACAATTTCCAATTTCACACGAGGCCAAAATTCACCCATGCATCCTCCACACACTTTCCTTCTATAAACACCCACCCACCCCTTAAAACCCCCTACCTACCCCCCCACCCCCCACATTTTTCTCACTATATATATAAAACCTTTTCTTCCAAATTTTCTTACATTAGTTCAATAAAACTCATCTACGCAACCAAAACAAAAAAGTTATATATAGAGAAATTAAATTAAAGTTCATTTCTTTTATCGATCATCGTCATATCATCATATCATCATATGGCATTTTCGGAGCCAATAGTTATATGCAAGAAGCATCCACAACACAAACAACAACCCGGAGTATGTTCATGTTGTTTAAGAGAAAAGCTAGCAAAGATCAATGGTACAACTACAATTGCTAAAATTTCATCAATTCCTTCTTCTATATCCTCCTCCGTTTCCTCGTCCTACTGCGGCTCTCCACGAGCCGCAATTGGACATCGTCGGATCACGTCCGACGTTGCTGGCGGCCACTATTCGTTTGTAACGCTAGCGGCCGCTAACGGAGGAGGAGGAGGGGGGTTGAAGAAGAGTAGGTCAATAGCTTTTGTTGCAAGAGGGGGTAGAGTTGGAATTAATGGAAAAAAGAAGAAAGAAGGGTTTTGGTCAAAGTTGATCCGGTCAACGGGGAAACGGACCAATCGGGTTGTTGTGCATTGATGAGGTGGAATTTTAATAATTTTATTAGGTGGCAAATAATTCAAGGATATTAAAAAAATTGTTAATTAGGCAATGAGTTAGGTGAATATTTTGTAATTTAGTGAATTATTTATAATTTTTAGGGTTTGGTATTATTTGCACGTGTAATAGTACAAAAAAAAAAGATAAGAAGAATCATTTGATTTGATGTCTTTTTTTGTATGCCATGTTCATATTTAATTTGTGAATATAAATTTTATTTATTTTTATAGAGAAAATGTGAATGGTTGATATCTTCTCTTTTTGTCTTTTGTTTTGTTGTTTTCTTTCTTGGGTGATTTTTTTTTTTTTAATGTACTCTCAAAGGTAATCAAACGTAAAAAAATGAAAATAGGGTGATGATGATAACGTTAAAAAGTTTATTTATAATTTTGATAAACGCTTGCGGTTGAAAATAAAATTGACAATTAAAAAAATATATATCGTATTTAATATACATCATAATCTTTAAAAATATGATTTTCTTGATAGACATTTTATCGTAAATTAAAACCAAGACTTTTTCTAAATTTGCAATTTGCTTGATTGACGGTAATATAAATAAGATAAGATTATGGCACTTTTTTAAGTTTTAACATACAATTAATTAGAGTTTAAAGTCTTTTATATATATATATATATCATTTAACAAATATATCTTTTTATAATTTTATAAGATACATGTATACAATAACTACTTTTAAAGATAATATTAAAAAATCAGTTACTGAACGTTATTTCAGTACACAAAATAGTAAAACAACTCACTCCAAACTTAGCTTAATTGGACATAATATAAAGTGAATAATAAGTTCTTTTTTCTTTAGTTTTATTTTTCATTATTTTTGGGTCGGATTGAATTAAATTCGCATTACATAAGACTTTTTAATACTTATCTACTTTGTCTAGAGAGATTCAGGTAAGCTAAAACTTCATCCGATCATAATTTTTTATGACGAAAATTTATTTTGATTTAACATCAATTTCCCTTTCCCTTCCTCCGATTATGTTTTTTTTAATTATTATTATTATTATTATTATTATTATTATTATTATTAAAGAGTAGGAAAAAGATTTGCTGTATTATTCGATTTGTTGTGTTTAGAAATTATGGATGAACATAAAATATTTAGGTATGGATTGTCTTACTAGTTGTCCTAGTTTTCCAATATTTGGTCAAAGAAAGCTATCTACTAATATATGTTTGTTAGATTAAAATACAACTAATTAAAGTTGTTTTGATTCGTAGACATAATTATCTCGAAATTATAAATTTAATACTCTTTTCATTTTAAAAATATTGGCCTAGTTTGACTTGGACGGAGTTTAAGAAAAGAAATAAGACTTTTTAATCTTGTGGTTCTAAATTAAAGTTATGTCAAATATACCAAAATGCCTTTTAATCTTGTGGTTTTAAACATGTCACGTGGAAAGTTAAAGTCAGAGTGTTGTCAAAAAAGGAAAGGGGTCATTTTTCTTTAAACAAACTAAAAAAGAAATAGGGATATTTTTTTTTTTAAAACGGAGGGAGTATCAATTTAACCCACTTTTCAAAATAAAATAAAATAATATCAAAATGAAAGAAAATAATTTTATTCTGAATTCAATTATACTTTTAAGTTTTATTTAATCAAATAAATGATTAAATTTAATTTAGAAATCTTGTCTTATCTAATGAGGAAAGACAACACATGAATGAGTGTATTTGGTGGCTCAACTACCTAAGTATACAATAAATTATTATTTCTCCAATTAATCTTTGACTTTTTTAATATGACACCCTAAAAAGTGTGGGACCCCATATATCTGTATTTTAAAATGGTATTTAATTTTTGTTCATAAATATATTAAATAACATAAAACGATTGAAAAATATCCTCGACAATATATCGTAAGAAATAAGTTATGCCTTATTATGCAAAAATATTCGCAAAGGCATCAGTTTAATCTGAGAACTTACAAAATTATGCTTCTTATAGTTCTCCTAAACTTTTATCGAACAAGATAAAAAATTTCTAGCTTATACCTTGTAAATTAAATTATGTAAAATAAATAGGGATATTTTGACGCACAAATTTTCATTTGATGAGAAATAAAAAAATTAAAGACCGACGATTTCGTATATCAAATTTTATTAATATGTTTATTATGCTAAATTCTCAATATGTCTTTTATTGGACCAACATAACCCAAAAGGCCCATGGTTCTTCATCGCATTTAGGCCCAAAACTTTCTCTTGGAAATCTGTTGGTTTATTTTCTATATTTTTTTGGGTAAAGGACGAAAATTACATACTTTTAAGACAAAATTACCATTTGTCCCTTAAAAGTTTATAATTACAAAAATCTCTCAAATGATACAATAATATAAGCGCTGATACATTAATCTGATGTGCTAGATCCATTAATCTGATAGGCTGGATACATTAATTTGATGCGCGAGATACATTAATTTGATGCGTTGATACATTAATCTGATGTGTGAAAATGAGGGATTTTGAAAATTTGTAAAACTAATAGGGGATAATGGTAATAAGAGAACTTAAAGGTGGGATTTCTGTCATTTATCCATATTTTTTCTAGGAAAAATTATTTGAATTGATACCTTTTAATAAATAATTATTAATTTTATGATACTTTTTATTTGTTACCATTATAGCAATACTATGTTAAATTTACAATATGTATTAAGAGTGACTTATGTATGCAATAAATATGTATTAGAACTGTTTTTAAAAATATATTATGCTTGTTTTTGTAAGAAATTGACACATTATATTATAAGTGTAATAAAATGTGTAATAAATGTATTAATCATCGATAAAACCTGTATTATATGCGAATAATAAATTTTTCTTTGTAATATGTATTAAAATTGTATTATAAATATATTAAAAGTGATCAAGTGAAAAAGAATGTTATTGCTATAAATGGTAAGTAGTTTTTTAATATAGTATATTTATGCAAATTTTCCTTTTTCCCTATATTCTATAAAAGCTTTTTAGAAAATAAAAAGTTATGTATATGAATAACAATAAAAAATGAGGACTAATAGTTAATGACATGGATAAAAACTATAATAAATTAAAGTTCGAATTCTAGTGCAAATAAATTATGTTGGTGTTTTTTTTACGTATATCTAAACCTTGTTGAGCAGAGTCAATGGGGGACCAACATTTAAGATGTTGAGTGCTCAAGCATTCATTGTGTATGAATACTGTAAGAAACATTTGATACGCGAGATAAGGTGAGATATTTTAGAAATATATTTATATTGTGTTTGGTTGATTATATAAATTTATGATGTCAACCAAATACAATATGTATTTTATCCTAAGTTCGATTTTGAATATCTTATCTTATTTCATCCAACTTGATATTATTTTATCTCGTCTCTACGTAAGCTAAACTAATCTAATACAAAAATTATAATCTCAAAACTATAATTAGTGTTTTGAATACTAGCTCAAACACCACCATTGGGTCACTCAATCCTTCATAACTTAAAGGGGATAAGTTCCTTTATTTTGTAAAAGGACTTACTTTTGATGGGCCATCATTATTTATAAGACTTTAAAACATTATCCTCCACAAAACAAAAGGTCAAAATATCATATTTTCTTTTCTTTTAGTATCATCATTAATATACCTATTTTTAACTCTTTTTTTTCAACTTCTTAATCTTTTGACTTTAAATGCTTTGGAAGATTCTCAATAGAGTTTTGAACTCTAATGTGCTATTTCTTTTATGATGATAAAGATTGTGTCTCCACTAAACTTTAATTAAGTCTCTTTTCCAAAGCCAAACTTCAAATAGCATTAACTCACTTTTTCTTAGTGGTGATGATGAAATAATGAACCCACACATTTCTTCATTTCTTTTGTGCTAAATTTGTTGGATGACTTTTTGGGTAAGTCAGTGTATCTTCTACGTTCATTTTTACTTGTTCAATATCTTAAAAAGTAGATTTCTGACTTAAATTTAAAAAAGTGGATTTTCGGTCAAGATATATCAATCTTGTTTATGGACTAACGAAATCGTACACTCAACATTAGGGTGGGAGGAGTAAATGAGCATATCATGTTAGGCTAGATTTAAGCGGATTAAATAAGTTGAGTTAATATAAGCTAAATAATTAAATATTATTTGAATCGAGCTGAAATGCGGTAAGTTAAATCATGATAAAAATAGATAATAAATAAAAAATCACTCTCGCAAAGTTTAGATTTTATTGTTCTATTTTTTAATAATTTATTTAATAACTTAAGTTTTTTTTCTTCATTATAAGTAAATAGAAATATTTATCAATTTGGATTATTTATTTACTCTAAATCACTACAATTTCTTAGAAGTTTGAATTGAGCTGGTCAAAATTGACAAGTTAATAAAGGGTGGAGCCACTAATCCACCCAAACTTTGAGCAAATTTTATGTATTTTTCATTAATTAATTTTGACAATCTTATTTAACAAATCATTATTAAGTGAGTTGCTTAATGAAAGATAAAATAGTCATAGTATGAATTTGTTTTGGTTTTACTAAGTCCACTCCTTCAAATTTTTTATTTTTTTGGGCCTCAAATTTGCTGCTAAAAGGTGATGACTATTGAGTGTTGACTTATTAACAGAAATCATGACTTTAACCATATGGTACTGTTCGACGGAACTTAATAACTTTTTATTCAAAATTTTAAAATATTTTATTTTAAACATAGTAAGTTGCCATATAGTAAAACTTAAACTCATAAACTTTAAGTTTTGAATATAATTTTGTACTATTTCCACTTGATACTCATACACCAATCAAATTAAAAGTATTTGCTATTATTAGATATTCTTGTCTTAGCATTAGTAAATTGTTCAAATGAAAAGACATAGAAATGATAGTACATAAGAAAATTTGCACCAAAACACACACACATGTACTTGTGGAAAAAGAATGGACAAGATTTTCACCTAATAAAGCAAAATAAAAAAACTTCCATTGAAAATTGGACAAGAAAATAAAAAATGCCAAAAAGAAAGGTTTATGAGTAAAGACACAAACATTATATCTTACTTCATGTCATAAACAGAACAACATATACTTTATATAAATAATATATATGTGGGGTAACAAGTGAAATATTGAAGCGTACAAACACTACAACAAAAATGATCATTAGAGATATTTAATTCTTAATTGCTGCTAAATATATATTTTTAGCGGCAATTGTCACTTTTTGTATATGTCCCTAAAGCCTTTAGCGACATTGGTTCTAATGACACTTAACTAATGCCGATAAAGACTTTAACACTCTTTATTAATATCAATATTTAATGCCGCTTTGTTTTGTTATAGTGAAATACAATGTCAACTTTTTGATTGGATATTTGTATTTGAGCTTCATTAAATTTGTAATTGACATAAAAAAGTTTCGCATCAAAAGGTAAAATATTATGTAATAAAAGTGACTTTACGTCCAATCAAACAAGGCTCAAATTCAAAAATTTGATTAAAAATGAACGACTATTTTATCAATCCAGAACAATTACGGTACAATATCACTTATTACTAATAAGACATTCAACATTCAACTACTCCACCACTTATTGGTTAATCGTTTTATGTAGGGTCATTCTCCTCTCTTAATTTCCAATTTAAAATATCAATATTAATCTTTTAATTATGCTAAATACCTCTCTTGTATTAAATATTTAAGGACATAATACAATGATCAATAAAGCGGGATAGACGCTATGAAATTTCAGGTTCAATTTTTCGTATAGATTATAAAAATATTCTAATCATGATGAATAAAAGTATCTAATAGGTATTCTGTGAAATTAATCTATGTGAGGATTAGTTGATCTAATAATCATAATAATAATAATAATAATAATAATTTGAAGCAAAAGTTATCTTCAAAATGTTCAAAACTTTATGAAATTGATTATTCAACAAATTTAATACCTTATGTACAATATTTGCCTCAATAATTTAGTCAATAAAAATGAAATTATACTGTCATAAAAGTTTTTCAAATGTTTGACCCCATCCTCCATGTACAACACCCTTATTTCAAATTATTTAGTACACCCATTTATATAAAATATAAAATAATTGAATGAAATTTTCTAATAATGCAAATCAATGATTTATGAAGAACAATAATTATTGAAGAGTAAAATTATGATAATAACAAAACATAAGGTAGTTGTGATTCTGATGGGACATATCATGTCTATTGGTCAAGAGACCTCAAGGATTTATTTTCGAGTTATGTTATCATCGAACTTAAAAATATATATACTATACGAACTTATGTCGTACCTCATAAATTTATCATTTATAGTGCTCATCTCAATGAATTTCCCAACAGTATTATCATATGAAATCTCTTTATTAAAATTGTATTAGTCTAAAAATCTAACATTCATCGGTTTCTCTATGAAACTATGAACTGTCGTCCGTTCATAAATGCCACATAAGAGGTGAGATTGTTTAGGAGAGTCTAATCGAGGTAAATACTTTCATCGAACACTTATGTTAAATAATATTGATTTATTTACACTACTCTATGATTTATGAGTTCTTTTTTTTTTTTTTTTAAGCATTGAATTTTATAAATTATAAAATATTTTTTAACCTAAATTAGTTGGTCATTTATTATCACATGGTTGAATTGTTTGTTCTTGAAGTACTTTTATTTATTTTGATCCTAATGGAAAATATACATAGTACAATAATAATAGCAGGAGAATTATTATTATTTTTTATTTTGATAGTTTTATAATATATAGTACTGAAAATACACATGAATGGTTCATAATTTAAGAAAGGTCCCCCTATCCATAAATGTGAAAATGACAAATGCACGGAGCTAGGGACCAAAGGTCTTTATTTTGGTGTATATTTATGGACCCCCAACCTCTCATAAATTTAACCGATCGAACTGTAAAATTAATTTGTGAAAATATAATTATCTAGTTCGTCAAGGTTTGAATAGGTTGATAATTCATATTTGTTTAATTTCTTTCAATTTAGCATAACTAATAATTGAGTAAATTTGGGATGAACGTATAATTCAAATCGGTTGATGAGATATTTAATATTCTTTTAGTCATATTGTGTATATAGCCACAACAAAAAAGAAGTTTTATTAGTGTTTTTCTTGTTGTTGAATGAAATGGATTATAATAAATAAATTAAAATAGATTAATTAAAACATGATAAGAATTAGGTTATGACTTGTCCATCTCATATCAGTTCGAGTAACATTCAAGTGTTTGAATGACTCGCACAAACTTCTTCCTATTTTTTTTTTTCTTTCTTGAAGTGGGTATAACTATATTTACAAAATTTATTATGAATTTTGATTAATTTTACATTGCTTGTTAGTTTGTTGAAAATGTTTGCAATCATCCTTCTTTACTCGAATTGAAAATCGATCTTGAATTAAGAAGCGAATATGTAAATAAGGTCGTACAAAATTAATTACTTTAAAATCCGTTAGTGACGAAATAAAATACCCAAAAACTGATTAAGTATAACTATATTTCAATTTTTTTTATAGTATCTATTAATTAGTTACAATACTTGTAATTTTTCTTCGTTATTCGAACTAAGACTCGATAACGTGAATAAGCTCATAGAGAACCTAATTACTTTAGAATCTTAATGAAGAAGTAAAATAGCCCCAAATCTTTCCACTTTTATGAATTATCTTTTTATTCATCAACAACTAATCAAATATTATAGCACAAGGTGTTTGGTTGCCTAATACTACTTTTGTTCTTTCTTTCTTTCACCAACCAATCAATTATAGTGAGTATTGGGAAACAGTAATTATGACAAGTAAAATCTAGGAATCCAAAGCTACTAGACAATGACCATTGGACCCCATATAGATATACTAGAGATTGCTACCAAAATTTATGGAAAACAACCATTGTATACCCTTTTATAGGTAACAAAAAATGGATTACAATTGCCAAGACTAAACAAGTTTCTAGAATGAAGTTATTTTTATATAGAAGACGTTTTATTATTTTATGTAGGATTAATTTGTGTGAATCTGAATTTAGTCATGTGAGCTTCGATATGAATATTAAGCTCGGAAAATACTAAGTAAGAGATATACATTTTTTCTTAGCGGAGAACGAAGTGTTATTGATTGTTCATAATTATCATGAAATAGATGAATTTTCCTTGTTCATGAAATAATTGTTGAGTTGGGCCACCCATAAGGGAGGCTAATTATTTAGTGTAAATTACATGAATTCCATAATTTTAATATGCAATTTTAATTTATCTCTTATAAGTTTTCAATTATATTAATTACTTAAACATTTAAAAAATCGAATACAATAATTAAAGTTCGGATACATCAATATATAGCTTGGATACATTAAATATTGTTTCAGATACATTAATATGTAGCTCAGATACATTAAATACTGACTCAGGTACATTGATATGTAGCTCGGACATTAAATACTAGATCAAATATATTAATATGCAGTTCGGACACATTAAAGAAATAAGAGATTTTGAAGATTTTTTAAAAGAATAAGGAATAATAAAAATAAGTGAAATAAAATGTTTGTATTTTTATAATTTGTCCAATTATATATAAAACTACCATTATGAGCGTAGAAAAATTACATAATTTAGTTAACAATGATTTGAATCCCATATGAATATCTTGCTAAACTGTGAATAAAGAGAGTAGTTCATCCGTTTTGTGAGAAGATCAAGTAACCAATAACACTAGTCGTGATTGTTATAAATCTTTGTTTAGATACGATAGTTCACAATATAAATATATCTCTTTTTAATATAAAAATAAATTTTATATGAAAACGTTAGACGTCTCTATATGATAGATACACCTTTTTTAACTCTCATAGTTATATTAACTTGCTCTAGGATTTAGTTAGCATAGAGAGTTATTTATTAAACTTGCGGAGATCTAACACGAACCCTTTATGGATGGACTGTGACTCAATAATATTACATTTGAACATGATCACTTGTGGTTAGGAGTTTCGAACTTTTCCATGTTTCAGTTCAGTATACGTATAAATTGTTTTTTAAAACTGTTAATTAAAACATAATAAAAACTTAAAAGGATATTTAAAATCTAAAGTTTTGATTTTTTTTGGTCGAACAAATATTGTTTATCCACTCATTTAACATTCTTCTTAGTATATGAATTTACTTTGGCCACTTTGAAATAATTCTTTTATTTTATTATATTTCCCAAAGTGGAAAAAAATATTCTTATAAAAATAATTCGTGTGCTGATGATGGAGTTGAAGAAATTAGAAAATAATAATACCTAATAATGTGAAAATAATTTGGTGTTGAATGATTAAGTATAATTTATTCTTTCAAAGGGACCACTTATTATGGAAAATGTGAAAATAATATTCATATGATTTTTAGGTGTACTTTTCATATTTATTTATTTTATAAAATATAAATAATGACCCACCTCACCTCCCCTAGGTATATTCATAGTAAGTTGTATAGACATGCACATATCCTATGTTTATTATATGATTATGTGTATTTTATTTTTTATATAATAATAAAGGGGATAGGAATATTGGATAGAAGAGTTTGGTTAACGAATATTATAAATATTTAAAATAATAATAAAAAAATATTAAAAGAACATTGATCGAAAATAAATGTATTCAATAGAGAAAAGGTTGTATATTAAAATGAATTTTCTCAAAATAATTTTTATTTAAGCGATTGAATTAAAGAAAAAACAAACAAAAGTCTCAAATTTGAGCGATAAAAATGAAAAAGAAAAAATATTTTAACTTTTAATTATATGAAAAATTTATAATGTTTTAATATTTAGTAATACCTTTTCAAAGAGAACAATTTTATCAAAATTATTTTTTCATGATTTTCCATAACCAAAGTAAAAAATCAAAATCAAATGCCACCAATAGTTGTTTGCACTTTTAATAAAGAAGTCTTTAAATAAATAAAGACAAATACGATGTATAAAACGTTTCGTATTAGAATAATTTTAAAAAAGAGACTTATTTCAAAAATGTCATATCTAGCAGCTATTTTTTCTAATACAAATATTAATCTCTGCTTTGCTTTTACCATTCAAATCACATAAAAATATCATTATTTTAAAACTTCTTCAATTATTTTTCTTTTTATTTATCTGAATATTCCACTGCCAATGCAAGTGGATTTTAAAGACATTCTCATGACAAGAATTAAACAAAGGAAAATAAAATAGTTAAAAGTAAAATACAAGTACATATTGAATTATTTCATTAATTGAATTTATATTATTAGATTCCATTTAAACAGCTAGTCAAATTTTTGGCTTTATGCACGTTATAAATTCAACGATAGATTTAATTAATAATTTGTTGATTTCGTGCCAAGATCAACGCTACTCCTTTCTACATTTTCCCTAATTTTTAAAGTTTATTTAATTTTGACCATTTACCCTTCTAGGTGGACTTTTACACCTACTTTCAACATCCTAATTTATTCTGTTTCGAGGTAAAAATAAAGTGCGACGTAGGTGAGAAAAGATTTGCTAGTAGAATTATATTATTTTGAGTTTTATAGAGCTAATACTATTATCACGCGGTGCTATATAGACGTGACTTGTAAACAATGTGATACTATTTAATTATATAGGCAAGGTTAGGGATCACTTCTCTTTACAATTAACGTGAAATTTTACTTGTAAAACTTATTTTTAAAAAAAAGAAATGTTATATTCAAACTTGTTAATTAATGAAGAAATACAATATAATTTCGACTTATCTAAAATATAAATGACTCTTTACATCAATAAATTGTTTTAGTAGATGCTTTAACTATTGAATGTAGCATTATCTAGTAATCTTTGATAAGAAATATACAATATTTTAAAATATTTTTTTACACCAAACTCAAGTAAAGCTATCAAAAGGAAATAAAGTGAAAAGAAGTATTATTGAATCTAAAACCACCTTCATGTATTTCATCATTCAATCATATACATAATTTAATTTCGATAAATTAAATATTCGTAAAAGTGTATATACACTTAACATTTCAAAAAACATTAGTTATTGTTATTTTATTTGGAAAAAATTACTTGTATCTCATATCTTGCAAATCACATCAGACAAGTCAGATATGATAAGTTCAATTAAAAAAGCTTAGGCTATGAATCAATCTTCAATCTCCCTTACAAATACTATATACACATTCTACAGACATGCACAACTCTAATTTTGTTTAAAATTTCAAAAAAAAACTCATAGTTTAAAGTGTACATTCATTAACTCACTCATACGTAATAATTGTCCATAAATTACATAAAAATATATGTCACACTAAATAAATTCGATATAACAAGATCAAATAATTAGATGTATTAATGTCAATATTATAATTAACCAAACCACATCTTACTCTTCAACAACTCATAAACAACCCCCCCAAGTTCCTAGAATCCTACTTTTTCATTGCCATCCACTTTACACAACTCACATTTCTATAACTTCCAAACAAATCCAACCCCCATGACCCCCCCCCCCCAAATCTCTCACCACAATCGATCTA
Organism: Solanum lycopersicoides; assembly: GCA_022817965.1. NCBI lineage: Eukaryota > Viridiplantae > Streptophyta > Magnoliopsida > Solanales > Solanaceae > Solanum > Solanum lycopersicoides. The sequence continues at coordinate 4,194,221 of CM040628.1, read as the reverse complement.
CATTGGCTTAAAAATATATTTTTTATATATATACGTAGATAATATAATTGAATTCACTAAACATAGGACTAAAAAGTTGACTTGATAGTTTGGAATCGTTAGTAAAAATTATATATAGACATTAAATTTCGTTAGTGAAAATCCTGTATGCGCTATTACAATACGATGGAAGAAAAAATAGTATAAGACCTAAAGAAAAATCCAAAAATCATATATTAACAAAGAAAAACAAAATAACAGAATATTTTGATCATCACAGTTCACAAAATTCTCTCAAATTCACCAGCTTACCTGTCCTCCTCCCCCCTATAAAAGTCCACCCCCCTACCCCACCATAACCCATTATATTATGTATCTATAGGTCAGTATATACAAATTTTCCGGCGAGTAATGCTCCTTCTTAGTCGTCGTCTTAGCTGAGGTGTGAAAATCCGGTGAGGTGATGGCGGACGATGTCGTTCCGAAGACGTTTCGTGCGTTGGTAGAAAGTGCAGAGAAGAAATACGCTAGAGTACGGGATTTACCGGCGTACGGACGGTGGGGAACGAGTAACCACTACTTTCACAAGGTGTTTAAGGCGTACATGAGGTTATGGAAGTATCAGCAGGAGAACAGGGTGAGGCTTTTGGAGTGTGGATTACAGCGTTGGGAGATCGGAGAGATCGCTTCACGGATCGGTCAGCTTTACTTTAGTCAGTATATGAGGACTAGTGAAGCGAGGTTTTTACTCGAGTCGTGTATTTTCTATGAAGCGATTTTGAACAGGAAGTATTTTGAAGGTTCTGGAAAAGATCGGATGGTGAGGTTTAAGGAGCTGAGGTTCTATGCCAGGTTTTTGATGGTTTCGTTGATTTTGAACCGGACGGAAATGGTGAACCTGCTGGTTGAGCAATTTAAAGCTATTGTTGATGACAGTAAAACTGCTTTTCCGGGTACGAACTTCAAAGAGTGGAGACTGGTGGTGCAAGAAATAGTTAGATTTGCAAGAGTTCATTCTCCATCTCCTGATGCCAGGCCTTTGCGGTATTGTGCTCTCTTTGATTCACATCCATCATCTCGTCCATACGTGGCTCGCTTCCATGCTAAGAAGGTGCTAAAGTTTCGAGATGCACTGTTGACAAGTTATCACAAAAATGAGGCCAAATTTGCAGAATTAACTCTGGACACTTACAGAATGCTGCAATGCTTGGAATGGGAACCCAGCGGATCTTTCTATCAAAGAAGTCCAGTTGAACCACGAGCGAATGGTGCAGTCACTGACCAATCTATAACTTCTGGACTGATTGATATTAACTTGGCTGCTGAGATGATGGATCCAGCTTTGCCTCCAAATCCGAAGAAGGCCGTTCTTTACCGTCCTAATGTTCCACTGTTGATATCTGTGAGTTCTGTTGTGTTTACTGTGTTTCCATTTGGATTAATCTATATTTAAGGAGTCCTATACTGAAATACTGCTTCATATAAAGGGAAGGGGAATGTAAAATTAATCATGCTGGATGATATGATGGTTTAAGTTATTTAGTTCCGTGTCTTGGGAACTGATCGAACAAATAATTGCTGAAGCACTTGATACTATACAAAACATGGGAAGTAAAACTAGAAATTTGACTCTTGTTGCTTATGTTGCCCACTGTATGCTGCCTGAATGCTCGATGTTAATAATGATTTCTTTGCACCTGAACCCACAATAACCATTTAAAATAATCTATTTCAACTTTGAACCCTGTTCAAGTGCTCATATCTACTTCGATTATGGAATAATACCTTATCTGAGTGATTGCTTCTGACACTCCTTTACAATTTTTGATGTTCCTAGAGTGTATCCTTAGTCGTTTTTTTCTGGCACCTGCAGGTTGTCGCTACGATGTGTGAGGAGCTCCCTCCAGAGAGTGTGGTATTAATATATATCTCCGCATCAGGTTTGTGACTTTTAAAAAATATTTTTTCCTAAACCAAAGCATCTGATTAGCTACTTAATTGATGAAATTCAGTTCCAGATGTGCTAATTGTGGCTGAAATCTTAATTCCGTGATATATTTCCAGGAAACACAATTCAGAGTACCACCTCGCACACAGAAAGCTCTTCTAGTTCTAGAAAATCTTCGAAGAACAGTGTCCTTTCTCGTACTTCCTATGAACAAAAGAGTGCTCTACATGAAAATTATACCAACACCAATGGAGATACAGGTCAATATTTCGAGAATTGTTTGTGCTTAGGTCCTAGCAGAAGTGGAGGTATACCAGCAGAAGTTGATTTATGTGTTAATAAAATGGTTCATGATTATCTCATTTTTCTAAATCTAACTGCATAATTTTTATTATTTGGATTTTCGCAGGTTCAAATAACCTCTATCCAGGCGATCTTATTCCTTTCACACGAAGACCTCTCTTCCTAATAATCGATAGTGACAACAGCGATGCATTCAAGGCAGGTTTGTCAAACTGTGTCTAACTCATTGACTGATGATGATCTATCCCTGAGTAACACACACATTCCAAAGTGTGTCTGGGATTCTACTTGTTGTCTAGAAACTGTATAGTAATGCTTTTGAGAGAGAATGACGAGAAAATTTGGTGACTTCTAGTGAGTAATGAGATGCAATTGCAGATGATACGAGAACAAACTTTGGATTATCACAGCTTCTTATGGATATTAATCTGGCATATTGTTCAAAACAAAACACAGTAAGCGTATGATGAGATATTGTCAAATTAGAGGATCCATCATTCCATTCTCTGGCCTTCTAAAGCTCAGAATTTTATTGAAACTGTGGTGTTTTAAGTAAGCTTACTCTCATTTGCTCTCAAGAGTATAAGTGGAATACAAATCTAGGTTGGTTTGTGGCAACATCTATTATAGATAGATCATTTTTCTGTGCTTTAGTTGTTTCCAAGTATTGATTTGGCTCTCATAAATTACATTCAATTGCTAAAATTATATGGTGGAACATAGGGATGAATAGACAAAGAGAATCCTGTTGTTTTCTGCAGGATTCAGTTTCCATTCAGTAAGTTTTTCTGCAGGATTCAGTTTCCATTCAGTAACCTGTCTGCTTACCCAGAGAATCCTTAAAAGAGAATTCCTACCTGAGCTACAAACATCTAAGATTTCCAAATGCCTTCATATCTTGATACCTTTAGATGATTGTACTGTCATCATTGTTATGTTTGAGTCCTTGCTATGCCTGATAACATGTTGGACTTCTGAATGTCTTGTTTATTGTTCTTAATCACGTTTGTTGAATTATGTGAGGCGGTTCATATTGAAGTGAGTTGTTGAAGAAGGGACAGTTTGATTTTTCCAAATCTTTAGTTGCTGCTATTCCCACCTTATTAAGTATTACAGTTTTAAAGCTACTCAAACTCAATTGCTTCTCCTACCAATCATCAATACGAATGGATTGGCTGTTCTTTTCTTGTCTGTTTGGGTGTTGGAAACTTACTGTTGTCAATGTTGTACTTCACATATGACTTACTTTATTGCAAGTTCAATTTCAAAAATAATCTTTGAGGAGGACTATTCTTTGCTGATACATCTCACTTGTTTCTCTTCAGGTTCTACATGGGGCAGAAAGAGGAGAAAAAAGTGCTTTGTTTCTCTCTCCTCTGAGGCCATCGTACAAGAACCCAGGCACTGAGGTAACACAAACTGGAAGTCAGTTCACGTTGTTCTTGGCTGCTCCCTTACAGGCTTTCTGCCAGTTGGTTGGCCTTGTCTCATCTGATGAGGATATGGTAAGTAGACAGCAATGCTAATTGCTTTACCGAGCAGTTGTAAGCCAGTCTAACTTTAAACTACTGCTCTTCAGGATTGTTCTGATGCGGCTGATGGCATCATCTCAACTGCATTTGCAGAATGGGAGGTAATCCTCTGTACATCGACTAAACTAGATTTGGTTTGGGCTCAAGTTCTGTCTGACCCTTTTCTGAGACGCTTATTCTCAGGTAAGCATTTTCTGTTTCAACCAATCTATAGTAATTTCTCTGTTACAAGTTTGCCACAGGAGCCTACTTAGATACTAACAACATGGTTTCTTGTTTCTTCTGTGTAGATTCATATTCTGTCGTGCTGTGCTCGGTCTATTCTGCTTGCATGAACGTGGCAATGAGTATTTGCCTGTTTGTCTCCCAAAGCTTCCTGATACATTCTCACCAGACTCTGAAACTGTTCAACCAGCTATCAGACGACTTGCAAGACTTCTAAAAGTCGGAGATTGTTTTCGATTTTGACATTGATGAGACGTGAATCGTGATATATGTGCTCCCTTTATGATGTAAAGATCCAGAAACTGACCAGTCAGACACCCTGGTTACCAAAGTGCTGGCTGGAATTACGAATGCATTCTTTTTAGGTGATCGGTTTACTTAGTTTACATCAATATCTTTTCCTTTCATGTGCAGAAATTTCGAGTTTTTCTTCATTATTTAGTCTTTCCATAGCGAGCATTTGGTTGGTGATACTGTGCATTTCTAATAGAAGGGGTCAGTTGAGTTTTTGTGTTCAGTTTTTTTGTTCCTACAGGAATTAGTGCTAATTTGTTCATATGTATGCTGTATTATAGAAGCTGGCGGTTGAATTCTTTAATTATATTAGTTGAGTAATTTCTCTTTCAATTTGTGTTCTAAATTTACTCCAATTCAGTTCTCCTCCTCCTACTTTAATGATGACCAAAAGAATACATCGACAATTATATCATATATATTTTTCACCATAGTGTAATTCGACATGTTATAGTGGATTACTAGCCCTTTATTGTACAGGCCTTATTAAGATAGTTCTTATAGTATTGGTGTGTAAAATTTGCTTTGTTCCGTTCACCATTTCGGTCATTCTTTAAAGGGAAGAAGTAAGAGATGATCAGACGTGGCGTTTGACATTCATGCTTTTTCAAACTATCATTATTTCACGAGTTTTATATTTAAATTATGGAATATTTTTATTATTCATGGACAATGACTCATTTTTAATAAAAATTCTCAATCAAATATGAAGGTAAAATATTTAAGACAACTTGTATAGAGGTGAGTGAGTGTTGAAAACCTGACATAAAATGCGCGTAAATGATACAACGAATTGATGACTATTCAGGGAGGTTCTGGAAACATTCGAGATCACGAAATTATGATAGATTAGAATGATTTTAACGTATTCGCTCAAAACAAAAATTATGATTGAATTAGGATGATTTTAAAGTATTCGCTCAAAACAAAACTATGATAAATTAGAATGATTTTAACGTATTCGCTCAAAACAACAATTATGATAGATTAGAATGATTTTAACGTATTCGCTCAAAACAAAAATTACAATACATTCGAATGATTTTAACGTATTCGCTTAAAACAACAATTATGATAGATTAGAATGATTTTAACGTATTCGCTCAAAACAAAAACTACAATACATTCGAATGATTTTAACGTATTCACTCAAAATAATTCCATATGTACAAGTCAGAACAAATTTTCAGTAGATGATATTCACATACAACATCAATTCAAAGAGGTTTTAAAATGAGCGACAACTCATGGAGTTTCTATAAATATCCAATTATTCAGATACTAGACTTATTTTAACGTATTCGCTAAAAATAATTCCACGTATACAACTACTTATACCGAGTTTTTAACACACAATATTCACGTAAAATGTCATATTCCAAATATGAATATATAGCTTCCTATTTTCTAGTTTAGTGTAGTTAATTTCAACCAATAAGAATCGAGTATTATGTCCTCCCAATCCACTACAAACTACTAACTTCCAATCTCAACCGTCAATCTTTTCCTCTTCCATAAATCTGGACCGTCAATCTGTTTGGAGAAAACACAACTAACACCTTTATCAACCGTCGATACCTAAAAAGAAAACACAGAGATCAACGAATCTCAACCGTCCATTTTTCTCCTTCGTCGTCTTCCACACAAAAAATATATATATAGGTATTAACCTGTAGATCTTTGAAAACTTTCGCTCACCAAGCAGACAAAGAAGAAGAAGAAGAAGAAGAACAGAAGAAGAAAAAGGTGTTTTTTTTTAATTTTTTACTATTTATTTTGAATTTTGCTTCTCCGCGCGGTTGTTTTTTTTGAATTGTTGTTTGTATTTCAAGTCAATTTTTGATCTGTTTGCATTTCTATGATTAGGGTTTGTGATTTTATGAGTAGGGTTTTTTTTGTTTTTGGGTTTTGCTCTTTTTTGTGTTTAAAGATTGGACTTTTCATAAAATGTTGGATCTTTTGGTTGTTTGATTATTTGATTATCTCTCGTTTGAAATTTTGGAATTTATTGTAGAGTAATGGGTGTTTTCTTGATTTGTAATTGGGGTTCTGTTGTTAATTTCTTAGACTAGAAAAATTGTGTATGTTTGTTCTTGAATTTTGCTTGTAAATTTTAGGAATTTGTATGAAATTATATTTTATAGTGCTTTCAACCACAACAGCAATAAACCTAGTGGAGTTCTGTAAAGTAGGGTCTGGGGAGGGTAGATTGTAAGCAGAGATGTTTCCGTAAGACGCTTGGCTCAAGCAAACCAAACCATTAATTTAGGTTTTGTTTTCTATAATTGGGGTGTTGTTGTTAATTATCTAGACTAATGTGAGAATGTATATGATTGGGGATTTTGGTTTATAGAATATGTATGCTTTGTACAGGAACTGAGTCTTAATTTAGAGTTTGTTCTCAATTTAGTGTACTTTGTGGTGTGGTTGGTTTTATAATTTGCATATCGAAGAACAGAATGTTTTGTTTAGTAGTGATACTTGAGTCTCTGTTCTTGAGTCAGAAAGATTTTGGTACAATCTTCAAGTTTGTAGAGCAAATTTGGATCTTGGTTTAGTGTTTGATGTTAATTCTGTATGTTTTTTCTTCTGTAAGCTCTTATAGGGTGCTGGTTATTACTGCAAACATTGATTCTTTTTCTTTGTTTTTGCTGTAATTGTGGAAAGTATTGGCTGTGTTGTTTTCAGATGGCTCGTACCAAGCAAACTGCTCGTAAGTCTACTGGAGGAAAGGCCCCTAGGAAGCAACTTGCTACCAAGGTTTCTCTTTTTTACTTGGCTGTCTGTTTATGAATGCGTATGTTGCTGTTTGATATCTAACAATGTGGGTTTTATTTGAATTAGGCTGCTCGTAAGTCTGCTCCTACTACAGGTGGAGTGAAGAAGCCTCACAGATACCGCCCTGGTACTGTTGCTCTTCGGTAAGTATTGGTGGTTGTACTTTTTGGATGAAGATGTTGACTTTACAACTGTCATGTTCTCTTGATGATTAGTTGAATGTAATAAGTTACTTGTTTCTTGTTTCATCAATTGTGTGCTTACCTATTACAATTTCTGATAATATGCAGTGAAATTCGTAAGTACCAGAAGAGTACTGAGCTCTTGATCAGGAAGCTTCCTTTCCAGAGGCTTGTTCGTGAAATTGCGCAGGACTTCAAGGTAAATTTACCTTTGTGCTGTATTGTGTCATTGGTACATTGGGGTGTATGCTTTATGGTTTACGTGTTTGATTAATTGGTTCCCTGTGTGTCTTGTTTGGTTTCAGACTGATCTGCGTTTCCAGAGTCATGCTGTGTTGGCTCTTCAAGAGGCTGCTGAGGCCTACTTGGTTGGTCTGTTTGAGGACACCAATCTTTGTGCCATTCATGCCAAGCGTGTGACCATTATGCCCAAGGACATTCAGCTTGCTAGGCGTATCAGGGGCGAGCGTGCTTAAGTTGGATCAACCATGGCAGTTCTATTGTTGCTTTTCTTAGATTTTTTTTTTTGTGAAGACTTAAAATTTGGTAATGAAATCTAATAGTAGGGATAATGTCGTATGTTGATGCTTAATTTTGTAAGGTGGGATGGAGGTGTGCTGTAATTGTTGTTCTGTTTGGGGGTCGGAAAGTCAATAGTATCTGTTTGAATCTCTCTTTGATGTTTTTGTTGTCACACTTCTGGTGTTGAACAATGTTTCAGAATTTGCATCTAATGGTTTAGCTCAACTACTATTTCATAATATAGTCTCTTCAACTTGTATGTCCGTGACTTCATAGTCTTGCTATTAGCTTCTTTTTTTGGTTCAAATTCGAGTTTTGGTGGTGTTGTATGATGAATTCCAACAGATGATACCTTTGTGCTTGTCATTGTGAATGATTGGTAGCATTGAAAAATGTTTTAGGAAGTGATTCTTTGTGGGCTGTGTGATACATCAACCTGCATTTGCAATTCTTAGAAAGAGTTGTCAACTTGTCTCCTAGTAGTTGCTTTGTTCGACTCCTCGCGGAGTATAGCTCATAATATCATAACACAAAACTCCTCATGATTCATATGATTCATGCGTTTTGCTGTAGTACATTGTACGCGGATATTACTCCTAACTCGATTGTAGTCAAACAACTTCATATGTCTCCTATTTGATTATTTAGTTGTTTGTTTCATTTCAACCTTTTATTCATATCTCTAATGTTTGTCCGCCATTATCCAAGCTTCAAGCTCAAAAGTTTCCGCCCTTACTTTGAACGTTATTCTTCCCGCTGGACAAGAAACCCCCCCAAATCACGTGAACTTGTATACGCAAGCAATGTCAGGATCAACCAATTGGCGCGACAAGGCAAACTTCAACAAGCCCGGAAGGTGTTTGATGAAATGCCGGAGAGAGATGTAATTTCTTGGAATTCGATTATTACGGCCTATTGGCAAAATGGGTATCTCAATGAGTCAAAGAAACTCTTTGTATCAATGCCAAAGATGAGTGTAGTGACTTGGAATTCAATGATTGCGGGTTGTGTGGAAAACGATTGCATTGATGATGCTACTATGTATTTTAGAACTATGCCTGAGCGGAATATTGGGTCCTGGAACGCGATGATTTCAGGTTATGTGAAGTATGGTATGATGGAGGAAGCAGCAAGGTTGTTTGATGAGATGCCGAAAAAGAATGTCATTTCTTATACCGCAATGATTGATGGATATATGAAGAAAGGTGAGATTGATAAGGCAAGGTTACTTTTTGGACGTATGCCGCATAAAAATGAGGTTTCATGGACTGTGATGATTAGTGGATATGTAGAGAACGAGTGTTTCGATGAGGCAAAAGAACTGTTTCAAATGATGCCAGATAAGAATGAGAATGTGGTTGCAATGACAGCAATGGTTGTTGGGTACTGCAAGGAGGGGCGGGTGGAGGAAGGAAGGATTCTGTTTGACGGAATACTACTTAAAGATAACGTTGCTTACAATGCCATGATTTCAGGTATGCACATCTAGACACTTTAGCTTGTCTCCCTTGTGTCAGTTGAACACAACTTACAAAATGATCATCTAGGAACCTCCAAAATTATGTGTACGTTAGCGTCATGTGTCCTTGAGACACAGTGGGAACGAGTTGAAGTATTTAGAACCCTTACTTGCTAGCGGAGCCAAGTTTGAGTATCTGTATATCAGCATACTGTATATTCTCTGTAGTGATTAAATTGGTATCTCACAGGTTATGCACAAAACGGACACAGCGAAGAGGCACTCAAGTTATTGGTCGAGATGCTTAGGATGTCTCTTCGACCAGATGAATCTCTATGTGCTTCAGTTCTTTCTGCATGTGCTACTCTCGCATCTCCTGTAGCTGGTAGACAAACTCACGCAGTTGTTATTAAACATGGGGCCGATTCCAATGTCTCTGCGTGTAATGCTCTGATTACTATGTATAGCAAATGTGGCAGCATTTTTGAGTGTGAGTTAGCTTTTGAACTAATCAAGAGCCCAGACCTCATTTCTTGGAACACTATAATCGCTGCCTTTGCACAACACGGGTTATACAAGAAAGCAGTAGCATTTTTGGAGCGAATGGTTCTCAGAGGATGCGAACCAGATGGTATAACATTCCTCAGCTTATTATCTGCTTGTGCTCATGCAGGGTTAATTAGTCAGAGCATTTCATGGTTTGATTCAATGACGAAAACTTACAACATTACTCCAAGACCTGAGCATTACGCTTGTTTAATTGATATACTTGGACGAGCAGGTCAGCTAGACAAGGCTTACAACATTATCCAAGAATCGCCTTTTCAAGCTGATTTAGCAGCATGGGGTGCCCTTCTTGCTGGCTGTCGCGCTCATTCCAATGTAGAACTTGGACAACTTGCTGGAACGAGAGTCATGGAATTAGGCGGTGAGAGTTCAGGGCCTTACATTATGTTATCTAACATATACGCTGAAGCAGGTATGTGGGGCGAGGTCACGAGAGTGAGAGGGTTGATGAAAGAACATGGAATCAGAAAGCAACCGGCGTATAGTTGGACAGAGATTGAAAATAAGGTGCATTATTTTCTCGGAGGGGATATCTCTCATCCAAGAATTCGCGAAATACATATGATACTCAAGCAGATGAACTTGCAGATGAAATTCCAGAAAAAAGTTTTGGATTTCACTGATTTTTATACTTCATGGATGAACTGAAAGTTAGTTATATGGTTCTAACTTGTGGAACAAAGTGAGGGAGCACGTTGTCCTTCTTAATACAAATTTAAATTAATTGAAATAGTGGATTAATCTAGTTTGTTTTTATTGATTTAAAGAAATATGCATTATGAGAATTTTAAGATCTTGGGAGATGGTTATAATCCTCTAACCTTGTCTGGAGTATCTATTGATAGGGTACTTGAATACTCTTTAATTTTCTATTGCGGCTTAAAATTAATTAGTCAGGTCAATCAATGAATTATATACAAACAAACTCTATGGTCTTTTGTAAAATAGAACTTTTTTTTAAGGAATTCAATAATTTTTTTCATTCACTTTACCATATTTTTACTATAGTTATAAACGTTTTACTCTTAACTTCCGCTCATTGATCACACCCGCAACTTTTATTATAATTTTTAATATTCTCATGAAATCTTTACAACATAAATTAATTAATCAATTTTCAAACTTCTTCCCAGGTTAATGAGGATGAAATAGTGTTTGAAAAAACACTATGTAGTGGAGGGTTAGATTTTTTGAAACATAACAATTTTAGGGTTGATTATAAAATTCAAATTATTAGAATTTTTGTCACCAAGATAGAAAACCTTTTTTATAAAATTACTTTCTTGTATGGTATTAGATAAATACTACCAATTTTCTTGTAAGATACTGTATGAATGTAGTTCAAATTCCTTGTATTGATGCTTGTTAAGGTTACATCTAATTAAGTGTTGGAAAACGTTGAAGAAAGTTGATGATCAATGCTGTAATCACACTCTTTAGTATAGTGAATTCAATTCTCTCTTTGGTTACTATATATTACAATATTTATCACACTTCTCATCTTTTTTACATTCTTTCTCATATCTCTCGTTGTACTCAACTCAAAGGAATACCACTATTTATTAGAGAGGATATCTTTCTTACAATGAATAGGAAGATATATAATGGCCAATGGGATAGGTAAATGGCCTATATGTTACATGTTATTCATCTTCTATTTCTAAGATACTTATAACAAAAACTTTGAATAACTTAATAAGAAACAACAAAAAGTTTAAAGAGTATTTTCAAAACTAGAAAATTAAATTAGTAGAGAAAATAGAACTAGAAACAAGTTAGAAATAATGGGTGTGTTTGGTATGGAGGAAAATATTTTCCAAGGAAAGTGTTTTCCTAGAAAATGTTTTCCAGGAAAACAAGTAGATTTTGGACTTATTTTCTCATGTTTGGTTGGTGAGTAGAAAATATTTTCCGGAAATGATATTTAGTGTTTGATTTATAATTGAAAAATATTTTTGAGAGACATCTTTTATTTTTATTAGAATAAAAAATAATTTATGAAATTGAAAAAAATATTATTATTTTGGTGTGGTGGTGGGATGGGGTGGGGTGGGGGTAGTGGGTAGGAGTGTGAATTTTTTTTAAAAAGTTGATAGTATTTTTAAAAAATAAAATTAATTTTTTGGGGAGTTGGGGGTGGGGTGGGGGTGGGGGGTAGGAGTTTAAAAATAAATTTTTTAAGTTGAAAATATTTAAATAAAGCAAAATTAATTTTATGGGGAGGGGCTGGGGTTTTGGGAGGGGGGAGGTAGGAGCTTAAAAATAAATTTTTTAAGTTGAAAATATTTAAATAAAGCAAAATTAATTTTATGGGGAGGGCTGGGGTTTTGTGTGTGTGTGTGTGGGGGGGTTGGTCGGTCGTGGGGGGAGGGGTTAGTGATCGGGTGAAAAAATAAAATTTTAAAATTGAAAATATTTTTTAAAATGGATGTTTTTCCAAAAAAAATGTAATTTGAAATTGGAGGAGAGTTTTGGAAAATGTTTTCCTTAATTTTTTAAGGGAAGTCATTTTCCTTAATTTTGAGGAAAATGAGTTGATTTGGAAAACATTTTCCAAAACTTTTGTCCCAACCAAACATGAGAAAATTGAAAAACATTTTTACAGAAAATTTTTTTTCCTTCATACCAAACACACTCAATATACAAAATGCTTTTCTTAAAGAAGAAAATCGAGCCCACTGAATGTACAATGACCGCTTAAGGAAATTATTCCCTTTAAGTACCCGAGGTTAATGAAATATATCCTTTCAGGATAGAACGATCTTACCCACATCGGTACCTAAAACCACGCTGTCAACGAACCACTCAATGACATTAAAGTACACTTAGAATACTAGATTTAATAGTAGTAGGAGAAGTCAAGAAAATTCATTTTATTAAAATGAGAGGAAATTCCTCAATTTATAGAAAACAAAGTATAGTTATTGTGCCTTACCCGAAAGGTCACAATCCTTTGGAAAAGTCTCAATCATTTGAAATTGTCACAACCTTTCATAAAAGTTATAATTTTTCATAAAATCATAATTTTTCATAAAGTCGCAACTCTTCATTTTTCATTCACACATTTTAAAATCCAACATTACATAGGTTGCAAGAATAAAAAGCGAGGTATAATAATATTAATGGGTGAAATGAAGAGTTGGTGATTACAAAAGTTAGTATAACTAATTTCCACATTTTTCAACAATTGATAAGAGTAAAGAGGCACAAATATAATATTCACTGATAAACATAATATATTATATAATGAACATATAATACATTCTAATTAATATTAAAATGTCATACCAACAATAATCCAAACATTAGGCAAAGATAAGAACTCAACAATTAAGTAGTTGTTTTTTATGGACCCTATACTCATGTTATAGAATTATGAAAAAAAATGGAGAAAAGAAAATGACAAATGTTAATTTGGGTTCTTTGGTTTTCATTAAGAAAATAATTATTTAGCTTAATTCCAAGAGTAGGAATCCTTAATTTGTTATTTTTTGTATTTATTTAATTAGAATTTATTGGTTTCTAATCCCACTTTAATTTATCTTGTTAGTATTATAATTAGCAGTGCCTTATTATTTATTTATTGTTAATATAGAGATGTACTAGAGTTTTACAATTATATATTAAATTAAGTTTCCTATCCTTGTTCATTATTTATTTTATAAATAAACAACAACTAAACCCTTGTTTATTATTTATTTATAATTTATGAGAAACTTAGAATGACCTCTAAACTCTGAACCAATATCATGGTAAGTTTGTTGTTTGTGATGATTTGTTTCTCATCGATATTTGGAGTAAAACTAAAAAAAAAATTCTTCAATATTAATGCTGTGAACCCCGCCATAAGAAAATCAATACTACTTTCCTACTCGGAATTGCCACCACTTGAATCTTATATTTATGGATTAGGATACGACTCTTTTAATGATGCCTATAAAGTCGTTAGGGTTAATGAAGATTTTATCAATAATTCCGATGAAGTCGTCTTACTTGAGAAAAATGGAGGAAAATTGTTTAAATCGAAGGTGATATTATAAAAAGTAAAATTGTTTAAATCGAAGGTGGTATTACAAAAAGTCACTGACAGATAAACTTCTTTACATTGCGCCTTCTCATAGAAGCAATAGCGCGTCAAGAAAATATTGGGCTAAAATTTTTTAACTTGAAAATGAAGTAAATAACTCGGCAGAAAGAGACACTATAATAGCGTTTGAATTAGTTAAGTAAAGTAAGTTTTGCCTTCTTGCTTTAACTTGTATTCGAATTTCTGGCGTTTTGTGATTGTTTATTCTTTTTTCAATGTACTTTTCTTTTTCTAGTTTGTTTTTATTTCTTTTTTCTAGTTTGTTAATCAAATTTATTTTAAGAAATATGTGTCAAGTTTACTTCAAGATAAATGAGGATGAAGTAGCATGAAGTCTTTATTTGTCCAATATATTTCTAATTTCACTAAAGAAGGAAAATGGAAAATGCACTGATATGCCATATGCCACAATTAGAAGATAAATTCGTATATGAAGTGGATGCTCAAGGTGTCAAACTTGAAGATCAATTAATAAGAATCACTAACCTAGATGGAGATCTAGTGTTAGTGGAAGGTTCGGAATACTTGAAAAAGTATCATCTAAAGACGGGAGATAAAATTTAAATAATTAGGGTTTTTTTCACCAAGAAAAAAACCCAAATTACTTTTTTGCATGCTAATAGCTAGATGAATGCAACAAATTCAATGATGTAATCACACTCTTTTGTATAATGAATCCAATTCTCTCTCCGATTATTACACACTATAATATTTTATCAATTTGTCATTTTTCTTTCTCAAAGGAAGACCACTATTTATAGGAGAGAAAATCTTCCTTGCAATCAATGAATAGGAAGATCTATAATGGGATAGGTAAATGAGCTATATGTTACATGTTATTCATTTTGTATTCCTCAGATATTTAGAACAAAAACTTTGAAGAACATGATAAGAAACAACAAAGTTTATAGAATATTTTCAAAATTAGAAAATTAAACTAGATATTAGAAACAATATACAAAATATTTTTCTTAAAGAAGAAAATCGAGCCCACTGAATGCACAGTGTCCCCTTAAGAAAATTGTTCCCTCAACTAACCGAGGTTAATGGGATATATCCTTCCAGGATAGAACGATCTTACCCACTGGTGTATCGGTACCTAAAACCACGGTGTCAGCGAACCTCTCAACGGCAGTAAAATACACTTAAAATACTAGATTTAGTAGTAGTAGAAGAAGTCAAGAAAATTCATTTTATTAAAATGAAAGGAAATCCCTCAACTTATAGAAAACAAAGGGCAGTGTGAAAAGGTTCTTATTGTGCCTTACCGAAAAGGTCACAACTCTTTGAAAAGGTCTCAATCATTTGAAAACGTCACAGCCTTTCCTAAAATTCACAACTATTCAAAAATATCGCAACTTTTCATAAAAATCACATATCTTCATAAAAGTCATAACTCTTCATTTTTCATTCACATAATTTAAAACCCAACATTACATAGGTTGCAAGGATAAAGAGCAAGGTAGAATAATATTAATGGGTGAAATCAAGACTTGATGGTTACAAAAGTTACTATAATTATTAATGATGAGAGTAAAGAGACACAAATATAATGTCCACCAATGAACCTAATGTTGACACCTAATTTTTTCCCTCCCCGGTAGAATTTATTCATGAGCTTCTTAAATTCTCAAACAAATTAAAATAATTAGTTTTATAAATTTAGGAAAAAATATAAAGTTTGCATTATTAGGAATAATTTTTGCCGTTTCTTAAAGTTTTTAGATAATATATATATTTACATAATTATGTATATAATTAGTATATTTTATGATTATTAAAAAAAAAAAAAACCATCTTAAAAATATTTTAAATTTAGTGAGTAGTCTTTTAAATTAGTTTAAATCATGGTTATATTTTTTAATCACTAAGTTTACGATTAAATAATTATTTTATTTTTTGTTAAGATTAAGAAGCTCGTTAATTAATTAATATTAATTTGTCTTATTTAAGGTTTAGCCAAATTATTAATGTAACACAATTTTACTATTTCTTAAATTTGATTCATTTTAGACTTTCAACTTAACTCAACTTTGAGAAAAATTGGGCCAAAATCCAATTCAATTGTCAGTAGCCCATTTCATATCTCCAGCCGACCAAACTTAAATTACCCCCTCCAGCCCATTCAATTTTTTAAATAGGCCCAATTCAATTTCTTCAGCCAAGAAATCTTTTTTTTTTTTTTAAACTTTCAGCCAAGCCCAATGCAATTCCAGCCCATTCCTCCAAATTACTGCAGCCCAATACATTTCCCCATCCGGATTTTGGGGATTTAGTTTGAATTTTGGGGATTTAGTTTGAATTTTGGGGATTTAGTTTGAATTTTGGAGGATTTAGTTTGAATTTTGGGGGATTTTGTTTGAACTTTGGGGGATTTAGTTTGAATTTGGGGAATGGAGGAATTCTCATTTTTGCCCCCATGTTCCTATTCATTTTTTTCCCTCCAAAAGGGACTTTAATCTTCCCCTATATATATATACATCCTATCTTTCACTAAAAAAAAAAAGGGGAGGAAAAAGAAAGAAGAGAGGTCGGCTTTAGATAAGAAAACATTAAAAAATATTGAGAGAATATTGTTAAGCAGAGATTTTCTTAAGAACAGATTTTTTAGAGGTGGAAATTTTGGAGATAATATATATATATATATATATATATATATATATATATATATATATATATATATATATATATATATATATATACACCTACTTATACTCATATCAATTTAATCAAGCAATTTCTCAATTTTCGTTAGAAACTAGAGTTCTATTTCGGGATCCTTCGTTACGGCTTATGTTTGCGTATGGTGTGGATCAGTTCTTCGCATACCTCTGCTCGTACTATCCCGGAATCGCTGCACTCAAAAAGGTAAATATCACTTCTTCTTGCATCATTTCTTTCTCAAGATGTAGATCTTTATTTATTTATTTTTTATTTATTTTTTGAGTTATATATTCGAGCTTAACTCGGATCTCTTCAAAGATTTTTTTGTGTACTCATAATTATGTTGTGTTTAAGATGTGCCTTATTTCATCACTTCATGGCTAATTCATTTCTATTTTATTGCATGTGAAACTCTCCTCGAGTCCTCACGGACTTTAATCCATCTCGTTGCGGTTTCTCATCGAGCCATAAAGGCTCAAAACATCCTTCTCGAGTCGTAGATCCACCTCAAACTGGCGTACAGGTCGAAACACAGAAAATGAGTTGCTGGAAATTAATTTACAGGTGTTGAAGATGATGTATACCTGCTGTATACCTATTGTATACACTAATATACAGGCCAAAAGACGTATAGGAGGCCACATTCGAAATCTGGGTTGATAGCAGTCCAGATATACCACTGAAATGGAACCTGTAACTTTCAAAAGTTGAAAAAACAGGCTGATATACAACCTGTATACACGGGTATACAGAGGCGTGATACTATAAAAATAGATGTAAAAAAATGCGAATAACAGGTTAAAAATGGTACAGGTACAAATACGCAGAAAGAATATGGGAAATACAGGGTGAATAGCGAGAAATGTGTATTCAAACAAATGCAGGGCTCAAAAAGTTCAAAGCGGATCGAATATACATTGTATACAACAGTATACATCATTTGTATACCTTGACTCTTTTTTTTCAGGAAATGGGCTAAAACCCTTTTTAAGCAAAAGTTTTAATAGGCCCAAAGGCAAATTTGTTTTGCAGGATTTGAATTGTTGAAAAGGGCCCAAACTTAAATAGTTAATATAGGACAGGTGGGCCGATGCCCAAATTTGAATGAATTTGGGCAATCAAGCCCAAGTTCAAATTTTTTTTCTCCTCTTTATTTATTATTTGTTTGAATTAACTAATTTTTGGTAGAAATTTAATAATCTCCTAAAGGGCAGCCATTTTCACTATTTTAAAATTTACTATTTTATTTACTTATTTTCATTTACTTTTATCACCACTTAGTTTTCCTTAAGTTAATTTCCTTTAAATGTCTTCCTTTAGAAATAATAAGGAATAAAAATGGGATGAATATATCAAAATAAATTCTTTACTAAGTTAAAATTTTAAGATATTTTTTAGGTCATTTTAGTCAAATCGCCGGTCAACAGCGAGTTAGCGGGCATTTCGAGGGCCTAACACCTTATCGGAATGTACATTGAACTTCGAACCTTTTCAATTGATTTTTATCTGTTTTTAAATCTTTTGAAAAAAAATAAATTGTAAGTTTTCTTGATTTTACTAAAAAATCAAGTGGCGACTCTGTCAATTTGAAAAGTTGATTTTTCTTAAATCATAAGATTAATTGATTTTTCGAGTCTTAGTCATTTTTACTTTATACCTATATATTATATACGTTATTTTTTTGATAAAACACCTAACAGATATATAATGGACATATAATATATTTTTAGTAATATTAAAATGTCGCACCAACAATAATCCAAACATTAGGCAAAGAAAAGAAGTCAACAATTTAGTAGTTTTTTTTTTATGTACCCTAAACTCATGTTATAGAATTATGAAAAAATGGAGAAAAAAAAATGACAAATGTCAATTTGGGTTCTTTGAGTTCCATTAAGAAAATAATATATTTAGCTTAATTCCAAAGAGTAGGAATCCTTAATTTGTTATTTTTTGTATTTATTTAATTAGAATTTATTAATTTTTTCTAATCTCACTTTAATTTAGCTTGTTAGTATTAATTTTTAATATAGAGATGTACGAGGGTTTTACAATTATATATTAAATTAAGTTCCCTACCTTGTTTCTTATTTTATTTTATAAATAAACATCAACTAAACCCTTGTTTATTATTTATTGGGAAAATGCACAAGTACCCCCTAGATTATGATCAAAATCCCGGAGACACACCTTAACTAAACTAAAGTCCTATTACCCTCTGAACTTATTTTTTTTTAATTTTATACACCTTTTGTCTTACGTGGCACACTCCGTGACTCCACGCAATTGAGGCGCGTGGAGATATTTGGATGCCACGTAAGCCAAAAAGGTGCACAAAATTATAAAATAAATAAGTTCAGGGGGTAATAGAACCTTAGAATAACTAAGATGTGTCTCTGGGATTTCGGTCATAGTCTAAGGGATACTTGTGCATTTTCCCTTATTTATTTATAATTTATAAAAAAACTTGAATGGCCTCTAAACTCTGAACCATATCATGGTAGAGTGTATTTTTGTTTGCGATGATTTGTTTCTCATCGATATTTGGAGTAACACTAAAAAAAATTCCTCAATATTATTGCTATGAACCCCGTTATAAGAAAATCAATACTACTTTCCTACTGGGAATTGCCACTACTTGAATCTTATATTTATGAATTAGGATATGACTCTTTTAGCTATGCCTATAAAGTCGTTAGGGTTAATGAAGATTTTATCAATGAATCCGATGAAATCGTCTTACTTGAAAAAAATGGTTGGTGGTATTACAAAAAGCTTCTTATATACGTCTAAAATGGATGAGATGTACAGAGAGATACCCTTGCCAGAGATGGTGCACATGACATCGGTGTAACCATATAATAATGCTTTGTGCTTATTTTACCGACCATGGACATGAAATGTTTAATTTATAGATTATGAAAAAATATGATATGAAGAAATCTCGGACGAAATTATTCACCATTCCATGTAATGGAATTGTGGTTATATACCAATGTACATGTTTTCCATGACCAAGTGTTACTTTGTTCAACAACAAATTGTGGAAATGTGGTATATAGGATAATAAATATATCCCATAGAGCATTTGAATTATGCAAAATCGAATATGGCCATTGAATGATGATGATATACTTACACATACTATTCAAGACACTATTATTTATACAGAATCTTTGATTTCTCCCAAATTTGTTCAAGTACATTTAGTTTGAATATATATATTTTATTTTTATCGTATCAATGTCTTGTTTCATGTAACAATTAATTTGGTGTAGTTACATCTTCTTTTCCCCCCCTCATTTTTATTGACTTATTAGTTAATAATCATACTTCTATCATTTAACCTACCTTAATATAGAGTTACTACACCATACCCTAATTTTTTCTTCTTCTAGTATTATTCTATTATCAGCGAAAAATGATATAATTGTATTCATTAAAACAATACGATACATTATAAAATAATGTGTAACAAACATGTAATTAGTAGAGTTGATTTTTTCATATGATCACTTAACTATCAATTATTATTACTTCAGAAAATCATTTTTCCTCTACAAAAAAAATAACTTTATGAGATATTAACTATTAGTTGAATGATATAAAAAATAAATATTACATGAATGCAAATTTAAATTTAATCGACGCTCTAATATTACCGCCACAATAAATTTCTTCAAAACTGATATTTTTCTGACTTTTTAAAAATATAATTTCCTATTAAGTAGGTAACATAACCCAATACTTATTAGAGATTATAATAATTAATTTTAAATTAATCCATTATTAAACTAAACATTAATTAAAACAAATCACAACGTCATGTTTGCCGGCACCTAGACAAAGTCAGACTTCTCTCAACTCTAAGCATTCTCCATGTCTCCTTTTATTTTATTAATAAATAAAAATAAAATAAAATTATAAACTGAAAAATCTATAATTTATAATTAATCAGACAATTATAATCTTATAAAGTACTTTTTATCTCAAATTATTTATCGTGTTATATTTTTTTCATATCTCTTGTAAAAATTAAAACGTTGGATTTACTGATTATTTTATTCTTATTTTTGTCTTAAGCTATGAAATATATTTTAATTAAATATTTACTATATTAAGGTGTTTGTATTGTTTAAGAATTATTATTACAAAGGGTAAAGTGAGAAAAATAAGTAAGTTTATCTTTAATTTCTAAAATAACCATAATTTAATTAATTACTATTAATAAAAATATTTGATACGAAATAATGCTATATATGGCTTTACCGGTTAATGAAAGCTTATAATTAAATATTTGGCTTTTGCATCTTTCATGAGGAATATTAACATAAACTATTATAATCAATTCTCTATTACCCTCATTGAATATGTCCATTTCATATATTTTTCAACCATACAAAGTAAGAAAATTTATAACTTTTTAAATATAGTTTCTATGTTTGAAATTTTATTTTAAAATATCAGATATCGACTATTCACTCTATACGTCACATGAAACAATTTTATATTGATTGAATTACCCTTTCCATACATTATTTCTATTATGTAACAAACTTGGAACTTTGTCCTTTTTATTTATTTATTAGTAGATATTTAAGAATAATATTATAAAGTGAAAAATTAAATTTCTTATCAATATAGTAACTCTACTTTTATTTTTTGAATTATTGATGTGAGATATTTATATAAACGATTTAAAATAATGCAATTTATTAAAATATCGTATTTACCGTAGTATAATATTATATAATACAATATTAATTTTATATACTATGAAATAATTTGTAATAACCATCCAAAGTGTTAAAAATTCAAATAGTTACATCCACTAGTAACTCAAAATTTTATGTCCACACTTCAACTTGCAAAATTAATGACCTCAGTATTTGCAAATGAAACGTAAAACTCCTTTGAAACTTCATGTAATTAATTATAAACAAATTTTTGGTGGTTGTTGTGTTCATTAATTAACTCATAAATTTCATAGGTTGACCTTAACAAAGGACAATTTAGTCATTCATACGGATCTCGAGAAAACTTATTATCTTACGAATTTTCATACTAATCCCGAGTAAAATTTTCATGTAATTCACTTTTTCCTTTTTTCAACTGTTTTATTAAGATAAGAAATGAAATATGTTGTCGCTGGAGACATACACAACATACATTATAAGACTTCTTCTAATTCTTCTTTAGAGATTCACTATCAACGACTTAGTGAATAAACATATCAGATATTTTTTTTGATGTGAAGTAATCGATATCTCATAAAATTAATTGAGATACACGTGTGAAAATCACAATCATAACAAAAACAATAACATTAATATTTTGCTAGTGAAATACTCTTTTCGTTCACTTTTACTTGTTCACTTTAAACTTTGCACACTTTTAACAAACAACGATTGACATAAATTTTTTACTATAATACCCATAATAATTCATGTTTAATATCAGGTCTTGAAAAATAATTTGAAGAATAAGTAATAAATGCTAATTGCTAAAAGAGAAAACAAGGGGGAAAATAATTAATACTTTTTACTCTAATGGACTAAGTATAAACATTTGAAAACTTCATGTAATTAATTATATTAACTCATTAAATTTTCAAAAGTTGACCTTAATCAAGGGCAATTTAGTCAATTCACATAAATCTTCTAATTCTTTCTTCTTCAACCTTTTATAGATCCCTTTCACTTTGTCTCATTCTTACAAAAACCTTTTTCCGTTACATTATTTTTACCAAACAAAACCCCCGCCAACTTCGGACTTTGTCATCAAACCTTCAAAACACAACTTTTTTTTTCTCAAAAAATAAAAAAAAATTAGATTTTTTCTAATTTTTGTGCTGATATTTCCAAGAGAAAAAAAGAGATTCAAACACGTAACCAAGAAAAAAATGTTACGTTCAAAATCAAGGTAACCCCATTTTGAATATTATTTTTTTTTTAAAAAAAATTCCTTGTTATTATCATTATATAAATGTTTAATTTTTATTTGGGGTGTCGATATTTTCTAAATTGATGTATGTATATTGTGTGTATATAATTCATTTGAAGTTGAGAGATTTTCTCGGATTTGTTTGTTAAGGTTTTAAAATTCTTGGATTTTTTTTTCTTGAAAAAAAAATTTGATTTTTTTTTTAATTTTTTTAATTAAAGATTGAATCTTTTTGAGGAATTTGTAGATCTGGGTCCATTGATTTTGGACAAAAAATTCATTCTTCAAGATTTTCAAGAACATTTTCTGCATCAAAGCTTTGTAGAGGTGATGCTTTGGGTTGTCAAATTGATTCAAACGCTGTCGTTTCTATTGATAGAAAAAAGCCCTCCAAGATTGACAATTTAATTGAGGTAATTATTTATTTTTTGTGATTTTTATTTTATTTTTTGAATTGGGTTTTGTGTAAAAAGATTAAAATTTTGACCCAAAGGGTGGCCAAGTAGTTTGGGCTTGAAACCTTTTGAGTTGGAGCTCTCAAGTTCGAAACCTCTTGTCAGTTGCCTTCTGGGTCGAACTCGTTGCACCTGGCTTGATGGCTTGCCTAGTGCGGATTACCTCTCCTATGTGTTTTGCCAGCTATTGCCTATTGCTGGTTACCTCTCCTATGTGATTTGCGAGTCATTGCATAGGAGCAGAGGTTTTACCTTATGCACACCCAAAAGGGTAGAGGTTACGAGTTATCCAATCATAAAAAAAAAGAAAAAAGAAAAAGATTAAATTTTTGTTTTTAATTTTTGTTTTTGGTGTTTGTAGAATCAAGTGAATAATAGAGTTTTGGTTATGAAAGAGCAAATGGGACTTGTTGAAGAGGAGTTAAGGGAAACAAAAGAGCAATTAGATTTTGTTGAAGGTGAAAAAAATAGAGCAATTCTTGAAATTAGAGAAATGAAAAAGTTGGCTAATGAAGGATTATCACCTAAAAAGGCAGGGGAACTAATTGCAGAACTTAAAATTTTGAGGGAATTTCATTCTAAAACACAAGAAGATTTGAAGATTAAAGATAAGAATATCGAGTCGTTGAAGGTGGAACTCGAAAGGGTGAAGAAATATGAGGTTAAGTTAGCTGAAAAAGATGTTGTGTTAGGAGGATTGAGAGAGGAGATTGGTCGTGTTAAAGCGTCTGAAGTTAAAGCAACGGAACAATTGTTTGTGTTTAAGAAAAAAGTTGAAGAATTGGAAGTTGAATTGGAGAATAGGAAGTTGTCTGAGTCGAAAATGTATGATTCGTTTGAGTTACAGACGAGGCAGTTTGAACGTGCTAAGATTGAACTTGAAGAATCTAAGGTTGAGATGGCTTCACTTCGCAAGAAGGTTGAGACGTTAGAGTCTGCTTCTGCTTCTGCTTCTGCCTCTGTATCGAAGAGAAGTAATAGTGGTCGTTTGAATGGTTATAATAGCAATGGGGAGATTGCGAATTCAGTGAAGAAGGAACTTGAAAGCCTTAACTCGGAACTTGCATTGGGAAAGGAGGATGTGGCTAATGCACAAGAGCGGGAGAAAATTGCATTGTCGAAGCTTAAGAATTTGAACGATGAGATAAGTTTGCTTAAAAATGAACTTAAGTTTGCTAGCGAAGCAGAGGAGAAAAGCAGAAAAGCGATGGATGATTTAGCATTAGCATTGAAGGAAGTTGCAACTGAAGCCTCCGAGGCTAAGGAGAAACTTGGTGCTACTCAATTAGAGTTAGAACAAGTGAAAGACGAGGAGGGAAATTTGAAAGAGATGATCAGAAACACCGAGGCTAGGTATCAAAAGCTCTTGGATGAGGCGAAAAAGGAAGCAGACCTATACAGAAATACAGCAGAGAGATTGAGATTAGAGAACGAGGAGTCACTTTTGGCGTGGAACGGGAAAGAAATGGGGTTCATCACTTGTATAAAAAGAGCTGACGAGGAAAGAAGTTTGGCTCAACGCGAGACAGAAAGGCTTGCAGAGTCACTTAAAGCAGTGGAGGATACGAGTAAAGCAGCCAAGGATGAAAAGTTCAAATTGAGGGACATATTGAAACAGGCTATAAATGAAGCTAATGCAGCAAAAGCTGCAGCTGGTTTAGCTAGAGATGAAAATTCTCAACTCAAAGATCGTCTGTCGGAGAAAGAAGAAGCCCTGCATTTCATCACTAAAGAAAATGAACGCCTTAGGATCAACGGGCATGCAGCTTCTCATGACAATGACAATGTCAATGTCAATATGCCTAGTGAAATGGTTGAGGAAGGTGAAGATGATCATAAAGGAAGGAAAGCTTTCAGTGCAGATCTTACTGAGCTGAAATTTGAAAAAAAGGAGGATGATGAAAAGGACGAGACACTTAAGGGATCGATATTTGATCCAACTTCAGTGACACCAAAGTCAGAGCCTCGTACACCACATTCCTTATCTCATTGTAGAAGAGCGTCTTCACCTGCCTTAGCAGACGAGGAAGGAAAACCAAATGCAAATCTTTTCGAGGATTCAGATAGCGACAGAAATGGTAGTAGTAGAAGAAAAGCTTTGTTTCGAAAAGTTGGTGACCTCATAATGAGGAAAAGTTTCCATGTTTAAGAGAGAACCAATTTCTGAATAGGAAAGCCTTTTGTAATACACATATATATAAATACAGCTTGAATAGTACAGTTACTGAACAATCTTACTATGCTGTACAAATGTGTTTTCAGTTATACAAGAAATTGCATCCTCAAAAATTTCGTTCTCTTATTTGTTTAACCAAAATATTTTTAGGTACACTTTGGCCATACGTTAGAAACTTGAAAATTTGAGTTTTTGAAGTTGTCTTTAGACAAGTATATTAGTTGGGAATATTTGAAGTTTTGGGATTGCGAACCCTTTATTCTTGACCAAGGTCTGTTCGAGCCCTATTGTGTCTTTTCAATAAGGTTTCAGCATCTGGGACAAAGTGACTTTATTTCATAAATGGTCCTTCCTAATGCGAATTCAAATTAATCGAAACAGTAAATTTCAAATACTAAATGGTTTCAAGAAATGTGGATTTTCAAAATTTTAAGATGTCAGGATAGAGTTGGTAGTGTTAATTTTAATATGGATCTTTCTAGTTTAGACTAGGAACTAGAGTTACCTTTTGATAGGACTAAACACCGGGAACATAGTATATTTTACTCCATCGGTAGTGCTTTCCTTTCTATCGCGAATTAAAATTAGTCGGGCCAATGAATTATATACCAACAAAATAATGGCCTTTTGTCAAAAAGAACATCTGATAACAAGAAAATATTCTTGGGATTTCATCATTTTTAAACTTTATCGGCTTCACTTTATTACCATAGAAAGGAAACACTGTTTTAACCGGGCTAATGAGTAATGACCTCCCCATTTATAAACTCAGCTCATTTTGACACCGCTCATCACACCCCCGCAACTCTTGTAATTTTTTTGCTTCCCATTAAGGTGCCCCTGCCATCATGTTGTTGTTAATATAAAATGATCCTTAGTTATTTGATTTGTTTATCCTTTTATTTTGCGGTCATTATTTACTCTCTATTTTATTTTATCTAAATAAATTACAAGTACTTGTTTTGAACCAAGAGTTCACTCAACTAACCTTCCTAGTTTCTACTAGATAAATATAATTTTATCTGAAGATTTAAAATGAAATTGTTATATGTAGATGAATTTTTTTCAATATAAATACGAAGCTTTATCAAAAGTTATTGAATTTCTGAAAAATCCACCCTTCACACACTAATAGCCTGGACTTTAGGAAGGAAAAGAGAAAATGCTAAGAAATTTAGTAGTCTCTCTATCTCAATTTTTATGATTCACTTTTCTTCTTAGTCCATGAAAAAACACATTTCATTATTCGGAAAATAGTTAACAACACAATGAACAATTCATTATTAAAATGGAAAATTACGCGGATAAGCAAACTTATAATATATAATTACTCATCATATTTATAGTTTGCTATAATTACTACTCGCGACTAACAATATACATTAATTACGTGGGCTGACTCGGAATTTGTATAATTAGTCATATTTGTATATGTATAATTCGCCAGGATATACAAATAAATATGTATAATATACAATTTTTAGCCTATATACATATACAATCCACCTCTCTCCCACTCTCTG
This sequence comes from Solanum lycopersicoides, assembly GCA_022817965.1. Lineage (NCBI taxonomy): Eukaryota > Viridiplantae > Streptophyta > Magnoliopsida > Solanales > Solanaceae > Solanum > Solanum lycopersicoides. The sequence continues at coordinate 4,167,584 of CM040628.1, read as the reverse complement.
CCCTCTCTCGCTCGCCTCTCTCCTTCCTCTCTCAATCTCGCTGCCATTTATACAAATATATATGTATAATATACAATTATATACATATACAATTCACCTCTCTCCCACTCTCTGCCCTCTCTCGCTCGCCTCTCTCCTCCCTCTCTCGATCTCGCTCGCCTCTCTCCTCTCTCTCCTCCCTCTCTCAATCCCTCTTGCCATATATACAATTACATATGTATAATATACAATTATCTAAATCAATATACATATACAATTCACATTTCTCACTCTTTTCCCCCTCACTCTCACCTCTCTCCTCTCTCTCCCAGTCTCGCTCGCCTCTCTCTTCTATGTAACATGTAGCTATAAATTGTAATTATCAAACTATAACTATAAAAAGTAATTAATTATTTTTAAGTGGCTATATGTGAAAGTTTTTCTTATAAAATCCCACTTATTTAGCAAAAAGGTTCAAAAAGGTACATACTCATTTTAAGGATAGTTTCAAATAAGTGCGAAGTCTTTCTCATATTTTTTTTTTAAAATTTCATGTCAACGAAGGAAATGCATGATTCTCCCTTGAATAATAAACTATAATAAGCCGCACCGTCCCATTTTTTTAATTTTCATTTCTGCTTCTTTTCTACTTTCAATAATTTGGTGAATCTTTGACAGCAAATAAAAATTGTGCATGATAATAATGAAAATCTACTCAGACCTACCCCACTTGTACAATTTTCAAAGGAACATGCAGCCAACCAAACCATTCAATTAATGACCTTTTGAACCACCAAATGGAGTATTAGATTCCAATTAGTCTACTAATTTTTACAAGTCTGTCTATCACATTAGATGACTTTTCAAATACTTTATGTCCTACGTGGATACATCGTGGAAAAATATCCACATCATACACGACAAAATTGAAAAGTTGTAATCAGTTAGGCACAGACTACAACATGTTATACATTACATCACATCCATTCGACCATATGTAACCTGGGAAGGGTAAGAAGTCATGTAACCTTACCTCTATCTTTGTGAGATAAGGGATTTTCGATATATTTTCAACTCGTAAAATTGAAAATGACTCCAATTGATTTCACCAATAAGCAACAAGCAACAAATTTGATTTAGAATTTTAGATCATGCACCTCAAAAGGACCAAGAATTCAAAAGCAGCAATAGGGTAAAGTGGCTCCATAAATCTAACTGTAAAGTTTGAAAAAAGCAGAGCAAAAAGTGTCTAGTGCAACTATACTAATTAAGAAGAATGCTTTAAAAGCACAGCAGTTGAGGTAATGAATGGGTAACAGGCAATATTATTGCCTTTTTACAGTCAAGGTTTGAACAAGTGATATTGAAAAGAGGAACAGACAAAACTAATGATTATGATGACTAAAGAAAGGGCCTTATCCAAATCTGAGTAATTTATACAATAGCTTCTTCACCAAGGAGCAATACCTAAAGGCTAAAGCACTAGATAGGTTTCAAATTTCAAACCAGGACATCATAAGAGAATCGACAAGAAAGTAGACAGCTAGTTAGTGATATGAATGAGTTACCCCACCCCTTCTAAAAATTTAATACAATTAAAAGAAAAGAGTAGGTCCCCCTAGTGAGAAAAATGAACAAAGTGAGTGGCACCTTGCTGGCATAATTAAAAGTGAGTACTAATATTTTTAGTAGAACAAACACTTTATGACTAAGTCAATAGTCATAGACAAGTCATTTTCAGATGGACAAACAAAAGCAGGGAGGACTCTTGTTTATTACTCCTCCTGTCTCAAAGTACTTGTTATTTTTCCCTTCTCAAAACTCAAACTATATACTTCACAACCAATATAAACATAGCAACAACTTATAGTACTATAACCCATAGTTTTATAATATCCCAATTTTAAGATATTTAACCTAAAATCCAGTTTAATTCGCAAGAAGGGAAACATGACAAATATTTTGGAATGGAGAGAGTACAACAAACAAACATTTAACAACCCAGAAACAGAGCAGAGCGTATTTCACAAGGGTTGTTATGTAAATATAATGCTTAGCTTAGTTATCATACCCTACCTAAAAATTAAAGAACGATGAAAGTTTGAGGTCAATGTTCAGATGCAAGACTACAAATGAGTTTCTAAGGAACTTCAAGCTTGACCAAATGCCTAGTTTGGCACAAAGTCTTTGAACATATATCCATGTAAATATGAAATGGAGAAGTTAATAAACTTCAATCTTGACCCAAAGACTAGCTAAGCACAAAGTATTTGAACATAGGGTAATATAAATATGAAATGGAGAAACTTAGAAACTTCAATCTCACCCAAAGCCTAGTTAAGCACAAAGTATTTGAACATATATCCATGTAAATATGAAATGTAGAAGTTCAGAAACTTCAATCTAGACACAATGCCTAGTTTGGCACAAAGTTTTTGAATTTATATCCATGTAATATGAAATGGAGAAGCTAACAAATTTGTGGATTAAAAGGTAGATCCATCTTCCCAGTAAGTCATTCCTTTGAGAAAAAGGAACTAATCCGAATACAACAGAAATCAACATAGAAACAAACAAGAACAACAATTAACAAGAAACGGTTGATTTTAGGTATTACAAATCACAAGATCTAGAACTAACAAAGAGCTGAATCCAGACAAATGAAAAAGAAGTTACAACATAGCATATTTCAATCCTAAAGAAACTTCACCAGTTTTTACTGCTGCTCATTCATTATCATCTGGTTTAGGTGCAGCTTCTTTGATCTCATCAGTTCCATCATCCTGAACAATAATAAAGCAAGATGCAAAGATCAATAAAATTGTTCTACAAATGAAACACGAAAAAACCGTATTAACAATAGAAAGAAATATGTTTGTACCTGCATATCAGAGGTCCATAAAGTGAGGTTATCACGAAGAAGCTGCATGATCAGAGTGCTATCCTTGTAGGACTCTTCGCCCAATGTGTCCAACTCCGCAATTGCCTCATCAAAGGCCTTTCATATGATCAAATCAACAATATAAATCATTATTTAATAAGATCAACTATCATTATATCAAATGCAAATGATTCAATTTCATCAGAACTGTATCTAATAGTACTAATTACAACTAATTATGGCAACATTCATTAAGATAACTCGACAGTCGACACATTCATGTAATTAGCAGCTATTCCTACTATAATCAAAGGCATTGTGATAAAAAGTTAATCAAACACATACCTGTTTGGCGAGATTACAGGCACGATCAGGAGAATTCAAAATCTCGTAGTAAAACACAGAGAAATTGAGAGCAAGTCCCAATCGGATTGGATGTGTAGGAGCAAGCTCAGCATTTGCAATATCCTGAAAGCACGAGATCAAACATAACAATTAAGCAAATATTTTCTCCAGAATTCGAATAATTTGTTTATCAATAAGCAAAAATGAAAACTCTAACCTGAGCAGCTTTGTAAGCGGAGAGAGTATTCTCAGCAGCTTCTTTTCGCTCAGCACCAGTCTTAAACTCAGCCAAATAACGATGATAATCTCCCTTCATTTTCAAGTAAAACACCTTAGAGTCACCGGTAGCAGCAGAGCCAATGAGCTTAGAGTCAAGCAGCTTAAGAATTCCATTACAGATCGAGGTAAGTTCAGACTCGATCTTAGATCTGTATTCCTTAATGGAAGCAACATGATCTTCGTTACCACGGCTCTCCTCTTTCTGCTCAATGGAGGAAATGATCCTCCATGAAGCTCTCCGTGCTCCGATCACATTCTTATACGCGACGGAGAGGAGGTTTCGCTCTTCAACGGTTAACTCCTCGGCACCATCGGCGGCAGCGACAACTTTTTCCATGAACTCTACCATCTCCTCGTAACGCTCAGCTTGCTCGGCAAGCTTCGCCATGTACACGTTTTCCTCGCGTGGCGACGCCATTGATGTTAGAGAGAGAAAGAGGGAGAGAGTTTTTTGTTTTTCTAGAGAGAGAGTGAGAGCGGTTTTTAGAATTCTCTTCGTTTCTCCTACAATTTGATTTTTGTGAGTGCGAAATGGGTAGTGGGCCGTTCCCTTTATAGATTGGTTATTTAGGTGGGCCTAGTAGTGGTCCAATAACACACAGCAATTTCTTGCACTTCTCAAACTACTTTTTTTTTTTTTTACTTTAATTATTGCTCCTTCAGTATATATATATATATTTTTCGAAAACAACCTCTCTACATCATTCTCCGTAAAATAGAATATGTACAAATGTCAATTTGTTGAATACGAAGATTAAGAGTCGCGGGAGAAAATATTCAAGGTATGTAACTAAAACGTGAAATAAACTAATAAATAGTATATAAAAGGTGGCCTTCCAATTTTGACCTCGGTTATATAGTCATCAGGCACAAGTGCCGATTGTAATGTGTTCAACGAAATTATGAGGTCTCTGGTACAAATTTTAGCCAAGACAAAACACACTGTATCAAAGTATTCCAAATATTGCTTCATAGATAGAGCTGTCAAAATGGGCTGACCCAACTCAATCTTAACGGACTAGAGAGATAAATGGGTTGGGGCGAGCTGACCCTTTTAGTTAAAGGGTCAATAAAATAGCGGGCCACGAGTTGGGACGGATTGGCCTTTCAACCAAAAATGAATAATATTACTCTCTTAGAAAGAATATCTAAGAGAATTGAATGTTGACGTCTATGAACAGGACGTAAATACATACAAATTTTCATTTATGAATCACACACTTCAGCAAATACTTATAGAAATACATTTATGAATCTCATACTTCGATGAATGCTTACCAAAATACATAATAGTCAACGTAAGATTTAGCGAAAAAATATTGATCATTAAACGATTACTCCCACAAAAAACAAGCTAGATTTAAAAACTTGATTTTTTATTTTTTAAACATATTTATCGATAAAACATTTACAAATAAAACACTACTATATATATATATATATATATATATATTAAATATTTCTAGCCCACGGGCTGGCCTCTGAGGCTAGCGGGTTTGGCCTACGAGGCTGGACTAAAAAGCCTCGTTTCTAAATGGGCCAAAAAAATTAGACTCAACCTCACTTAAATCAAGGGTTGGGTTAAACCGTCTTCGCGAGTCAAGCCCATTTTGACGGCTCTACTCATAAGCAAACTTATTTATATTGATGAACAAATGTCATTTTCTAAAATATTTATCAAGTAGGCCGAAAGTTCAAAATAACCCCTACCCTTTTGAATGTCATTCTTGCAAAAACTCCAGCTCCTAAATGGTGTCTAGAGGAGAAACAACTTTTGGCAAGTCTTTAAACTATGCTTCAATTGTTTTAATCGTTACAATATGTACAATACGATCATTTACAAATTGAATAGAAAAAAACTTGACAGACCTTTGCAAATCTCTCCTGTGTAAAAATAGAGATCCGATTCTCTCTCTCTCAATCCCTAGTTCCCAGATGGGTTTATTCATAAAAATTTCATGTTATAAGCACAAATTTTCAAATACCATTGGTGCAAAACGCTGCAATGTGCTAGAACTAGAAAGATAACTCATCAGATCCTCGCTTAGCTAGGAGACACCATAATTATCAAAGCTAAACTATGGTTATCGGAGACACCATAAATATCAAAGCTAAACTATGGTTATCGGAGATAAATATCAAATTATGGCTCTGCCTTGAAATCGAGTTAGTATCACTGCTACCATTGGAGTACTCTCAACGAAAGCAATGTAGTGATTATACTACTAAGATTAAACAACAGTTGCTTCAAATAGAAAAAGTTGAAGTAACAATTAAAGACAACAAAGGTATCTAACAACCACAGTATCACTGAAGTTGCATTAGTAAGAGCAAGTAGAAAGCTGATCTTTGAACTGAATCTTATGCCAGTGATCCCAGAATACACCTCAGACAAGTGTATAGCATAGTGCAAGAACATCGCACCGACCCCTTTGATTAATGAACGAAAGAAAAGGGCATAACTTACCCTGTTTTCGTAAAAGAGCTAAAGCAACACAGAATATGACCTAGCCGAAAAAGCTAAAATGAACAATATCATGGACAATATTAACTATATTTCATCCCAAGCCGAAGCTGCCCTTACCCTGTTTCTGTAAAAGAGCTAAAGCTACGGATGTAGAAAGGCATTAACACGGAATATGACCTAGCTGAAAAGGCTAAAATGAACAATATCTTGGATGATATTAACTATATTTCATCCCAAAGCCATTACATTTACGGTCAGTAGAGCAAAGGAAGGTTAATGCAAAGATCCGAATCATTGCAAAGCTAAATGAGCTAGTAGTTATAGTAAGTAAAACATATAAAAGCTGTCAGTCTATCGCAAAACAAATGAGTCACTTCCCCCAGACTGTAACATGATTTCGTGCATCCTAATTCCCATGCTAGCCATTACGTTGGTCTTAGTAAAACATGATCTAGCCTACTAAACCAAAGTTGATCAATATGACAACGATTAATAAACAATTATTCATTCATAACTTCATATTTCAGGATTCTCTCGCATTGTTATAGATCGTTCCATTCACTCTCATTCTACACGGAAAAAGAATGACAATTCTTCCCAAAAGGCTCAAAGATTTGACTATGAAGCACTTAGTTACATCAGCATTAAAATTACTTCCTTAACGTGCCTAGCTCCAATCTTAAAACAAGACGAATCATCAAGCTTGCCTTTTTCTGACTGTCTAATCTATAAACACTGCAGTTCTACTTGATCGGGAACTTGGCTTTATCCAACACTAGCATTCAAGCTTAAATATCCAAACAAGCTTTATCTATCATTATGTAAAAGGACCAAACCACCAAGTTACTTACTCGACAGAAGTAGTAGAACTAGGGGAACGTCAAAAGAAACAAAGACATCCAAAATAGAACTTATCAAATATAACCTCAGAATCAGAACTCAAACGAAAACCATCCAAACATGGTTCATCCAATTGATGAAACCAAACGCACAATTCAGCAGCTTTTCCGAACTTATCAAAAGATACAACCTCAGAAGCTGAACTCAAACGAAAATTATCCAAACATTATCATACAATGGATGAAACAAAAGGCACAATTTGGCAGATTTTCCGAACTTATCAAAAGATAAACGAAGATTATCCAAACATTACCATAAAATTGATGAAACAAAAGGCACAATTTGGCAGCTTTTCCGAACTTATCAAAAGATACAACCTCAGAATCTGAACTCAAACGAAAATTATCCAAACATTACCATACAATGATGAAACAAAAGGCACAATTTGACAGCTTTTCCGAACTTATCAAAAGATACAACCTCAGAATCTGAACTCAAACGAAGATTATCCAAACATTACCATAAAATTGATGAAACAAAAGGCACAATTTGGCAGCTTTTCCGAACTTATCAAAAGATACAACCTCAGAATCTGAACTCAAACGAAGATTATCCAAACATTACCATACAATTGATGAAACATAAGGCACAATTTGGCAGTTTTCCGAAAGAGAAATGTCCTTAATTTATTCCTCTCGATTCTCTAACTTACTATTCCATTGTTTCTTGATCCCATTCAGCACATTTTCATAGTAACTATTGAAGCAAATTAAATAGTACATGATAATTTTCAAATAACACTCAACATAGTAAACCTAATTACCTACTCAACGTGGGGCGCTGAGAGCAAGAAGCATGTTGCCTTGCTTAGGCAAGTAAGACACATTGGGAGTCTTAGCCAAGGTTGAAGCAACCTCCCTCGACGCCTCGATTCTCCTGAGCTCAATCAATCCCATTCCAGCAGCTGCAGTAGCATCCGAAATCAACTTAGCTGACTCACTTTCTCCTTCGGCTCTAATAATAGCTGCTCTCCTCTCTTGCTCAGCCTTCATGACCACGAACTTAGACCGCTCTGCTTCCTGCTGAGCTACCTGCTTCTGCTCCACAGCCTTAGAGAACTCTGCACCATACGACAAGTGCGTAATCGCCACATCATCAAGCACAATATTGAAATCCTTAGCACGACGGACCAAACTCTCACGAACTAAAGCTGAGACTTGTGGACGCTCAGTGAGCAACTGATCAGCGTTGAACTGAGCTACGACGGATTTCATTACCTCGTTACCGATCGACGGTAGGACCTTCTCGTCATACTCGAGACCTAGGTTTTGGAAAATATAGGGAAGACGTGAAACTTCCGGCCGCGAGAGGACACGGAGGGTGAGGTGGACCATCTGGAGATCCTTCGTGCCGGAGACGGAGGAGAATGTGTGGGGCCTAGTACGGATATCAAAGATGAAAGGCTTTTGAAGCCATGGGACGAGGAAATGAGTACCTTCACCGACGGTATCATCGATGACTCCTCGGAATCGGTCGAAGAGGACGGCGCGTTGACCACCGTCGACGGTGTAGAGGGAGGAGTTGAGAACGGTAGCGCCGATGCCGAGACCGAAGGCGGCGCGTGCAATGTTCGTGAGGAATGATACTGCTGCTTGGTTGCTACCCATTTTTTTGCTCACAAAAATTTTGGGTTTTTGGAAACTGAAGGAATGATGTAGAGGTTTTTTGATGAGAAGCCCTAAAACCCTAACTAATAAAACGGGTATGACCCGGAACAAATGGGTCAGAGGATATAAAGCTGACACGACAAAACCCGCAACTTATAAGTATATGACCTTAGATAGATGGAATAACGAAGTTAAAGATAAGGCTAGAAGATTAGTACATAGTCGAAAGTCATTCAATTTTCCTTATCAATATTGCAATTATTACTCTCTTACAATCTTATTCTTTGATTTTACTATCACGTGTTGATTCTTGTGATTCGATTACGGTATCTCTTCTTCTTTATTTTCGCATGGCATCTTTATCACTATATTTCCTTCTCGTACTTGTTTTTAGTATACTCTACTTGAGTCGAGAGCCTACTGGACGGGCGAGATTACATATAATATACCATCCTTTTCAAACCCTATTTATGATATTACATTCGATATATTATTGTGGTTATATACCTTAACTTCAACTATGCTTGATTTAGCATATGATTCGTTAGAAATGTTGTCCTATTTTTGTGAAAAATATTACGAATGTCAAACGAAAATCATTTTTACTTAGTAGAAAACAATCAACGATACTCGCGATAAGTAAAAAAAAAACTTAATGGGCCCGATTGATGGAATATATAGGGGCCCAAACCTACTGCAGTCGGGTATTTTTTGTTAGCCCAATTTCAAATAATTTTCCAATCTCGTTCATCTGAAGTACCAAATTTTTCTCTTTTCCATTTCTTCCGGCGGCAAAACAAAATTCCGGTGGTAAGGTTTTCCTGTTCATCTTTTCAAGTAATCAAAATCAATTTACTTTTTTAGATTTAACGGTTAATTATACAAATTATGAATTGGTTTGTAATGTTCTGTGTTTCCTCTCACTCACTGTAAAAATGAACCTTTGAGCTCCAGGATTCGACACTACTTTATGAATTTTACATATAATGTGCTGTGTTGTTTTCTCCATGTGATAATGGCTGCAAAGTAGTAATTTTTCTGCATATATTTTCTCTTACAGCGTGTTTGGATGGTTATCACCTATTATATTGTATTGTGTTGTTAGTTTAAACACAATGTTTGTTTTGATTTAACATTCAAATTGTTGATACGTAACATTATGTAATGAAGGAAAATGATGCAATCTATGCAAATGTTATATTCATCATAACAATACAGTACGATACATAATGAGATAATACTATAATTATCCAAATAGAGTGTTGAAAGAAGGCCATAAAACATGTTATTTTTAAAATGGTCGTGTCCGGCCACCTTGACTATTGTGATGGTTCCTGTTACCTCCCACAAGAATAGGTACTGATATGATATGATTTTTTTATAATAGTATTGTGAGTTTTCAGCACTACTGTTTGAACCACCATAGGTTCTAAGTCAGTTAGTGAGTCGTTCTGATTATCCTAACATTTAATGGTTCCGAGTCACTGACGGATCCACAGTGTAACTAAAGGTTCATGGGAGCCCAACAGCTTTTACCAAGACTTCGTATATGTATTAAAATATCTATAATATTTGAACGTGAACCTAAATGTTGTTGTATATTAACCTGGCCCTAGGAATACATGAACTTCAAAGCTTGGATTATCCTCTAATATGTCCTCAGGAATTCATAAACTTCAAATCCTGGATCGGCCTTTAACTCCCATTTGGCAAACATCTAAATATCCAGGCATTTAGCAATAATTTTACGGTACCCATTAACTTATATCAATCCATCCAAACAGGACCTTTTTTCATGTTTAGTGTTTAGAGAACTTGATAGTTAGTGTTATATTTAACAACTAGATACTGTTCGTGATATGCACAAAATTTAGTTTAGGTTATTCTTTGAAAGTGGGGCTTAACATGTTTCTATGTAGTGGGTATTTAGGAAGATATATGTAACTGGCTTCAAAACTCAATGACACCGAGCTCGGAGCTCTCCTTGTATTATTAGAGTAATTATACAGCTACAAAGATTTATTTGTTACTATATTTTATCGATGGGTACCCAATAGGGATGTCCGTACTTCTCATTTTACTTATTCGGGTTGCTTCGAAGTATCTAAATTAAGTACCTATACATGTCTTTTGACATGGTAAATGTCCTTGTATATAGGTAGTTACTGGAGTGTAACTGGACAGTATCTCCAGTTCTTTAAGGGATAAATGTGCCATTTGTATAATATCATCCTATTTCCATTACTCAATTAAGATGGGGTATTGCATCTGAATCTAATAATTTACTGGAGAATGCCTCTAGTTTGCTCTTCATAGACTTGATTTTCGGAGAACCAGAAATTTTTGGATCATATTTTGAAGAGTAAGTGATCCTTATATGTGCCAATGTCAATTAAAAACCTGGTTCTCAATTAAGGGAATATATTGTGCAAGTGAATTATTTCCTGAATTTTGAACCTATATTTGGTACATGATACTTTATATTCACATGTGGTTCCTCTGTGAAGAGCTCATTGGATCTGGTGTCAATGCCAAGAACTATAGAAACACAAAATTTTCAGTTCTGGAAACTTTAAGAAAAAGGAATGTGTATGAATTGATCCAAGACTAGATGCTGTTAAAGTGAATTCTGTATGATTATTTTTTTCCCTATTATTTTGGAAATGACTCGGTAGCATACAAAAACATATACATACTAAAGAGAAGATAGTGGAGACACAGAAAGGAAGTCGGTGTTGCAGTGACTCTCTCATTAAGACTGGATCTTGCAAACGATGTTCCTCCTAGAAATCTATAGCATATATCTTTCGTATATATGCATTTGTTATTTTCTTATTAACTTACTTCAATATAAGAAAAGATTGTCCTTATTTTCTAATTATCTTGCTTCATGAAGTCTAAGCTTAAGGTTTTGTTGACTGCTATACTCCTCTCTGTTTAAAATATGCCTTCCTTTTTGCTTTTCTTTTTTCTTCTATACAAACAAATATCAAGCTCTTGTCATCAATGCAGTACTAAATCTCTCAGATGCTCGGTCTTTGTATATTTATGCTGTAGTTCATCAAGAGAGATGGAGTTGCTACTATTATTTGGTGTTCAGTTTGCAACAACTTTTATGATGTAATATATTATTATGCATAAGTTTGTGATGATAGAAGCTTCTCAAGTTGAAGATCGAATTTAACTGATAATTTTTTTTTTTAAGATCGAGTTCCAGCAGGAGAGTCTTACTGTTTGTTAACACTGGGTAACAGAAAAGGTGGTCTGGAAGTATGCCTAATATTTTCTTGAAAAATGCAGCCCCTGATTTGTATATTGTTGTTGAGTATTTTAACTGATAACTTTCCATCACTATTATTTGGAAGGATTAAGTTTTAGTTAAGTTGGTACATGTTTACTGGTTGTCCGATACAAGTGTTTTGGTCTTGTTAGATATTTGTGTCACTGAAAACTTCTAATAGTAGGGAACCTAAACCTTCAAATATTGGATTGAGACGGGTTTAAATGGAGCATAAATGTGAGAATTCCATAATCGAGCCTAACTAGACGGGGATTGAGGCGTAGTTATTCTATTCTCACGAGATTCCAAGTGGGGTGTTTACTTCAGCTTTTACTTTTCCCTCTCTTCTTTATGTAGGTGAAGGTATAAACACGAGAACAGAAGATCTTTGCAAGCAAATAGAACCTAAGGTTACTCTGAGATGTTTGTTGCTGTTGTTGTTGTCATCATTGTACTCTTGCATTTGGTCCAACATATGCTAAGAGTCTTTTAGGTGGTTAGAAATTTATATGTCAGTAACATGTTTAGAACTTCTCATGCTACAGAACTTAAATTTTCAAATGTTGGATTGAGACAGGTTTAAATGGAGCGACATGAAAAGTGAGAACTCATATAGTCTAGCTCACCTAGATTAGAATTAAGGCATAGTTTTATTCTCAAGAAGGATTCCAAGTAGGGCTTTTACTTTTCCCTCTCTTTTTGTGGTGAAAACAAAAATATGAGAACCGAAAGATCTATGCAACCAAACAGAACCTAAGGTTTCTGTGAAGAAAAATACTAGCGTTTTACATGGTCTTTGATACATAAGCAATTTACTCTTAGCAACTCTTTCTGTCAAGGTCCTCATGAAGGCCTTATAAGTTGTAAGACGTCAGGCTACAACTAGTGCATTTAGTGCAACAGTATATATAGTCTTTATGGTCAAGAAATTGCTTAGCGCAATGGACTAAATCTTGACATTGTTGAGTATTAGATTAGGTAAAGTTTTCCATGGAAGACACTGAGGATTTTGTAGGAGCAAGCAAGGACTAGCAGCGTCTTGGAAGGTCTACTGTGCTTATTATCGTATATTCTTTCTCTGTACTGACTCAGATATATATAAATACCAATACATTCCTCTGGCTGTGTTTTTGGTTGCATTAAAATGTTTAGTGGTCGATCTTGTCGGTGTTTTGGCCCCTTCTAACATGCAAGCGTTCTCTTGAGCTACTATTGAGTTTGTTTTGGTCCTTCCCTATTCATTAGGGCGTTTTGTTGAATTTGACAAATGTTGAGTTAGTAAAGCTGCACAAGAAATTACGTTTTGACACGATTTATACTGGTTGATGTTGCAGGGGCAAGGATTATGGCATTAACTTACCTCAGATCATTGAGAAACGTTAACTTTCACGAGGTTATTCAAATAGGAGGCTGTAGAACATTTGCTGTTGGTGGTAAAAAGAAGGGTGGAAAAGGTGGTGCAGCTGGAGATGGTCCAAAGGCGTCAACAATTAGCAAGGAAGTCAAGGCCAGTACAGTAGTCGGGGCGAATATTCTCAAAGATGGAGCCGATCCAAAAGTGTTGCCCGACTCAGAATACCCTGATTGGCTTTGGCACCTCCTGGATAAACGCCCGGCACTTAGTGAACTGAGAAGGAAAAATCTCGAGTCTCTCCCTTACGATGACCTCAAACGTTTTGTCAAGCTGGATACCCGAGCTCGGATCAAGGAAAACAACTCTGTTAGGGCCAAGAACTGAAATTTCTGCCAGAAGTGGTGTATGTTCTGGACACTATTTTCACCTGGGACTATAAGTTGGTCTGTTGTGACTGAATACATTATTTAGAATTTATCAGCAGTTTTTTATCTGCTTTACTCTTGATTTCCTCAAGTTCCTGTTACTATCTTGAACATGATTGAGCTCTTGGTTAGCGGAATTTCGATATTTTGTGTGGTCTGGTCACTTTTACTTGCCACATTTTGACTTACGAGAGTTAACAAAGATCTTAAAACATTGGTATGGTCCATGCACTTTGATTCTCGAGAGGCTAAATGTGAAAAGTAAATGTGAATGAAGAGAGTAGTTGGTTTTATAAGAATAGACGCAGCTTCTAAGAATATAATATAGATATATTTCAAGGTAAAGATATAAGAACAAACTTTATGTCGATACCAACAAGGTTGCGATGGAATAATAAGTCCTTTTTCATGTTTAATTAAAAAAATTAAATTAAATTATGTGTATGTCAATATAGATTTAGAATTAATCAGATTCAATGTGAATAACAAAGAAAATAAAGAAAATAAACCTTATGTCCATATGTGTGAATTACCAACTTGATTCATTTGTTAACCTAATATAAAAATTTCAAATTATAATAATATATTAAGATAACAAGAAGCACGTTGAAAATATTGATAAAGCTTAACCATAGTTAGAATAAATAATTATAAAAAATTGCAGTAACCTCATCACGTTCAATTTTGTAACATTGTACCGTTCACACATCGAGAACCTTTTTGTATAAATTAATCCATATATAATTAGGTAAAAGAAATCATGTTTGATTCGAGGTTAAGAGATTTCAAAACATGATTTGGTATTCATCCTTCTTTATTTTTTATGAAAAAAATAATCATGAGTAACAATATGGTAGGTACATAATTCGATTCATATGGATTACGGTGCAGTGATGAGCTATTTTACCATTGATTAAAAGTTTCAGATTTAACTTGCGGATATGAAAAAAATCATGTTGGATGCGTCATCCTCGAATAAGCCTTGTAGGGCGTCAGTGGCGGAACCAGAAATTTCATGAAGGATGTTCAAGTGCTAAAGTGAAGGATTGTTTAATCGTTTATTAGAAGTTTCGGATTTAAGCTCCGTGTATGAAAAAAATCATGTTAGTCACTAATTTTACGAAGGGCGTCTGAGATTTAAACACACATACACTTGAGTTTGTATATCTTTATAGTTTTAAGGCTACATAATACAGTTGTATCAAGGGCATCCAAAATATGTTATTTATCCACTTTGTTTATCATTTTATTTGGATATCCGATATAATTTTTCGACGAAAGATGTTCAGTTAAGGATAGCTATGCCACTGCAGTGCATTTCGAATTTAGGAATTTTATGAAAACTCTAATATGAGCTTCAAACACCAACTAAAAAATTAAAAATAAAAAGTTAATCGAGACTCTAACGTGAATCACATGCACTAATAAAAAATCAAAAGAAAAAGTTACATAAATCTAAATGCACCAATAAGCCCTCTCAACTTCATTGTATATTTTCACCTTTAATCATTATCTAAAAATTATTTTTATTATACACATACAAATATATAAATATCATATTTTAGCTTTCCAATTTAATCACGTGAAATTCATGATGTAACCCCCCTATAAAAACATAATTCAAACAGAATCATTTTTTATTGCATTAATAGACACAAAATAAAATATCCCACCTACCCTTACTTTTCTCACATGCCTAATTTCAGAATTGTACCCTCAAATTCCCATTTACGAAATAGCCCCCACAATTTTATCATATCCAATAGATCAATATATCGCTCTATCTTCGCAAGATAATAAATTCGTTGTTGTTTCAGCTGTGTTATCGAAAGCTCTAAAAAACTCGAAACAAAAAGGCACAATAAGTTTATTAATTAAATATTTTCAATAATAATTCACTCTGCACTTGATTATTCAATAAAGTAAGTACAAATAAATAATAAATATTTTTTTCCGATCTTCTCATACTAGGAAAAAAAGTCTTTTTAACGCTCCATTTTATATTTATAATCTTCGGGCAAAAGACAGAAATCACATATTCAAAATTATCATTTGTCTCTTATAAGTTTATAATGACAAAAATCTCTTAAATGATACAATAATATAATCGCTGATACACAAATCTGATGCGCGAGATACATTAATTGTTAAGTAAGATACATTATATTTAATACATGATACACTAATTTGATGCACATTTTATATAAATGATATATTAATTTGATGCGCGAGATATATTAATTTGATGCGTCAATACATTAATTTGATATGTGAAAATAAGAGAATTTGGGAATTTATAAAACTAATAAGAGATAATGATAATAAAAAAATTTAAAGGCGAATTTCTATTATTTATCCTATAATCACATAAATTGAAACGAATAAACGATAACTTTCAAAGTTTGTTTCTTATTCATGAGGTTTCTCATTTGATGTCACACAGGTGGCGTAGTGTCATCCTTACCTTCTATCTGTCACTCACACAGACAGTTCAGGAGTGGAGAAATAGAATAAATTATTTCAAAATCGAAAAATTTATATTTAAAATTATAAAAATATATATTATTATCATTATAAAAATTGATACAATATAAAAACGTCTCTTTTAATTTGATATACATGAACGCTATATAGGATATAAAATTATTAAATACATTCAAAGTAATTTATTTAATTTTATACAAATTACGATATTGTCTTCCATCATTATTGATGGGACCCACTCTCTTATAATTTGATTACTCATTATTATCCCTCTGATTACGTGGCACGTTTCCACCGCATCACCGTGTACCCCCCTTTCTCGCCTACAATCGCATATATTACGCTATTCACCACTATAAAAAAGGCATCCACGTAACAGAAAATAATTTGAAGAACAATAATAATAAAAATTTTCAGAAATATGTCTTCTTCAGTAGTGCAATTTACTGCTTCACAGCAAAACAACAGTGATAATGGAAATGAACGGCTTGATTCTGATCAACATCATCATCCTACGGCTCACAATGTCTCTCATACTTCTGAAACTTTTCTGCAAGCTGCAATCTCGCTCAAAGATCAGGTCAGTTATTATTGCTTGAAAATTGTGGTTGCGTATATGAATCTCCGTATTGATTGAATGTTTTGATAATTTGTTGCTTATTGATCAAGTTTTTCTAATATCACTACTAGGAAAAAAAACTAGATTTAGTTAAAAAAATTGTGGCTAACTAGAGTAATTAGTACGATTTTTTTTGATAATTTGTTGCTAATTATTCAAGTTTTTGCAATATATCCGTACAAGGAAAAAAAAAACTATATTCCGAATTTTTTTCCTAATGTGTTGCTAGATAGAGTAATTAGTAGATGATAATTTGTTGCTAATTGAAGGATTTATAGTTTACTGTTAACTGTGTTTTTTTTCAATCATTTGAGCGTAAAATATACTGTAGTAATGTGTTTTAGTTTGAGATCGGCTGTATTTTGCTAAATTCGTGTAGCGGATTTTTTTTCTTAGCTATGAAAATTGAAAAATTCTAATTTCGTGGAAACTGAACTAAAATCAAGGAGATCGGAGATTTTGTTATTTTTTTGCCGGAAAATCCGCCGGATATTGTTATAGTACGGAAAAGTTCGTGAGAACTACTGTATATATCCATTTTCCTGTGGAAAAACGCCGGGAAACAGTTATTTTCTGGTATAAAATTTGCGTAGTGCGCGGAGATCTTGGCAACTGAATGCTGAATTTTGTGTGATTCTGTGATGAATTCAGGTTGTAGAAATGACATGGAAAAAAAACGGAAGGAGTGCCAGCAGCGTCACAGATCCAACGATGTATACAGGTTTGCTAGGGACGGCGTTTACCTGTTTGAGGTCGTACGAGTCCACCGGTGATCGGAAGGACTTGGAATTGTGCTCGGAGATAGTTGACGCGTGTGCCGACCTTGCACGCACAGTCACGAGGTTCTTACTTTTTCCTCTTTTAATATTTTGAAATCAACTTAATCCTAATACTTAATTGAATGAGTAATTAATTCGACTTAAAGAACGTTTTTGGTGCTATGAATAAAGAAATATCTTTTTAAACTATTAAGACTACGTCAAGAGTTGGTGTAGGGCCGATTTATTCGAGAATATAATAGGGAAGTTAACATATACCCACTAAAGTTATGCCTTAGGTTGTATATAAAAAAAATGCACGTTTAATTACTATGGAATAGCTTTAGATATGCAGTGTCTAAAGTTAGTCTGGCTGAAATTCAAGCATTTCTAGCTAAAATTCCAACAAAAATGATTTAAGCGAATAGTACTATGAAATGTATGAGAAGGTGGAATACAAAGTTTCTTCTGATTTTTCAGACTTATTAATGGTGACTGGATAGTGACAAAGCATGCTAGGAAAAATATGTACTTTAATTCCTTGTTTTTTTAGCTTTATATTTTAGGGTGTTTCTCTGTGCTGGTCCAAACATGTATTAATGAAATGAGAAAGTGCTACCGCTTTCTTTTTCAAAAATTGAATTCTGACTTGTTCTTTGATGAGTAAAGTTTATTTTTGTGGTCACGGAGGATAATTGTAAAAGGGAACAACTGGGTTAAGATATAATCATGTACAGACAAAAGAATCACATCTTGGATAATATCTGCTAGTTTTTGGTCTTTGCAAGAGCTGTCGCCGTCGATCCCTAGAACTTGAATCAGATTCCATATACCTTAAGATATCTCCAAAAGACACATGCTATATTAAAGTATGAGATGTGTAACGTGGAGCAATCAAGTCTACACTTTTGTGGAACTCTCCCTCCGTCCCCCTACTGGTCTCGAAGTTTAAGAAGAAAGAAAAACATTTTTAGCTTATGGTCTAATATAAATCTGGATATTTGTGTGACTATTAAATGAGATGTGTAACATGGAGCAATCAGTCTACACCTTTGTGGAGCTCTCCCTCTGTCCCGTCTCAATTCATGCTACTGGTCGCGAAGTTTAAGAAGAAAGAAAAACGTTTTGAACTTGTGGTCTAAAATTAATCTATAAAATCATCTTATTCTTTTGCGACGAACTAAAATGAAAATTGTATCACATAAATTGGGACAAAGAAAATAGTATAGTACATATAATGGAATACAGAACGATATGGTACATGTATCATACGCGGGCTTGATCTTTTGATCTTTGGGAGCCCACTAGTGATTGGAATCGAATCTAGTTGTGAGTTTGAAGGTTTGATTTTAGTGTGTAGAATTATTTTACTGTCTTTATTTTTGGGTCATTAAATATCTAATAGTTCAAATGTTTCTTATCATTGTACTTTTTTGGGACCAGACATGTGACTTTTTTGTGTGGAAGAGGAGGGGTCTATGCTCTTGGTGCTGTTGCTGCCAACTATTGTGGGGACCAACACAAACGTGACTTGTATTTGAACCATTTCCTTCAGGTACCAAACACAATCCTATTATGGTATTAATTGTGACTTCATATGAGTTGCTTCACTAGATATGGGGAGACAGGAAGAGTAAATGGCATGTTGCTGTGAATTTTGGGAAGCTAATGTTCAGAGGCGGCTCAATATAATTAGAGGCCTAAAATCTAAATAAATTTTATCTGTATTTTTTTATTTTTCTAAACTTTTAGATGTAAATTATTGTTTAATATCAGCAATAAATAATGTTTGCTCAACTTTAGGTTGCCATGTTCATCAGAGAATGCTCTACGTCCTTTAGATAGTTGGGACCATGTAGACGGGATATTTAGGACACTAATGAAGGTTTCCCTTGCCATAAAGGGATAAACTGAAAATGACAATGTGAAGAGTTATAAATCTGTTGAACTGAAACTTTATCCTAGTTGTGATGTGAATAATTTGTCAAGTAAACCTGAATGGTAGGAGAGACTTCTTTATTTATGTTTATTGGATTGGTAATTTCCAATTGGAGATGATTGGAATTAACATTGTCTGCTCATAACTGGTTGTTCTCTGCAGCCATTCATTTTATTTTGGGAGGGGTTAGAAGCTATTGACTTAGAAGATTGTTTCAGACAAATGACTTGCACTAGGTAAAGGCCAACATGACCAAATCGTACTTGTAGAAAATTTCACAAATTCTAAGGATGTCATATAATGGATAATACTTGTTCTTGGTAATTGCTTAGGGAAAACATTTGACCTGGTGAGGAAGAAAATATTTTCTAGACATGCTTGCGTGGTTAGTTATACGCTTGCAAATTAAATGCACTGGAGAATCCACCGCATTAGCACTGGTTTGTTCTTCCATGTGGAACGTCATAATGTAATGGTGATTGCTTAAGCATCTAATGCAAAAATGTATCTCATTACGTTGTTGTCATTGCTTTAGCCTCTACATCATCTACGTCCAGATGCCTCTCCACTATTGTAATTAGTTGCTTGGTTCAGCCCCGACTACAAGCTACATTTAAATCTCTGTCTTATTATTACTTTCAGGTAGCACAAGAGAGAGCCCTTCCTGTTGGACCTGAAGATGGAGGTTTTGGAATGTCATATGACCTCCTTTATGGACGAGCTGGCTTCTTATGGGCAGCTTTGTTTATCAGGAAGTACTTGGGAATGGAGTCAGTACCAGATGATTATCTTATGCCTGTGGTTGAAGCAATACTAGCAGGAGGGAGAGCAGGGGCGTCTGATAACCCCGCCTGCCCTCTGATGTATAGATGGCACGGGACAAGGTATTGGGGTGCAGCTCACGGCCTTGCTGGTATTCTGCACGTATTACTTCATTTTCCGCTCTCTCAAGAAGATATTGAAGATGTTAAGGAAACCTTAAGGTACATGATGAGCAATAGGTTTCCCCACAGTGGTAATTATCCTGTCAGTGAAGGGAATCCAAGAGACAAGCTGGTCCAGTGGTCCCATGGTGCCACGGGCATTACCATTACTATGTGCAAAGTATCTGAGGTTAGTACCTGTTAGATTGAGGCAATGAGCTTTCTAGCTATACCCCGTACTTATTAATCAGTGGCATATTCAAAGAAAATAAGAAATTAACTGCAAAAATGTTAAGCATGTTCTTATTCCCTGTTACTGTGTTCAATCTGGGATTTTCGGGACTTCTCCAAACCAATATTGGGTTTCTATTAAGGTTCTTATTTGAAAACGGAGAAGCATCCCATCTCTTGGGCTGCTAGAGCCAGGGACAGAGCTGGATGGAAGCAAAGGGGGTCTTAATTAAATTTCCTTGTCAGAAAATTATGCTGTGGACGATATGTGTACCTATAACTATTGAATTCCTAGCATAAAGGGCAGAGTGAGCCATAAATTGTTTTAGGTTGCAACTTTGAATTTGAAGTGTGGTGCTATTGCATTTTTCTGAATCATTTTGCTACAATTTCTGATTGTACTATTATGACCACACCGAAGGCCGGGAAACGGACAACAAGAAAGAGTAACATAGTTACAACTTGGTGATCAAATTAGTGAGGAATGAGGATGAAAAATGACTTCTTTTTTTCTCTTCTGCTGCAGGTACTTTCAGATGATAGGGAGTTTCGTGATGCTGCAATAGAAGGTGGAGAGGTAGTGTGGAAAAGTGGGTTGGTCGAGAAAGTGGGACTTGCAGATGGAGCATCTGGAAATGCCTATGCCTTCCTCTCCCTGTATCGGCTAACTGGGGAGAGTATATACGAAGAAAGAGCAAAAGCTTTTGCAAGCTGCTTGTATCAAAATGCAAGAACGATCATGAACGAAGGGCAACACAACGAAGCAGATCATTCCTACTCCCTTTTCCAAGGATTAGGTGGTGTTGCTTGTTTCTTGTTCGACTTACTTGCACCGAAGAATTCCAGGTTCCCAGGCTATGAACTTTGAACTGATCTTGTTTAGAGTTTACAGAGTTTGGCTAACATAAGGGAAAAAATAGAAGGCAAAGTAGTAATTTCAGTAGTGCAAGTTTATATAAGGTCAATCAAAAGGGTGGAAAGTGCAGTACTCTCTTGATTCCTGGTGTGACAAAATACTAGTACGCTATGCAAACACGAATCTTGTATATATTTGATGTTTATGTACCACTTTTTTACGATCTGTTAACGACCCATTTTGCCTGCTCCCATGCATTCTGCTACATATTTTGTGTTCTTCTAAATAGCAAGAGTAAAATTACTCAGATTATTACATGGTAAATACATATGTTGAACTACAAATTAGCTTAGACATCAATAGGACAATGTTTCTCTTCTGTTGCACATCTTATTCCTATCTGCCTTCCATCTTTTCTACTAGTCTTCTACATAAACTCTGGGAACATGAGCAATTTTCCAGTAATCCCCACTTTGACTGCTCTTAAGTTGCACAGTTACTAACAACTTTTCAGAAATTTTTTCAAGTGAAAGATACTGAAGCTTGCTCAAATGCTCAATCCCAAAGGGCAACTCCTCCATTAATCTGCAGTTGCGCAGTTGAAGCTCTTCAAGAAAAGGCATTGCACCTTCTTCCACTTCCATTTGTCTCAGTTTTGTAGAGTGCCAAATACATAGTTTCTTCAGTTTCTTGAATCCACCTGCCCTGAACCTCAATTCTTCGCCCTCGTAGGCCCGGTCTAGAATGAGGTTCATAAGGTTGGGCAAATCTTGAAGAATGTCTAGTGCATTGTCCATTAACTTGCTCCATTTTAGAGTAACAGTGGATAAGGCTTGAAGAGTGGTCATCCATTGTGGAAACCTCTCTAAACGACCTTCGAAGGTTAATGTTCGAAGGGATGAGTGTGTAGAAGAAAGGGGATAGTGCAAATCAATAATATCACTCACCCCATAAGATGAGATAGTTAATTGCTGAAGATTTATCAACTTGTCAAGGGAAGAACAAAGATCCCTCCCATGTTTTCTTCTCAGCCTCGCGATGAATAACATTCTTAGTCTTGTTAACTTCCCAATTCGATCACTGTGGTTGTAGTGGCATTGATAAGATTCACCGCTTCTAAGGACACCAGGGTCCCTATCTTCTTAGGAGCTTTGAAACCATGAAAAAACCCAGCACCACGTTGATAAATGAAGATATGGCAAAGGTATTGAAGGTTTAGTATCTCAACAGGTAATTTTTCTACCAATGTATCCCTTAGGTCCAAAAACTCAAGGCTCTCTAGCTTCCCTATTGATCCTGGCAGGTGTTTTATCTTAGTACTCCTCAAGTTTAGAAACTTGAGATGAAACATTTCAAAAACTTCTTCAGGGATTTTCGTCAGCGGGGCTTCTGTTAAGTCTAACACCTTCATTAGCTTAAAACTGCCTGATAACAGCTTCTGCAAGAATGAATTAGAGACAGAATCCGAAGACCCGAGGGTTATTAGAGAGTGAAGATGCTTAAACTGATCAATGGCTTGTATATCACTAGCCAACTGATCATGGATTACAAGATGTCTGATTTTGGGAGGCTTCCTTGTAGTTTCTTCACCATTAACTATAGTTGTTGTGACCCTTTCTGGTGATTTAGAAAAAATGATTTCATACCACGAGTTATGGATGGTGAAGGAGTCTAATCTTCCATTAGAGTACCTTTCAACAACTTGGATCAAGCTTCTGTTTGCGAGTTCGTTGAGATAGCTATCAGCAACTTGTGCTATTGCTTTATCTTCTCTTTCAAGGATAAAACCTTGTGCTGCCAACAGTCGAATCAGTCTCATCTTATCGATGACATAATATTTTGGAATTATGCTCAGATAAGTGAAACAAGACTTGAGATAGAAAGGCAGATCTTGATAACATAGATTCAGTAGCCTTTCGATATGCTCGTCTTTGCTATAACTACCTTGTAGCTTGTCGACAAGGCTATTATAAAACATCTCCCACGCCTCTGTTCTGTTCCGTTTAGTAGCCAGTGCACCAGCAATCACCAAGATCGCCATTGGCAAACCGTTGCATTTTCCTATGATATCTTTGGAGATTTGCATCAGAGATGGAGGACAAAGTAGGCTGACTGAGAATGCCTTTCTGCAGAAAAGAATCCAAGATTCTTCTTCAGACAAAGGGTTCATTTTATAGAAATGACTATGACAACCAGGTTCTAAACAGATGGTATGTGTATCAGTATTACGCGACGTGATGATGACCCTACTGCCACAGTTTTCAATAGGAAACAAGCCTTTGAGAGCCCTCCACGAGCGAACACTAGGGACATCATCAAGGACAACAAAGTACCTTGATGACTCAAGGACATCTTGAATGAACTCTGCCAACATGTCGGAATCCATGGCGTCAATTGCTCGACGAGATTGGTCATTTTCTGGAGTAATTATACTCCTTAATAGCTCCTTAACAGTAGGAAACCTTGAAACCTCAATCCACATTATACAACTGAAATGCTTCTTCACTGAAGCATCATCATAGACTTTCTTGATCAGGGTAGTTTTCCCTATACCTCTTGTTCCAGTTACACAATACAGTTTCCACTCCGGATCATTGGAAAATAGCCAATCAAGAAGCACTGATGTATAACCTTCAACGCCAACAAGATCAACATCATCGTCAAGAGGTACGTCTTCATGACTGCTATTACACAATGTATCACTTGTTATAACACCATATTTCTGATCAAGAAATGTGTTATGTCCTGCAGAAATGACGATGACTCGGGCCTTGATACCTTCCAACAACATCGAAAGGTTATCATTTTGAGCTTCAAACTTCTTCTCAGACATTAAAGAAGAATGATGAGGTCTCTTCCATGTCCATGTTCCCTTTTCTTGAAAATTACTGCATGTGACAACATGTTTTTCAAGAATGTCTTGAACATCATGTGCAAGATCTTGTACTTGCTTGATCCATAACTGTAACTCATCAGCTTCTTCGTCTACGTTTGCATCGGCTACTCTTGAAAAAGCCTTCATTTTTTCAAATGCATCTCTGATATACACTATTTCATCTTGAAAATTTTGAAGAAACTTTTGTCCAGGATGGAGCAAAGCTGAAAGTTTATGTATCAGAAAGGTAACAGCACTCTCTGCCATTTTTTTCGCGCTAAGTATAATACTATTACTAGTTTCTTTAGCAAATTTATGCAAGATTGTGGTATGATTAATGGACTTTGGTGATCAGTTTATGTAGATTAAACTTTGAAATTTGTGTTTTGATTATTGCAATTTGCAAGGTTAAGAAATATCTTATTGCCATGTTACTATTTTTTATATTCATTGTGCTATAATATTAAGCTGACTTTGAACTCTTTTATGAACGTGGCTAGCAATTTGACAATTGATTCGATTGACTACAGGCTGTATACAAACATGGTTAGGTCAACTTGAATATTTGCAATCAGAATGTATATTATATGCTTCCTTGAATATTTGCAATCAGAATGTATATTATATGCTTCTTTTATTAAATCTGAGCTAGTATGAGTGATATAATTGAATACGGCGGAGCTACATGAAGCCCAGTAGGTTCATCGATAAATATGTTGTTCATTCTGTATTTTTAAGATACTTAGAACAAAAAATATTGAAGAACTTGATGGAAAACAACAAAGTTTAAAGAGTATTTTTAAAACTAGAAAATTAAAAGGGAAACTTACATAAATGTACTATAATAATAAAAATATTTACCATTTATAGCAATAATATTTCTTTTTACATGATCACTTTAATTCATTTATAACAAGTTTAATTCATATTACAAAGAATAATTTTTTATATCACATATAATACAAATTTTAATGATAGATAATTCATTTATTACATATTTTAATTCACTTATAATACGATGTGTCAATTTTTTATCAAACAAATATAATATATTTTAAAAAATAATTATAATTCATATATAATTCATATATATTGCATACATAATTCACTTTTAATACATATTGCAGATTTAACATAGTATTGCTATAAATGGTAATAAATAAAAAGTATTGCTAAAATCAATAATTATTTATTAAAATATATTAATTTATGTAATTTTTACAAATTAAAATCAGTAGACAAAATAGAATAAAAAACAGATTAGAAGCAATATTAGTACAAAATAGTTTTCTCTAACAAGAAAATCGAGCCCATCGAATGTTTGGTGATTATTTTTTTCAAGTATCTGAGGTTCATTGAACATATTCTCCTAGGATAGAACGATTTTACATACTGATATATCGGTATCTATAACAACGGTGTCAGCAAACAAATACACTTAACATACTAGTTTTATAGTAGTAGAAGTCCAAAAGTCCATCTATTTATAGACAAGAAAGAATAGTGTGAAAATGTTCTTATTTGTACTCTAACGGAATGATCACAAGCTTTTGAAAAAACTACAATCCTTCAAAAGGATTATAACTCTTCATAAAAGTCACAACTTATCATAAAAGTCACAACTCCTCATAAAGTCCATTCACACTTTTTAAAACCCAACTGAATGTATTTTAGTTGATCATCATTTGGCATCCCCAATTCCAATCTCCAAAACCCCATGTGCTTCGCCTGAAATAATATCTTTTGCTTACTTATTAAATATAAAAAAACAACCAAATTTTTAAGTATCTTTAAAGAAAAACATTTTCCTCTTCCAAAATACACCTTTTATTATCTCAAAGTAGACATATATGCGTGTGAGAAACGTCAAAATGCTTCAATAAATACATGATTAATGGTGTATTGTCTTTGTCCTTTTGACATTTGGTTCCTATAATTTAATGAAAGCTTATTGTCATTCTAATGATTTCATTATCAGCTTATATATATGCCAGTTGTTTATGATTACTAATGCATATTTTTTCACACATATAAGACAGGCAGAAGGTATGGGACGAGCAGTTTCTTGAAGAGCGAATTTGATCCTATAGTCATCTTCTTTGTTCGGAAAATGCACAGTGGAAAGGGATGCTAGTCGGCTCGGCGAAGTTGTAGCCCAAAAAAAGAAGATCCAGAGTGATTTCTCACCTATCCTGTCAGAGGTCCAGTGGAACGCTCAAGCATAGATTCCCTATGCTCATGTAAACGGTCGGGGCCGGCCGGCCCGTAGATCTAAAAGGATCCAGCCATAGGCCTGATCGGATATTGTTTGTCCATAAACAAAATAAAAACAAGATTGGTTTTAGTAGTAGTTTATGAGACCTCGAATTTCCACGTTCCTGCGTGCATTATGCCAACAGGTCCCACCACCAACTCGAGCTGAGAAGTTGCGTCACCCTTCTTTTTTTAATCAGAAATAGAATAGAATAAAGAATGAGAAAGTCTATATCCTGTATCGATCATCGGATCACTCTATGAATAGGTCAATTCTCTGTGACCTCCCACCGTTCACGACATCCCTTGCTTCTCGCAAGAACGGCTCCTCAGTGTGGCTTTATCAGTTAACGAAGTTTTTGGCCAAAAACATTTTTTAACTATACCCCAAACATAAACTACATCCTTAAAGTATCATTTTTAGCAGAAAACATCATTTAACTATACCCCAAACTTAAACTACATCCTTAAAATATCATTTTTAGCATAAAACATCCTTTAAGTATTTGTAAGTGAACAACTTTCATCCTTTTGTTAGATATTGTCAAAACATTAAGGGATCTTACGAAAAATAAGTAGTTAACGTGACTATCAACAAAAGTTATTCTGAAAAATTTCATTACTTTCTACAAGAAGTTCTTTAAAAATAAATCTTAGACACTGTTGCTCATGGAAACTAAAAATGATTGGAAGGTATGAGTACACGTGATTTGTCTTTTTCGTAACGAAAAGAAGTTGGAGATTAATTATTTTTACCTTTTTCTTAAACAATAAATGAATAGATTTTTGGGTCAATCTACTATTAAAGTGATCAAAACATTGATTATGTCTCGTATTTGAATTTCATTCTACAGTATTAAAAGCGGAAATCTCCAACAAATGTCGCTTCTAGCATATTCAATTGAGAAGAAACATATTCAAACTAATAGTATTTTTAATTAAAATTACATGAAAATTAATGAAAAAAGGGTCAAATTAAAAGATTTTGCATAATTCTTAACTCAATTACGAAAAAGTTCAGAAAAATATTCTTGGCATATTTAAGAATAATAATTAGGAAGAGACGACTTAATTTTTGTGGGATATATCGATTAGTTTTCTGATAAATTCAAGTAGAAGGATGAAAATTGTTTACTTTAAAATATTTGAAGGATGTTTTCTGCTAAAAATGATACTTTAAGGATGTAGTTTAAGTTTGGGGTATAATTAAAGGATGTCTTTTGCTAAAAAAGATACTTTAAAGATGTAATTTAAGTTTGGGGTATAGTTAAAGGATGTTTTTGGCCAAAAACTCTCAATTAACGTCTAGTCTTTACTACCTTTACAGCTTGTTTAGGATGAGTATTATATATATCGTTTCATAATAATTTATACTATATTATGCTCTACATTCAAACATATATATATATATGTTAATTTTTAATAAATTATTTTATTTTTTGTAGTTTTATATGTGATGCACTAGAATTTTGAAGAATAAGCTAGTAATATAATTTATAAAGAAAAAGAAGTATATGAGGCAAATTATCAAGTGGCAATATAGAATTATTATATAAATAAGGACAAATTGAGAATAAATATAAGGAAATGATGTGATTACATCAAATTGATCATTGCATAAAATAATTATATATCAATTGATTCGATAATATTATATAATAAAATTTAAATAACATATACGTATGGAAAGATAATATTTTCTAGTATTTGAAAAGAAAGCAGGAAAAGCAAACATATTATGGGGTGGGATATATTGGAATGGTCAAGCGGTGAGATTGTTGAATAGGTGAGAAGAGATAATAATTTTGAAATGTCACTTATGAAATATGTATTAAAAAATATAAATTCTTTTCATTTTTAATCAACTTTTTTTTTAAAAAAAAAAATTCTAATCAAACAGGCATAAAAAAATTGAAAAATTTTTCTGAATTAAATTTGATAAGTAGGGAATACTCCAAATGGTGACAAAGGAGGGAATAAAATTGTAAGGATATGATTACTCTTATCTCACCAACTTTCTTGCACTTTATATGGCTGATAACTTGCTCATGATTTGTCTAAACTTTATAAAGGGGGTTTAGGAGGTGGGGGTGGGTTGTGAAGTTGGAAGGCTAGCAATTACGAGGGTTTCGATTTCGAGTTTGAATAATTCAGATTTAAGCCATATATAAAGTTATGATTTTTTAGTTTCATTGATTAAATTAGAAACTAAAAAGTAAGATCATATAATATAAGTTTAGAAAAATCACGTTGGCTTTAGAATTTAAAGATTTTCGTTCACAATTTTGCGAAGAATTTACAATATTTGTATCACTAATGTAGCTACCCGGTCACACAAAGACAGAATTCAAGATTTAAAATTTATAAGATTTGGCTTTTAAGATTTTTTGAATTCATATTTTAAAATTATGGGTTCAGACTAATTCTTTATTGCAATATTAATGATTATATACTGATTTTTTTCCCACTAAACCATTAATATTAAAGTTGACCGATAAAATGAAAGAAGAATCTCATTCGTTTCATCACATCACTTTTTTTTTTGTAACGGCGGAGTTAAAAGGCAAAAGAGGTTCATCTTGATGAATAAAATGTCTCACATACGTGAATGACTAGAATTTTGGGATTCGTATAACGGTTCATACATCTCTTCCCCTTGAGCTATTTTTTGGAACGTGAATTAAGCCTCAAATTTAATTCAACATGGTATCAGAGTCATGCTCAATAAAATCGCACTATGAATTGAATATCGTCCTACATTGAAACCACGACCTCTTTATAAGACTTGAACAATCATACATTCAAACATTCTTCGTCAGAAAATTATATTCCTTTTTACTTAAAAAATCCTGTGCCATCATTGATCTTTTGTCATTTTTTTAATGTTAGTTTTCTCTTTTTAGTTTCAGGCATTTAAATATACCACGTTGGTAGGTTCAATATATCCTAAAATTATACTAAAATTCAATCCATTGGAACAGTGCCACGTGTCTACTATTCTCTAGTGTATGTTCTTGTCAAGTAGGACTACTTGATCAACAGTTCACTTTAGTTATTATTATAAATAGTGACTTACATGTATTTATTTTTTTGTTTTCAAATACTCAAATTATACATTTTTTTATTAATATAATGGAAAGGTATGAAATTTTGAAAGATATTGGATCTGGTAATTTTGGTGTAGCTAAGTTAGTCAAAGATAAGTTGACAAATGAGCTTTATGCTGTCAAGTATATTGAGAGAGGAAAAAAGGTTTGTGTTGCTTTATTTTTTTCCTTTTCGGAGTTCGGCATCTATACTTTGGAGGTCTAGGATTAAGGTAGAAGGTTAGTAGGTAGCTGACTGTTGTTTCTCGTTGTATGGAAGAAGTAGAGTGTTAGATTCCTCTTATCTCCTTCTATTATTTATTTATCGTGTAGTTTCTTATCCTTTAATGCGTACTACTATTTGTTGTTTCGGTTGTTTTGTGTTTTTATATTTTACCGTCTTATTTTCTTACAATCTCCCGTCGAATACTTTTATTTTGAGTTGACGGTCTATCAGAACTAGCTCCACTCGATAAAAGGTAGGGTAAAGGTCTGGGTGTATTCTACCTTCCACGGATCTCACTTGGTGGATTAGACTGAATATTTTGTTGTTGTTGTTGGAGTTTGGTATCCACTTTGGGGCTCTAACTAAGCCTGATTCGCGTTGTGTAAGGCCTGTTAAAAGGGAAAGCGCTCCCTACCAAGATTTTTTTCATATCTAGAACTCGAAATTTTTTGAGTAAGTTAATTGACAAGATTAATTTTTGCTATTTTTTCTTGATTTATTTTGGTGTTGTATGTCTGCAGATTGATGAGCATGTTCAGAGAGAAATCATGAATCATAGGTCTTTGAGGCATCCCAATATCATTAGATTCAAGGAGGTAATTAGTGATGTATTAATTACCTTTGTCAACGTCTCGTCTAAAAGCTTAAACTAAAAATGAGAACGCGCTATACATTTATTCACTTAATTATGTTTTCAACACGTTCGATGGACCAAGTTTTAAAGCATGTTGTTCATTATTGTGTAGGTATTTCTTACCCCAACTCATCTAGCTATAGTGATGGAATATGCTGCTGGTGGAGAGCTTTTTGAAAGAATATGCAATGCTGGTAGATTCAGTGAAGATGAGGTAACACACACAAAAAAAAAAAAAAAAAAAAAAAAACTATGTCGCTCGGATTATTCAAAAATGTTGCTTCACTTTTGGAGGGTCTGACACGCACCCTATAGCATTTTTAAAGAGTCTAAGCAAAACATAGATAAACACTCAAATTAGTTCCTCTTCTTCTTGGAAGTTTGAGATACACGCGTCTATTTTTAAATTTTGATCCATCTTTTAGAAGGTCAAATACATATATAATTATATCAGCACTAACGCATTGTATCTCATCAGAACTCTGAGACTAAGCATTTTTGGACGAGAGTAGTACTAAGATTTGGGAGACCTCTTAGGAAGTTCTCGTGTTACATCTCTCTTTTTATCAAAACTAAGCTTAATTCCGTCTATTTAATTATTATTTTTTTGCTTAAAAGTCCCAAATTGTTTTATCAAATATATAATTCAATTTTACTATTTTCAGCTCTTTTTTTATGTTATCTGTCCTGTTTTTTGTTATATTTTTCAGGCAAGATTTTTCTTTCAACAACTTATATCAGGAGTCAGTTACTGTCACTCAATGGTAAAATTGAGACCTGTTACTTCATTTGAATTAGTTTATTTTTTATAGTGCGGTTCTTTTCTGAGCTCTGCTAACGCGGGATGCTTCTCAACTCCTATATGATACTCATGTTCTATGACATGCATTGTGATGTCCAAATATTTTTTTTTGAATGCAGCAAATTTGTCATAGAGATCTCAAGCTCGAAAACACGCTCTTAGATGGTAGCTCAAAACCGCGTCTTAAAATATGCGATTTTGGCTACTCAAAGGCAATGATCTTGAAACTCTACTCTATGTTGAAATTTGATTGTTTTTTCATCAAAATAGTTTCTCATTGTTGTATGCATAATACATTGTGTAGTCATCACTCTTGCATTCTCAACCTAAATCTACTGTTGGAACTCCGGCCTATATCGCCCCAGAAGTCTTATCGAGAAAAGAGTATGATGGGAAGGTACAATTATAACGATATGAGTAATAGTTTTGATCGTATATATTGTCAGTATATATAACTTAAATTCGTTCATTTGCATCAATTATTTGTTGACTTGAACTTCATGGTTTAAATGTCATTATTTTGGATGTAAAAGCCAGCAGATGTTTGGTCTTGTGGGGTAACATTATATGTGATGCTTGTTGGTGCTTATCCTTTTGAAGATCCTGAAGATCCAAGAAATTTCAGGAAAACTTTAACAGTAAGTTATGATTCATTTTTATAAAAAAAAATGCGTTAATTTCGTGTATGGTCATTGAACGTTACTCAATATAACATACGTGAAATTTTGGTTTATGACAGAGGATATTAAGCGTTCAGTATGCAATCCCTTATTACGTTCGAGTTTCAAAGGAGTGTAAGCTTCTTTTATCTCAAATATTTGTAGCTGACCCTAGCAAGGTTTGTAGTTGTATATTTTTCACTTCAAATTTGTATATATATATTTTTTTGTTTTTATTGATGATTAAGTAATTATTGTATATTTTTTGTATATATGTAGAGAATAACTATTGAAGAGATTAAAAAACAACCTTGGTTTCTAAAGGATTTGCCTATAGAATATATGGAAGGAGAGGATGCAAGTTTACAAATGAAAGAAGAAAATGAACCAACTCAAAGTATTGATGAAGTGTTAGCTATAATTCAAGAGGCAAAAAAGCCAGGAGAAGGGCCCAAAGGGTGTGATTTATTGGTCAACGGAAGTAGTAGCGTTGATTTTGATGATGATTCGGATTTTAATGATGATACTGATGATGAGATAGAGACAAGTGGGGAATTTGTTTGTGCATTATGAATGTTGCATGTGTACAATAGACTCGATGTGATCAGATTCTTTATTAGGTTTTGCGTATGGCATGAGATTAATGTAGATTATAAGATTGAGATGAGTGAAGGTTTTTTTTTTAATCTTTGTATTATGAGTGTTAAATGTGTAGATTTGATGTGGTTTGATTGTTTTTTGAATTTTATTGTGTATAATGAAAGCTTTAGTATGTGCATTAAAGGTTCATTATGATGAGTGTTATTTTACGTTGTGTCATGAAGGTGAAAGTCAAAACTATGATGAGGATCATTCTTTAGCCATGAAAATGATTGTTTTTTTCATATGGTGGTTTAACCATGTTTAAGTGATATTTTCACTTTACTTCGAAATTGTACATAAAATGAGATTTTTTGATTTGATGAAAACGCCTGTTATCGATAAATATTTACCTTTTTAGCATAGTGATTTTACTCTATGGCTTTTTGCCTTCTACTTAATCTCTTATATATAATGCTTAAGAAATTCTCTAATTTTGACAAGAAGTTGAAGGTCTTTGTTAGATTATACCATGTACAAATATTCATTATGTATGACCCTTTTGATTATATATAACATTCTTATAATTGTGTATAAACACTACAAGTTGTACTTGTGTTTTGAACCACAAGTACATTAGACCAATAAAATGCATAGATAATTTGTTTTGTTTCTATCCGAAGATTTATATATCTGATCCTAACTTATAAAGATTATAATAAAGTACAATTATTATGATCGTGCTCTATGCTCACATCCATTATCCAATGGTGTGTTATATAAGGCTTATTAAAAAGGGAAGTGTACCTTATTTCGAATTAATAACTTTTTTTTTTATTGGTTAAAAGATTTCATTGGTATATATTTTTGAAAAAAAAATTACAGGATAATGTTTTTGTGCTGCTTCTATTAATTCTTATGTGTCCTCCCAATAATTGATATGTGTGTCCCACTTATATATAAGTTAGTACAATTTTGTGCTATAATAGTTGTCTTTAATTATTGATTCTTTGGCTTGCTAGATCTTGAAGTTTCCCATAATAATGTTAATGGATAGGGCTCTCACAAAATAGAAACAAGTAACCATCTAATCTGACCTATTAAATGTAAGATTGGATAACTAATCATATAAAAAAAATATTTTTATCGAAATTAATTAACGATAATAGTTTAATTATTGCTAAATATATTTTTTTAGATGTATTTAATACTTTTTATAAATGTATCTAAAGTCTATAACAACATTGGATTTAATGACAATTAACTAATGTTGATAAAGATTTTAGCATTCTTTGTTAATATGCATATTTATTACCGTCAAAAGTTATTTTTATTGTAATGATAATAGATCAAATATAGATATTATTTATAAATTCGCTAGAGAATAAATATTCAGATGAGTAATATGAAACTTTCTTTATGGAATTCATTAGAGGAATGTTTTTGATAAAAAGATGATTGTTCTGGTGTATTTCTACTATTTTTAAAAATTAACTTTACAAATAATTCAGAAGAATATGTAAGTCATTTATATATAAACAACTGATATTCATATAACAATACTCATTTATTCACTTGTTATTTTTTAATTTTCAGTTTTATATTTGTGTTTATCTATTATCATGTTATATCCATCAATTAACTTATTTTTTTTAATACAAATAAAATATCATATTTATTTTTAATCCGTTTATATTCTATCCGACCCCTTTTTCCACCTCTAGTCATGGAAGACATTAGAAACTGGGAAAGTTTCACATCAATCATGCAGCACATCAGATAATTAAACATTAAACAACATTATCAATGCGTGTTGACCTTTATAACAACATCCTCAACGCTTAGTGATAGGGACTTAAATTAATGTTAGTAAACTAATTATATAATAGTAGAGTTGATAACACAATCATATTATTTTTGTACTTATTCTCAAAAAATAATAATGATAGTAAGTTATACAAACATCTCAAACTTTAAACATATATACAAATTCTATAATACTAAATTACATTATACAAAAGTTATACAAATTTCAAATTATACAAATTCAAAACTCTAGTCCACATAAGTATCAATTAACTAAAAATATAATTATAATGACTAATTAACCAGTATATGTTTGTATAACGTAACCATGTAAGCCCCCCCGCACCCCCCACCCCACCCCACCCACCCACCCACATAAAAAAAGGCTTTTTATTGAGGTCCAACCTATGAGGAGGCCCATTATGATCAATTGGCCCAAAAGGCCCAATCCAGTTCTAAGCCTTTTTTAGCACAAATCATTCACACAAATGTCTCTATTTGGGATGGTGTTTAATTCTGAAAATACAATCAAACTTATGTCCAGTAACTTAACTCCTACAAAATTTATATCAAGCGCAACGAAAATTCTCTAAATTTATGCTGAACAAATTAGATCGCGATAAATAAAAATAACTTGATCCACATATAGTATTTGCACTGAATTTGGATTTTGTATAGCTTCTGTTGGTCTAAAGCTCTTTAGTTAAATAGGTTCTCGATGATTCCGAGGGTACCAAGAACTTTTAAACATTGAAACTGATATTATAAATAAATAATCATGCGTTTAGACAAAAATATTTGTTGTTGTATATTGCTATGTTCTTTCATGCCGATGATGATTCATAATAACTCTCTGTCTCAATTTCAAGCTTAAGTCTAAAGTGAATATATAAATTTTCACTTACCATGTTCGTTTCATTTAAATTCCTTTATTCTAATCACGGCCAAAAAAAAAAAAGTAACACATTAATAAGTGATTGGACTATTTTTCTCATTTCTAATAATGTTTCTATGAGTTACAATACATCTTTTAAGGCATCAAACATACATAGAAACAAGTCTAACTTACTAAACATTATCATTAAATAATAAAAGCGAGGTTTTAATTTTACCCTTTTTTGTATGAAGTCTCAAACAAGACTGCAACACCGGGTCGATAGCTATTAACCACCCTACAATCGCGTCTTATCTCACCAGGACGCCCCGATTGTAGATCACCCATCTTAACCATTCCTTCAGCAAAATCATTAAAAAACCTTTCTTGATCAACGCTATACTCCTCAACATACTCCCTTGTTATAGAGTTAGTAAAAAGAGTTTCATCAGAATTCAAAAACCCTCTCCCATTCATCAAATCTTTGAAATACTGATTGTCAAACAGCTCAGGTGTTGCATCTAAATCTCCAGTCACATTCCCATCACCACCAAGTGGACACAGTTTGTCTAGCTTTTCTCTAAATGATGGTTCAATGGCGGGTCAGGACGCCCCGAGCCGGACTGATTGTATAGCCTAAACACAATGGAGAAACATCTTCCTTTGCCAATGGAATGAGAGCCAGAGAGGGATACAAGATCTTGGACAGATAGATTGAATCTACTAAAAAGATCAATGAGATATGTTGCATTTGATCTTGGACTTGGCATGATTAGGTTTGAATCTTCTTGACTTGCTGTTAAACTGTCTAGTCTTCCCAACTTTACTTCCCAATATGGACCTCCACTCTAATAGAGTAAAAAGATAAAAATAAATAACAGTAGTCGTTTTAGCTTATTTCACACTCGTCACGAAAAACAAGTAAATATAATAGATAGTTTGACTAAGTTGTGCATATTTATTAGTAGATATTTCTTAAGAATTGATGCAAGGGTATAATTGGAAACTATTGCTTATTTCAGTCTTGAATTATTATAAAAACAACTTATTTTGGGAGGGAGGGAGGGGAGGGAGGGGGCTAATCAAATACCATTTATTTTCTTTACATTTAAGGGGGGCGGCGGAAATTACGAAGTAATTTCTTGTCGATAATCTAAACAGATTTGTTCATGAATAAATTAACAACTTATTTGGGATGAGGGACTAATCAAATACCATTTGTTTTCTTTACATTTGACGGGTGGCGGAAAATACGAAGTGATTTCTTATCGATAATCTAAACAGAGTTGTTTGTTCATGAATAAATTAACAACTTATTTTGGGAGGAGGGACTAATCAAATACCATTTATTTTCTTTACGGGCGACGGAAAATACAAAATGATTTCTTGTCGATAATCTAAACAGAGTTGTTTGTTCATGAATAAATTAACAACTTATTTTGGGATGAGGGACTAATCAAATACCATTTGTTTTCTTTAAATTTGAGGGGCGACGAAAAATACGAAGTGATTCTTGTCGATAATCTAAACAGAGTTGTTTGTTCATGAATAAATTAAATACTTGAAATACTTGTTATTTAAAGATAATTTCAAATAAGTATTTATTTATCAATCTTGAAAATACATAATTTTAAGTATGGAAAATATATTTTGGGAGTATTTTCAAGTTTTCACTCGAAAAAGAAATTTTCTAATTTTAAAACTTTTTATCTCAAAAATACCCTTCAAAATAATTTTAATTTTTCGCATTTCAACCAAATCATTACCAAACACCTAATAAAAATTTAATGAGAAAATGTTTATATCGAATTTGTAACGCTCCGCCGCCCCTCTCCACCCCCACCCCCACCCCCAATCGATATCGCTACTAGGGCAAACTCATAATTTAGCGGCTTATAGACGCAAAATGTACTTTGTGGAGGAGGCGGCGACACTCCCAAAGTGATGAATCACCACCACCACCCCTCCTCCTCTTCTCCCCTGCCTCCCCTACCCCACCACCACACAACTCCACACACAAAAAAGTAATAAAACAACCAATGTTTTTTTTTCCTTTTTTAGAAATGAAAGTAAAAAGATAAAGACTAATAAAATTTACCAGAACAACAGCATCTCTAGCCGCAATGATTAAAAGATCAGCACAAGAAACAACGCCAGGACAAGCTTGCTCCAAAGCCTCTTTAATTTCATCAACAACTTCATAAGACCTCAATGAATCTATATTAGATAAAGCTAACTTTTCACCTAGCATGTTTGGTGTATCATCCAACAACAAAGAAGCATCACATCCCTAAAAAAAAAATCAAACAACACAAAACATTAGACAAAAAGAACCAATCTTTATGGGGGGAAAATCAAGAACACTAAACATTAACCAAAAAGAACCAATTTTTATGGCAAAAAAATCAAGAACACAAAACCTTAACCAAAAAGAACCAATCTATATGGGGAAAAAAATCAAGAACTCAAAACATTAACCAAAAAGAACCAATTTTTATGGCAAAAAACTCAAGAACACAAAACCTTAACAAAAAAGAACCAATCTTTATGGGGAAAAAATCAAGAACTCAAAACATTAACAAAAAGAATCAATTTTTATGGGGAAAAAATCAAGAACACAAAACATTAACCAAAAAGAATCAATTTTTATGGGGAAAAAGGGGTGGGGTGAGGGTGGGGGGTGGGGGTGTAAATGGGGTTCTTGAAATTCTTACATTAACAAAACAATCATGAAATTGCAATCTCATGACAGAAGCTATGCTTCTTGTTTCTCTTTTCATAGCTTTTTTCATAACTTCTTTGACTATAAATTCAGCTTTTGGGCAAGTCTGAGAGTAGAAATGTGGTTTTAATGTTGTAGAAATAGCACAAAGATTCAAACTTTGGAGAAGAATGAAGAAGAACAAAAGGGTATAACCCATTCTTGATTTTATTTTTTTTTTCTTGAAAAAAAGCTAGTTTTTTTTTTTTTTTTTGGTTTTTAAGAGAGATGGGTGGGTTCTTAAAGGGAGAAAATCCTAATTTGGATGTGTTGTCAGCATTATATAGGGGATTTTTTGGTTGAGACAAAGTGGCCAATTGTGAAGAGTTTGTTTTGGGTTGGGTGGGGTTAGGGGGTGGGGTGGGGTAGGGTCATGGTCTTATGTATAATTTTCATAATCATTTTTGTTATTTATTTTCTGATAATTTCAATCAATTGGACCTACTTGTTGCATTGGTAGTAGAATAGGTGATGTATTTTTCTTTTTATTTGGATTTCTCGAATTAAAGTTTATTGACTAGATTAATTTAAATTTATTTGCTCTAACTGAATACGCTCCTGGTTAAGATTTTATTATTTCCGAGGACTAAATCTAGACGGTTCTAGGGTAAAATTTAATTTTTTTTATCTCATGTTTATTTATTGATTTTGAAAAAAATTATGTCAAGATTGGTAATCAGTATCTGAATATATACTTTGTGAGAAGGTGAAAATAATAGAATCGAGATTAAATTTATTGACTCAGATTGAATACGCTCTTTGTGCAAAAGTTTTTTTTTATTTTCGAGGACTGAATCTAGATTGTTCTAGAATAAAAATTCAATATCCTTTTATATCCTATTTCTTTATTGATTTTGGGAATACTTATACCAAGATAGTGATTAGTATCTGCATATATTACTTTGCGAGAAAGTGAAAATAATAGTATATAGATTGATTATTTTGAGATAAAATGATGAAAATGACAAAAGTATCCATGAGGTCCTCAAATCGTTTTTCTACTAAATAAGATGGAATAGGATTTTATTTTATTTTTGTAAAACAAACAACTTCTTCTTAGAAGCTATGCAATATATGTTATTTTTAATTTAATAAATTAAGCGATCAATAAAATGTAATATCACCATAATGAATTTCAGCATCAGTAATTTCTGTTTTGCAGCATAATTTGTCATCAGACCAAACTACCCCTAGCAGGGGCGGACCCACATGGGGTCCAGGGTGTTCACCCGAACACCCTCGATAAAAAAATACACGATATATATAAGGTAAATTTTCTGTGTTTTTGTAGATGTATTTATTTTGAACCCCCTCAATAACAATTAAAATTAAATGGCTCAATGGTCCCAGGTTCTGGTCTAGGGAGAAAAACAATTAACACTTTTAGAACACATGTCTTATCTTGTTATATAATAACAAAATTTTGCAAAGTTTCAATTTGAGTCATTTGATATAAATGTAATTAACATAATGGTAAGAATGATTAGATGTGACTTAACACTGATAGTTGAGCATATTATATGATGACACATAACAATTAAAGATGGATCGGATGCGATTTAATATTGATATGTGAACGTATTGTGGTATAATAGATGAAAATTAATGACAAATTAAACGTGACTCAGTATTGGCAATTAAATGTAAATTGAAGATAAATTGAATGTGACTCGACAAAAGTGCACGGTAGATATCGATCATCGCAAGAAAAGATTTCATACAAGGCGTTCCTTAAGGAATAACTTTAAATATACAAATCTATGTATACTTATTTTGGGACAAAGGGGTACTAATCAAATACCATTTTTTTTCTTTACATTTGAGGGGCGGCGGAAAATATGAAGTGATTCTTGTCGATAATCTAAACAGAGTTATTTGTTAATAAATCAAATATTTGAAATACATAATATTTTGGTAGTATATCAAATAAGTAATTGTTTATCAAGTTTGAGATACATAATTTTAAGTATGAAAATTATATTCTAGAAGTATTTCAAGTTTCCGCTAAAAAAAACTTCTAACTTTAAAACTTTTAATCTCAAAAATACCCTTCAAAATATTTTTTATTTTTTGAATCTCAACCAAATCGTAACCAAACGCCTACTAAAAATTTAACAAGAAAATATTTTATTTTGAATTTATAACCCTCCGCCGCCCACCCAACCTTCAATCGATATTCTCGCTACTAGGGCAAAAAGTCATATAGTTATAGCTGCTCATAGATGCGAGATGTACCTTGTAGAGGCAGCGGCGGCACTCCCAAAGCAAGACTTACAAATGATGTCAGTCATCATTTTGATAGAAAAAATACATCATTTTTTCTTCGCTTATATAAATGGTAACTAGTTTACGGGCACGTGTGTCCCATGTAACTTTTTATAGATCCGTAAAATGATGCGACACACATATAAAACATACAAATCTATGTATACTTATTTTTGGACAAACGCGTACTAATCAAGTACTATTTGTTTTTCTTATATTTAAGGGGCGGCGAAAAAAATACAAAGTAATTTCTTGTCGTTTATCTAATAGAGTTGTTTGTTAATAAATTGAATATTTGAAATATTTAATATTTTGGAAGTTTTTCAAATAAGTATTTGTTTATCAAGTTTGAAATACATAATTTTAAGTATGAAAAATATATTTTATGATTATTTTCAAGTTTTCACTCAAAAAAATTCTCAAAAATATCCTTCAAAATAATTTTTATTTTTCGAATCTCAACCAAATTGTAACCAAACACCTACTAAAATTTTAACAAGAAAATATTTTTTTCGAATTTATAACCCTCCGCCGCCCACCCAACCTTCAATCGATATTCTCGCTACTAGGGCAAAAAGTCATATAGTTATAGCTGCTCATAGATGCGAGATGTACCTTGTGGAGGCAGCGGCGGCACTCCCAAAGCAAGACTTACAAATGATGTGAGTCATCATTTTGATAGAAAAAATACATCATTTTTTCTACGCTTGTATAAATGGTAACTAGTTTACGGGCACGTGTTTTGCACGTGTGTCCCATGTAACTTTTTATAGATCCGTAAAATGATGCGACACACATATAAAACATACAAATCTATGTATACTTATTTTTGGACAAACGCGTACTAAATAAGAACTATTCGTTTTCCTTATATTTAAGGAGCGGCGAAAAAAATACAAACTAATTTCTTATCGTTTATCTAATAGAGTTGTTTGTTAATAAATTGAATATTTGAAATACTTAATGTTTTAAGAGTATTTCAAATAAGTATTTGTTTGTCAAGTTTGTAATCATAATTTTAAGTATGAAAAATATATTTTAGGAGTATTTTCAAGTTTTCACTGAAAATAAACCTCTAAAATTAAAACTTTTAATCTAAAAAATACCCTTCGAAATAATTTTTATTTTTCGAATCTCAATTGCATCGTAACCAAGCACCTACTAAAATTTTAACAGGAATTTTTTTTTATCGAACTTATAACCTTCCACAGCCCACCAAACCCCCAATCGATATTCTCGTTACTAGGGCAAAAACTCATATAGTTATAGCGGCTCATAGATGTGAGATGTACCTTGTGGAGGCAGCGGTGACACTCCCAAAGCAGGACTTATAAATGATATGAGTCATCATTTTGATAAAAAAAATACATTATTTTTTCTTCGCTTGTATAGATGGTAACTTGTTTACGAACACGTGTTTTGCACGCGTGTTTCATATAATTTTTTTATAGATTCGTTAAATGATGCGACACATGTACAGAACATACAAATCTGTGTATACTTATTTTGGGACAAAGGGGTACTAATCAAATACCATTTTTTTTCTTTACATTTGAGGGGCGGCGGAAAATACGAAGTGATTCTTGTCGATAATCTAAACAGAGTTATTTGTTAATAAATCGAATATTTGAAATACTTAATATTTTGGTAGTATATCAAATAAGTATTGTTTATCAAGTTTGACATACATAGTTTTAAGTATGAAAATTATATTCTAGAAGTATTTCAAGTTTCCGCTAAAAAAAACTTCTAACTTTAAAACTTTTAATCTCAAAAATACCCTTCAAAATAATTTTTATTTTTCGAATCTCAACCAAATCGTAACCAAACGCCTACTAAAATTTTAACAAGAAAATATTTTTTTCGAATTTATAACCCTCCGCCGCCCACCCAACCTTCAATCGATATTCTCGCTACTAGGGCAAAAAGTCATATAGTTATAGCTGCTCATAGATGTGAGATGTACCTTGTGGAGGCAGCGGCGGCACTCCCAAAGCAAGACTTACAGATGATGTCAGTCATCATTTTGATAGAAAAAATACATCATTTTTTCTTCGCTTATATAAATGGTAACTAGTTTTACGGGCACGTGTGTCCCATTTAACTTTTTATAGATCCGTAAAATGATGCGACACACATATAAAACATACAAATCTATGTATACTTATTTTTGGACAAACGCGTACTAATCAAGTACTATTTGTTTTTCTTATATTTAAGGGGCGGCGAAAAAAATACAAAGTAATTTCTTGTCGTTTATCTAATAGAGTTGTTTGTTAATAAATTGAATATTTGAAATATTTAATATTTTGGAAGTTTTTCAAATAAGTATTTGTTTATCAAGTTTGAAATACATAATTTTAAGTATGAAAAATATATTTTATGATTATTTTCAAGTTTTCACTCAAAAATAATTCTCAAAAATATCCTTCAAAATAATTTTTATTTTTCGAATCTCAACCAAATTGTAACCAAACACCTACTAAAATTTTAACAAGAAAATATTTTTTTCGAATTTATAACCCTCCGCCGCCCACCCAACCTTCAATCGATATTCTCGCTACTAGGGCAAAAAGTCATATAGTTATAGCTGCTCATAGATGCGAGATGTACCTTGTGGAGGCAGCTGCGGCACTCCCAAAGCAAGACTTACAAATGATGTGAGTCATCATTTTGATAGAAAAAATACATCATTTTTTCTTCGCTTGTATAAATGGTAACTAGTTTACGGGCACGTGTTTTGCACGTGTGTCCCATGTAACTTTTTATAGATCCGTAAAATGATGTGACAAACATATAAAACATAAAAATCTATGTATACTTATTTTTGGACAAACGCGTACTAATTAAGTACTATTCGTTTTCCTTATATTTAAGGAGCGGCGAAAGAAATACAAAGTAATTTCTTATCGTTTATCTAATAGAGTTGTTTGTTAATAAATTGAATATTTGAAATACTTAATATTTTGAGAGTATTTCAAATAAGTATTTGTTTGTCAAGTTTGTAATCATAATTTTAAGTTTGAAAATATATTTTAGGAGTATTTTCAAGTTTTCACTGAAAATAAACCTCTAAAATTAAAACTTTTAATCTAAAAAATACCCTTCGAAATAATTTTTATTTTTCGAATCTCAATTGAATCGTAACCAAGAACCTACTAAAATTTTAACAGGAATTTTTTTTATCGAACTTATAACCTCCACAGCCCACCAAACCCCCAATCGATATTCTCGTTACTAGGGCAAAAACTCATATAGTTATAGCGGCTCATAGATGTGAGATGTACCTTGTGGAGGCAGCGGTGACACTCCCAAAGCAGGACTTACAAATGATATGAGTCATCATTTTGATAAAAAAAATACATTATTTTTTCTTCGCTTGTATAGATGGTAACTAGTTTACGAACACGTGTGCACGCGTGTTTCATATAATTTTTTTATAGATTCGTTAAATGATGCGACACATGTACAGAACATACAAATCTGTGTATACTTATTTTGGGACAAAGGGGTACTAATCAAATACCATTTTTTTTCTTTACATTTGAGGGGCGGCGGAAAATACGAAGTGATTCTTGTCGATAATCTAAACAGAGTTATTTGTTAATAAATCGAATATTTGAAATACTTAATATTTTGGTAGTATATCAAATAAGTATTGTTTATCAAGTTTGACATACATAGTTTTAAGTATGAAAATTATATTCTAGAAGTATTTCAAGTTTCCGCTAAAAAAAACTTCTAACTTTAAAACTTTTAATCTCAAAAATACCCTTCAAAATAATTTTTATTTTTCGAATCTCAACCAAATCGTAACCAAACGCCTACTCAAATTTTAACAAGAAAATATTTTTTTTGAATTTATAACCCTCCGCCGCCCACCCAACCTTCAATCGATATTCTCGCTACTAGGGCAAAAAGTCATATAGTTATAGCTGCTCATAGATGCGAGATGTACCTTGTGGAGGCAGCGGCGGCACTCCCAAAGCAAGACTTACAAATGATGTCAGTCATCATT
This sequence comes from Solanum lycopersicoides, assembly GCA_022817965.1. Lineage (NCBI taxonomy): Eukaryota > Viridiplantae > Streptophyta > Magnoliopsida > Solanales > Solanaceae > Solanum > Solanum lycopersicoides. Next base: position 4,123,419 of record CM040628.1, on the reverse strand, counting down.
TTGATAGAAAAAATACATCATTTTTTCTTCGCTTATATAAATGGTAACTAGTTTACGGGCACGTGTGTCCCATGTAACTTTTTATAGATCCGTAAAATGATGCGACACACATATAAAACATACAAATCTATGTATACTTATTTTTGGACAAACGCGTACTAATCAAGTACTATTTGTTTTTCTTATATTTAAGGGGCGGCGAAAAAAATACAAAGTAATTTCTTGTCGTTTATCTAATAGAGTTGTTTGTTAATAAATTGAATATTTGAAATATTTAATATTTTGGAAGTTTTTCAAATAAGTATTTGTTTATCAAGTTTGAAATACATAATTTTAAGTATGAAAAATATATTTTATGATTATTTTCAAGGTTTCACTCAAAAAAAATTCTCAAAAATATCCTTCAAAATAATTTTTATTTTTCGAATCTCAACCAAATTTTAACCAAACACCTACTAAAATTTTAACAAGAAAATATTTTTTTCGAATTTATAACCCTCCGCCGCCCACCCAATCTTCAATCGATATTCTCGCTACTAGGGCAAAAAGTCATATAGTTATAGCTGCTCATAGATGCGAGATGTACCTTGTGGAGGCAGCGGCGGCACTCCCAAAGCAAGACTTACAAATGATGTGAGTCATCATTTTGATAGAAAAAATACATCATTTTTTCTTCGCTTGTATAAATGGTAACTAGTTTACGGGCACGTGTTTTGCACGTGTGTCCCATGTAACTTTTTATAGATCCGTAAAATGATGTGACAAACATATAAAACATAAAAATCTATGTATACTTATTTTTGGACAAACGCGTACTAATTAAGTACTATTCGTTTCCTTATATTTAAGGAGCGGCGAAAAAATACAAAGTAATTTCTTATCGTTTATCTAATAGAGTTGTTTGTTAATAAATTGAATATTTGAAATACTTAATATTTTGAGAGTATTTCAAATAAGTATTTGTTTGTCAAGTTTGTAATCATAATTTTAAGTTTGAAAATATATTTTAGGAGTATTTTCAAGTTTCACTGAAAATAAACCTCTAAAATTAAAACTTTTAATCTAAAAAATACCCTTCGAAATAATTTTTATTTTTCGAATCTCAATTGAATCGTAACCAAGAACCTACTAAAATTTAACAGGAAGTTTTTTTTATCGAACTTATAACCCTCCACAGCCCACCAAACCCCCAATCGATATTCTCGTTACTAGGGCAAAAACTCATATAGTTATAGCGGCTCATAGATGTGAGATGTACCTTGTGGAGGCAGCGGTGACACTCCCAAAGCAGGACTTACAAATGATATGAGTCATCATTTTGATAAAAAAAATACATTATTTTTTCTTCGCTTGTATAGATGGTAACTAGTTTACGAACACGTGTGTTTCATATAATTTTTTTATAGATTCGTTAAATGTGCGACACATGTACAGAACATACAAATCTATGTATACTTATTTTGGGACAAAGGGGTACTAATCAAATACCATTTTTTTTCTTTACATTTGAGGGGCGGCGGAAAATACGAAGTGATTCTTGTCGATAATCTAAACAGAGTTATTTGTTAATAAATCGAATATTTAAAATACTTAATATTTTGGTAGTATATCAAATAAGTAATTGTTTATCAAGTTTGAGATACATAATTTTAAGTATGAAAATTATATTCTAGAAGTATTTCAAGTTTCCGCTAAAAAAAACTTCTAACTTTAAAACTTTTAATCTCAAAAATACCCTTCAAAATAATTTTTATTTTTCGAATCTCAACCAAATCGTAACCAAACGCCTACTAAAATTTTAACAAGAAAATATTTTTTTGAATTTATAACCCTCCGCCGCCCACCCAACCTTCAATCGATATTCTCGCTACTCGGGCAAAAAGTCATATAGTTATAGCTGCTCATAGATGCGAGATGTACCTTGTAGAGGCAGCGGCGGCACTCCCAAAGCAAGACTTACAAATGATGTCAGTCATCATTTTGATAGAAAAAATACATCATTTTTTCTTCGCTTATATAAATGGTAACTAGTTTACGGGCACGTGTGTCCCATGTAACTTTTTATAGATCCGTAAAATGATGCGACACACATATAAAACATACAAATCTATGTATACTTATTTTTGGACAAACGCGTACTAATCAAGTACTATTTGTTTTTCTTATATTTAAGGGGCGGCGAAAAAAATACAAAGTAATTTCTTGTCGTTTATCTAATAGAGTTGTTTGTTAATAAATTGAATATTTGAAATATTTAATATTTGGAAGTTTTTCAAATAAGTATTTGTTTATCAAGTTTGAAATACATAATTTTAAGTATGAAAAATATATTTTATGATTATTTTCAAGTTTTCACTCAAAAATAATTCTCAAAAATATCCTTCAAAATAATTTTTATTTTTCGAATCTCAACCAAATTGTAACCAAACACCTACTAAAATTTTAACAAGAAAATATTTTTTTCGAATTTATAACCCTCCGCCGCCCACCCAACCTTCAATCGATATTCTCGCTACTAGGGCAAAAAGTCATATAGTTATAGCTGCTCATAGATGCGAGATGTACCTTGTGGAGGCAGCGGCGGCACTCCCAAAGCAAGACTTACAAATGATGTGAGTCATCATTTTGATAGAAAAAATACATCATTTTTTCTTCGCTTGTATAAATGGTAACTAGTTTACGGGCACGTGTTTTGCACGTGTGTCCCATGTAACTTTTTATAGATCCGTAAAATGATGTGACACACATATAAAACATAAAATCTATGTATACTTATTTTTGGACAAACGCGTACTAATTAAGTACTATTCGTGTTCCTTATATTTAAGGAGCGGCGAAAAAAATACAAAGTAATTTCTTATCGTTTATCTAATAGAGTTGTTTGTTAATAAATTGAATATTTGAAATACTTAATATTTTGAGAGTATTTCAAATAAGTATTTGTTTGTCAAGTTTGTAATCATAATTTTAAGTATGAAAAATATATTTTAGGAGTATTTTCAAGTTTTCACTGAAAATAAACCTCTAAAATTAAAACTTTTAATCTAAAAAATACCCTTCGAAATAATTTTTATTTTTCGAATCTCAATTGAATCGTAACCAAGCACCTACTAAAATTTTAACAGGAAGTTTTTTTTATCGAACTTATAACCCTCCACAGCCCACCAAACCCCCAATCGATATTCTCGTTACTAGGGCAAAAACTCATATAGTTATAGCGGCTCATAGATGTGAGATGTACCTTGTGGAGGCAGCGGTGACACTCCCAAAGCAGGACTTACAAATGATATGAGTCATCATTTTGATAAAAAAAATACATTATTTTTTCTTCGCTTGTATAGATGGTAACTAGTTTACGAACACGTGTGTTTCATATAATTTTTTTATAGATTCGTTAAATGTGCGACACATGTACAGAACATACAAATCTATGTATACTTATTTTGGGACAAAGGGGTACTAATCAAATACCATTTTTTTTCTTTACATTTGAGGGGCGGCGGAAAATACGAAGTGATTCTTGTCGATAATCTAAACAGAGTTATTTGTTAATAAATCGAATATTTAAAATACTTAATATTTTGGTAGTATATCAAATAAGTAATTGTTTATCAAGTTTGAGATACATAATTTTAAGTATGAAAATTATATTCTAGAAGTATTTCAAATTTCCGCTAAAAACACTTCTAACTTTAAAACTTTTAATCTCAAAAATACCCTTCAAAATAATTTTTATTTTTCGAATCTCAACCAAATCGTAACCAAACACCTACTAAAATTTTAACAGGAAAATATTTTTTCGAACTTATAACCCTCTGCCGCCCACCCAACCTCTAACCGATATTCTCGCTAATAGGGCAAGAACTCATATAGGTATAGTGCCTCATAGATGTGAGATGTACCTTGTGGAGGCAGCGGCGGCACTCCCAAAGCAAGACTTACAAATGATGTGAGTCATCATTTTGATAGAAATAATACATCATTTTTTCTTCGCTTGTATAAAGGGTAACTAGTTTACGGACACGTGTTTTGCACGTGTGTCACGTATAATTTTTTATACATCCGTAAAATGATGCGACCCACGTGCAAAAACATACAAATCTATATATACTTATTTTTGGACAAAGGATACTAATCAAGTACTATTTGTTTTCGTTATATTTGAGGGGCGGCAAAAAAACACAAAGTAATTTCTTGTCATTTATCTAATAGAGTTGTTTGTTAATAAATCGAATATTTGAAATACTTAATATTTTGAGAGTATTTCAAATAAGTATTTGTTTATCAAGTTTGAAATTCATAATTTTAAGTATGAAAATAAATTTTAAGAGTATTTTCAAGTTTTCACTAAAAAAAAACTTTTAAAATCAGAACTTTTAATCTCAAAAATACCCTTCCAAATAATTGTTATTTTTCTAATCTCAAACAAATCGTAACCAAACACCTACTAAAATTTTAATAGAAAAATATTTTTATCGAATTTGTAACCCTCCACCGCCCAACCCCCAATCGATATTCTTGCTACTAGGGCAGAATGTCATATAATTATATCGGCTTATAGATGCGAGATCTACCTTGTGTAGGCAGCGGTGACACTCCCAAAACAAGACTTACAAATGATGTGAGTCATCATTTTAATAGAAAAAATACATCATTTTTTCTTCGCTTTATAGATGGTAACTAGTTTACGAACACGTGTTTTGCACGTGTGTTTCATGTAATTTTTGTAGAACCGTAAAATGATTTAAATCAGTGAAAACGTGCATCCGATTAGTAATAAAATGCAACAGTCACTGTATACTTTAAATTTACAGATCAGATTAATTTAAATTTATTAAACGCGCTCCTTGTCCAAAAGCTTTTTATTCTCGAGGACTAAATCTAGACGGTTCTAAGGTAAAAAGTCAGTATTCTTTCATCTCCATTTTATTTATTGATTCTGAGAAAAATAATACCAGGACTAGTATTAGTATCATGATATATTACTTTGTGTGAAGGTGGAAATAATAGTATCGAAATTGATTGTTTTGAGATAAAATTATAACAATTACTAAAATATCCATGAGTTCTTCAAATCGTTTTTCTACTAAATAAGGTAGATAAAGGATATTTTTGTTAAATAAATAACTTTTTCTTAAAAATTATGCAATATATGTTAGTATTAATATAATGAATCAAACGATTAATAAAATATAATACCATTATAATAAATTTCAGCATCAATAATTCCAATTTTCAACATAACTTGTCTTCAAACCAAATAACTCTCAGTCAAGAAAAAAAACAATTAAACCCTTTTGCACACATAATTAATAAAATTTTGCAATGTTTCAATTTGAGTCATTTGATATAAGTGTAATTAACTGAATGGTAAGACAAATTAGATTTGACTTAATATTTATAGTTGGGCGTATTATGACACGTAAAAATTGAAGACGGGTAACATGTAAAGTGACTCAACATTGACAGTTGGAAGTATTAGATTAAAATGACACGTGAAAATTGAAGACGAATCGAATGAAACTCAAAAAAAGTAATAGATATCAATCATCATGAGGGAAGATTTCACTTAAGGTATTTTTTTAAGGCTTAGATTTAGATAAAAATGGTAACTAGTTTATGAACACGTGTTTTGTACATGTGTCTCGTAAATTTTTTATAAATTCGTAAAATGATTAAAATTCTATCAAAACATGCATATGATGAGTAATAAAATGCAATAATTATAAATAAATTATTAATAGTGTGACAAGAAACATCAAATGAGGATGGTATTTTTAATGTTATAATTAATTCCTTTTACGCTAATAACTATAAATTTAAACTTTAGTTAGTAGTTTACAAACTTCAAATAAAGCCATACATAACTAATTTTATCATACAAAATTACGACATTTGAGAATTCATAGGAAATCAAATTAAAGAAGTTTAATAAAGGGAAAATCAGATAAAAACATAAAAGAAAAATATAACATACACGATTTTGTTACGAGTTTACTCATAACAATATAGATGGAAAGAAAATATAAAATGAATACATAATTTTTTGAGTTTTTATCAACACATTTCTTTCACTATCAATCAAAATTCAGATAGTTATTAGATATAGTCATAAATATGAATTAAAATGAACAATGAAAAAAAATAATTAATAAATTAGTTCACATGATATTTAAGTGCCATGAAATAAATACATATGGTGATACATAAAAATTGAAGACAAATTAGATGTGTCTCTTTTTTTATTAGATCTGTCAAATGATTAAAATATATATTAAAAAATATGCATTTAATGAGTGATAAAATATCATAGTTATAAATAAATCTTTAAAAGTGTAACAAAAAACATCAAATAAATATAATATATATTTTAATGTATTAGAGGGAAAAATAAATAAAAACATAAAAGAGAAAAACACGACATATAGATTCTTCTTAAAATTTTAATCATAACAATATAAATGAAAAAAGATACCAAATAAATACATAATTTTTTAAGTTTTTAAGAACACCTTCCTTCCACAATCAATTAAAATTCAAGTAGCATCTCTTAATAATTGAAAGTTATAAAAATATGCAAAGAATAAAAGTCATATATGTTAAAGGATAACAACTCAATAATAGTTATGAATATGAATTTAAAATAAAACCGAAAAATAATAAATAAATTAGTGCATATAATATGCAAGTACATTGAAAATAAATAAAAGGAAAAGGAAAAGGTAATTTTTTTTATGTAATTAATTAATTTTTTAAAGGCAAAAATGTCTACCATCTTTCTTTGGATATTTTCGTCTTTTTTCTTTTGACTTAACATTTTCCATTTTTAATATTTAATCATAGATATTTAAATATATTCATTAAATATAAGGCAATATGATATTCCAACTTTATACTTTAAATGTTACTGCTTCAATTTTCTCATAACTAATTTTACTTATATATTATAATTATATAAGTAGTTTCATATAAATATTTTTCAAATAATTTAAAATTATAATATGATTTATATCGTCAATGAATAATTACCAATTTACCATTAAGCTTTTATCCATGTCTTTCTCAAGCCTACAAAACAAAAAAAATAAAGTTCTTCCACCACCGCCCAAATAAACATCAAACTCTGAATAAGTGTATTTTTTTTCGTCGTTCAATATTTAATATTATAAAATATTAATTAATTTAAATTTGTATTACATAAAATATTTAAAAGAAAAGCATTTCATATATATTAAAAAAATATTAAATTTCACGATTCAAATTCAAAATCACTGATACATTATATAATGCTCCAAATTGAAGGGTCTTTGTTGCCCTATATATATCAATATAAAATTAATGTTACATAAGAAGAAAATAGACAAACAACAAGAGGTCCCCCTCTCTGTCATTTTACACAATTTTGTGAATTGTGACACATCTTTGTGTTGTATAAAGAAAATAAATAATTGACCAAACATTATCCCTTTACGTACAAAATTCGTTTAACACAACATTGGCAAAATAAAAAAAAATAAAATAAAAATGCTATTTTTAAATCATAATTCAAAGTACATCAAATTTTTAAAATTTGTCCGTATATATTATTTAGACATTTGAATTATGACATGTTTCAGTAGTTAATTATTTCAACATATGATGAATTGTTAATATTAGATATTTTCCGACTTAAAATTTGAATAAAGCTTCTCCACGTGTAGATGATTTAATTACTTAAAGTATATCACACGCAATTGTCTCTCAATAAGCCATAAAACTGCATTCTTATTCTAGTTGAGTCTTATATGCATAATTTAGGAAGATGACATATTTTATGTAAGGAACACTTGAGATTATATAAACGCTTCTCCAAAATTTGTATTGGAAGTGTTTAACAATAGAAATACTTTATTACGGTTTATGTGCTCGACTAAAACATGTCTTTTTTTAATTTTTCATTTGATGTTCAAAATTCATATTGGAGTCCAACTAAATTCAAATCACACACTGTAGGACTCATTCGGAAATGATGCTCCAACAAAATTTTCTTCATATTGAAAATTCGAATATGATCTCTTTAATTAATGATCAAGCAATCCCGCCAAACCATGTCATATTTAAAGATTTTAAACTTGTCATCCATCATTTTCTTTCATAAGAGCCCCCACCATTATACTTAAAATAATGAAAACATAAGAAATCAACACAAGTATAAATTATACTCAATATATAACCATATACTTGACACAAATTGGATCACACATGTCCATCACTAGTACTTTATGGTCAGTGGAGAATTTTGTGGAAATATAACCACCTATTGAGTGACACATTTCCCAAAAATTAATTAAATTCATGTATGGATTGATAATTCACCCTATGTAGGGGACTCTATATAATTGGACCATATTGTAAGGAAAATGGGGAACAAACAACTCTATATAATTGGATCTACAAAATTGTCTTTGAAAAAGATGATATACTTTTTTTCCTATTTGGAATGTCAAAAGAGATTCTTGCCCCCACCAAAAAATGGGTCCAATGTATGGATTATAAATTTATTTGCATATGATATTTTTATGAAATATAATAATTTATTATGATTAATCGATAAATTAAGGTAACCAGAAATAATCATTTTTAGTTATGTAATTGAAAAATAGTTATTGTTAAGAAATTTTGAATTTGAGATAGTGAAATTTTAAGATAAGAGTTATTTTTTAAAGTTTTGAAATTTAAGTTGTAGAGTTTCAAACTTTGTGACAGTAGCTACATTTCAACGACATGATTGAAAAATGACAATTTGTGAATTTTGTCTCTTAGAACTTAAACGTATTAAAATGAATATCCTAAATTTTCACGAGATGATCTTTTAACATGTTGATGTTTAATTTTTAACCTCATTTATATAGTTGAACAAATATATACAAATAGATAAAAAAATTATTTCTTCCCATTTCCCTCCTCATTCTTCTCCTTATGCACAATTAAAAAGATATTGAAGACTTAGCGCTTAATTATGATAATTTTGATTGAAAGAACAAATATGATTAGGTTAAATGAGCTTGTTTTTAGAAGAAGACAAAGTGGATCTATTGATTTATGAAAGATTTAAGTTGAATCTAATAAAAAATTATTGCTATTGAGTATTACAAAATTTGAATACTAAATTTAGAGTCATTTGGATCAATAATTAGAAGCAAAAGTGCAATGTTCTAAAAAACTATTTTTAATCACTAAATTTTCAGACAAAATAGCTATATTTTGCCTAATTATGATTTGTAGTTATTTGTAGTTACATGATAAGAGAAAAGAAAAATGAACGAGATTGGAAGGGCGAGAGAGAGAGACAACAAAGAGAGGAGAAAGACGAATTGAATATATTTGTTGGATAATTGTATATATGTAATTAGTATGTATACATATAAATGAATACAAGTACAATTTGTATCAATGTTGTATCTAATTCAACATTTGCATATGTATAATTGATTGTTATCATTTGTATTAGCGAATACATATGCATTTGTATTTTGTATCACTAAAAATGATCTGAATCATTGACACTTATAATTCATATTTGTATAATTGATTGTTAACATTTGTATTAAGAGAGAGGAGAGAAAGAGAAAGAGAAGGGGCAGGCAAAGGAGAGAAGCAAGAGATAGATATTGAGAGTCGAGAGAGGATAGAGTAAATAGGTACAATATTGTAGCTACAAATTGTAATTCTTTCAAACTATAATGTTGTATTAAAAAAAGGACACCTAAATACACGACTTGTTCTACCATATTCTCTAAAAATCCCCACCATTTAAAAATATTACAAAAATCTCTATTTCCCCCTCTCTCCCATACATCACTCTTACGCGATGTATCAGGACGCAATGTATCAAGACATGTTTGTCTAATATCAACACTGATAATGTATTGGAAATTTTAGCGGTGCATCGTGACAAGTAAGTCTTGTATCAACAAAGATAATATATTGAAACATAATGTATCTGGACAAGTAAGTCTTGTATCAACAAAGATAATATATCGGAACACAATATATCAGGATGTTGAATGATGTATCCAAATTTTTAAAACATTAAAGAATATAATTCGAAAATGAGTAAATATATATCAACTCTTGTTAACACTATGAAATTTGTGTAATTTTTACTTAACAATACATATCACATGTTTGCCTAAGACCTTTTTTTTTTTGGGTCCAAATGCACATTGGGCTAATAGTCCAAAACAAGTGGGCTAAAAGCCCAGTAATTTTAGCAGCCCAAGTTTTCTTCAGTTCTGCCAAAAACATCTCCAGTTTCCCTCTTTCTCTTCGAATTTGCAGCAGCCTGAAGAAGAAGAAGAAGAAAAAAAATGGGTGGCAGAGGAAGATCTCGAACTCAAAGAAAACACTTTAGACAGAGCAGAGAAAATGTATGGAAACGCAGCAAACATGATGATTCAGGGGAGAAACAAGACAGTGTTACTACTACTAATGATGGCAACAAAGAACATCGCCATTGGGAACCTTTTGCCACCCAAAATCTTGCCTTTGATGATTATTATAAGGTAAAAGCTAAAAAAAATTGTCTTTTTTGGGTATTTGGGATGTGGGTATTTGCTTATATGTTTAGTTAAGTAATGGGGTTTGAGTAATTTTGCAAAAAAGTATTTGTCTTTTGGGCTATTTGAGAGGTGTGTATTTGGTTATATGTTTAGTTGAGTGATGGGGTTTGAGAAATTTTGGAAAAAGAATGTCTTTTGGGCTATTTGGGATGTGAGTATATGCATATATGCTTAGTTGAGTGATGGGGTTTGAGTGATTTTGAAAAAAGAATGTCTTTTGAGCTATTTGGGATGTGGTTATTTGCTTATATGTTTAGTTGAGTGATGGGGTTTGAGTAATTTTTTGTTTGTAGGAGCAAGGAATAGTGCCAACTGAAGAATGGGATACTTTTATTGGGTTTCTTAGAACTCCATTGCCTGCTGCATTCAGGATCAATTCCAGGTTTATGTTTATCCTGTTTTGAGTTTTAATTTGCCCCATTTGAATCGTAGCTCCCGTTTGGTAGTATATTTTGAAGTTGAAACTTGAATATTTGATTTGTTGAAGTTGTGGTTTTTTGGAATTTGAAGTTGTGTTTGAACATGTAATTTACGTGAAGTTGGTGAGTGGAAGTCTTTGGGAACTTGAAATATTTGAAGAATAAATTTTTAAAACTTACTCCCGGAGTCTAGAGCAAAACACTAGCTTAATTCGCTTTTGCTATCTAGATGGTAATGTAAGGACTATAGTTGAAGTCTAGCTCAATGAATATTATTTCCTTTTGTTTGTCTTTATGGCTTTAGAATTGATTGGATTTGAGCATGATTGACTATACTTGAAGTATAGCTTAATGAATTTTTGTTATTTCCTTTTGTTTGTCTTTATGGCTTTAGAATTGACTGGATTTGAACACGATTGGATTGTTGTGTTTTTGTTCGAAGAGAAGCTAAGTATGCTAAATGTTACAAAATTGTGAGAAAAATGTTGATAAAGTTTGAACTTTGAGCATTTCTCTTTGATATGCAAAGTTTTTGCAATCTCCAATTGCACAATCTGTGAAGCTTCAATTCTTGTGCTTCTGATGGTACAGTGGCTTTTTTAACAATATAATACAAATTTGGCGGTGGGTGTACATATTCCTCTTATCACGATTGCATGACAAGTGCACCTTGTTCAGAATGGTTATGTGCTGCTATTAGCATGTACCCTAATAATCTAATGTCATCTTTTCTGAATACTTTGTGAGGTTCTTCTTTTGAATCTAAAAATATAACGCATTGATTTAAAATGAAGGGTTAGATGTAGCAAATCCTCTTGCTTCAAGTTTCAAGTAGTATGTAAAGACTAAGTAAACTTGTTTGTTGTAGCCTAACTCTATCAGAAGATATTATAACTCTAAGAAGAAAGCAATTTCTGATAGAATAAATTATATTGAACTTCCCATTTTGTTAATATTGCAGTGCCCAATGCTATGTGGATATTCGGACCAAGTTGGAGAATGATTTTATGAAATCTCTTCAGGCAGAGGTTGATCAACTGAATTATGTTTTCCTTTCATTTATGGCTTCCTGCTTTACATATGCAGTATTTAGAGTATTATCATTCAATGCCTTACTGTTTCTATATTTTAAGTATGATTCAGGGTGTAGATGGGAGTGAGATCGAGGGAATAAAACCATTACCTTGGTATCCAGAATCTTGCTTGGCAATCTAATTTTTCACGCAATCAGTTGAGGAAAAACCAAATACTTGAGAGGTTAGTAATGCACTTTCTGTTACTGTGTTTTAACTTTCTGTAGACTCGAATAACTATTGTGTAGTGAAAGATCATTCATAGGTATGTGACAGAGTAGCTCATGGCTTTCTCGAAATGATTATTGTGAAGTGCTAACTGCTAAAATTGGTGCTTAGCTCTCTACTTCCATACACTTTGTTGTCTTGCTAAATGGATCTGAAAATACTCGTTGTTCCCCTTAGTCATCGAAGTTTCTGTACTGTTTATTCTTCAACCAAGTTACTTATTTACTTCTGTTCTGCCATATAGTTATTCATGAGCTCACAGGTTTGAACCCTGTTTCAGAAAGAGGGGTGTGCTCATCATCCACTGATTTACGAATGGGGCACCATTGGCCCTCTGAGATTTCTCGGTTATAAAATAAAATAAAATGAAGAGGTTAATATTTTGGGATGGACTTAAACAGAAAGTAGCTCAAAGAAAATAGGATGGATGGAGTACGGAATTTTCATAACTCATTGTTCACAGCACCTATGGCATCTTAGGTTGCCATCAAGATTAATTTTGCTTATTATTTCATAGATATAATTGAAGAAGAACCACATGGAAATTAATAAAGCTTGCACATTTTGCTTTTATGTTTGAACTGCATAGTGCATACTGACCTTATTGTTTCTGATAAAAAACGACTGGACCTATAATTGAAGACAACTTCTGATTGTTTCTTATAAATAATTTGAGGTTATTTTTATAAATTTTCAGGTTCCATGAGTTCTTGAAGCTACAAAATGAAATTGGAAACATTACGAGACAGGAGGCTGTTAGCATGGTTTGTCAAGTTGACCTTCATCTCTCTATGTTCCCTGTTGGACTATACATCACGGGTTTGTTTGATGGTTCTCCTTTTATTGATTTCATCCTGTGACTGCTTTGATTTAGGTTCCTCCCCTGTTCCTGGATGTCCGTCCTGATCATTTTGCTCTTGACAGTAAGTTATTTTCTACGGATTCTAAATTACAATTGCATATATCTTCTAATTAGGTTATTTTCACATGCTTATTCTGAATGCTTTCTGTATCTTGACTGTTCCTATAATCATGCAGTGTGCGCCGCTCCCGGTTCAAAAACATTTCAGTTGCTTGAGATGATACACCACTTAGCTGAACCAGGGACATTACCTAGTGGAATGGTCTTCTTCCTTCCTTATCTCTCTCTTCACGTCATGGATGTCTATGCAGCTTCTTTTTTTTCATGTGAACTGTCTGCACTTTTGTGACATCGTCTTGGTTCTTTTTGCAATAACTCTTTATATAGGTCATAGCAAATGATGTTGATGTCCAAAGGTGTAACCTTCTTATTCACCAAACAAAGAGGATGTCTACTGCCAACTTGATCGTCACAAACCATGAAGCGCAGCACTTCCCGAGCTGTCGTTTAGATAGAAATTTTGCAAATGGTTCTGAGACGCAAACAGTGAGGGAATTGGATATTAATCAACTTCAATTTGATCGTGTCTTGTGTGATGTTCCATGCAGTGGTGATGGCACTCTGCGCAAGGCTCCTGATATATGGAGGAAATGGTAGTTATTACATACTATTGTAGTCAGTATCACTCTCATTTTAGTGCATATGATGGTTTCTGATGTCTACCTTCTCCCTCCTGTATTTGCATCATACAGGAATGCTGGAAATGGTAACGGTCTCCATGGGCTACAGATTCAGATAGCAATGCGAGGTTCCTTGCTCTCTCTCTCTCTCTCTCTCTCATTCAGAGACAATTTTACGTCACTGCATTTTTCAATTTCTTCTTGTTTTTCTTAGTTCTAAGTAACAACTTTATCAATTATTCGTTTTTGTCTTACTTCTAGCACTTTTATTTTTATTACTTCTAATACTCGCCACGATTTACCTTTATTTTGTATAATGTTGGCCTGACATGAATTTAATGGAGTAACATGGTCAGTGAGGTTTCGTATAACCGACTGATCCTAATTTGTTTGGGACTGAGGCATAATTATAATTTCTGTATATAAGCCTTATACAATGCTATGAGATCTTTTTACCATTCTGAGTTGCCTTTGTAGATACATGATTGTTTTAAAACATATATTGCAGGATTGTCTTTGCTTAAAGTAGGTGGAAGGATGGTTTATTCGACTTGCTCAATGAATCCCATAGAGAATGAGGCCGTGGTTGCTGAGGTAACTCATTAGAAAAAATGCTGGCATATTTGTTCTTCCCTTATTTATATTTTATAAGGATAAAATTGCTGGCATATCAATCAACATTCCCTTGCTTATATTACTCTTTTATTCAACAACTATGCTACAATTCCAAGCCAGTGAGAGTATGTTCTATATCCTGTTTGATGTCACTCCATTGAGGCACTTCTCAATCCAATATTCAATAATTAAGGTTCTCTAGCACTAGTAGTTCTCCACATTTTCTACTGACACAAATTTCTAACACGATTAAAAAACTGCAGCAAAGCTTCTTAACATGGTAATTGAATATTTTGTACCAAGTATTGCAACCATTGCAGCATGTTTTCTTGCTTCATGTGACACTATGCATGGCTGATGATTAATCAGTATAATTTTCCTGAGAAACAGAACTTAGACATACATTACATACATGCACACACTCATATATGTAATTATGTATGTGTGTTGCCTTCTTATTTCGCAAGCACTTTAAAACTTGTTGTGCCTCCTCCCAAATTGTCTTTTGATGTTGCAGATCTTACGGAGATGTGGGGAGTCCGTTGAACTTCTTGATGTGTCTAGTGAGGTTCCACAACTTATTCGCAGGCCAGGTCTTAAAAAATGGAAGGTGTGGTAAAAAAAGTTCATCCTTAACCTTCATCTTTTTCTTCCATGTTATGTCGCGGACCAGGGGGCCATGTCCATTATAATCCATTATGTACGAAAGGAGATATAGTGGTGTTTGAAGATGCATTGTATATCCACAAAATGATCTCTTTTTTCAGCTTCTTATGTCACATGATTGTGGGATTTTGTTGTTTATATAGTTCATGATGCTATCAGTCTCAAATAATAGTCTATATCTGGTGAGAAAATTTGGGGAGTAAATCAATATGACCTCAGGAACTTTGATATCTTGTGAAATTTGTTTTAAGAACATACGAATATTTTGTGTGTGTTTCACACAGCTCTGTGTTATTTTTTTCTTCTGTGGGTGGAATATAAAGTTACATAGTCCTGCCATCCCAATTTGCTTGGTGGTGTTTGACTGAACATGGTGTTTAAGAAAAATACAAAGACTGATGACAGTCTTATAATACATAAAATACTAGAAGTGTTCCTAGTACCAAGCTATTTGCCAGTGGACGCTAGAACAGGCCATGTCAATGTAACAGTGCGTATAAAAATTACGGAATTAGTTTTTGAATATAAAATTATGTCAATCTTTTGGAAGGACAAAAAGGAAAGAGTGTCAAACAGATAGAGACAATGAGAATTTTGCACTATGATGTTTGTACTGATTCCAAGAATGCTTGGAGGTGATCACAACATTTAGTTGTCTCGACAGCTTTTCAATGATCTTATCTGTATTTATAAGCTCTATCGATCTTTTAATAGTGTGACCAGGAGCATAACAAAGATTAAAATGCGTTCTTAAAACATTTCAATTCCAGTTGTTCTAGACAGGATCCATTGCTTTATACTGCATGATTTGATTGTTGTTTGCTCATTTGTATGCACAGGTTCGAGATAAAGGAGCGTGGTGGACTTCTTATAAAGATGTTCCTGAGGGTCGTAGAAATGCAATTGTTCCAGGGATGTTCCCCTCTGGCAAAACCTATGTGGATGCATCTGAGAAGAATGATGATGCAACTAGAGACCAATTGTCTGATAATGGAAATAATGCTAATGCATTGAGGTGTTGGAAGATCCAGCAACTGCAGCTACGATCTCGGATGAAGAAGTTTCAACTCTACCTCTGGAACGTTGTATGAGGATAGTGCCGCATGATCAGAATAGTGGAGCCTTCTTTGTTTCCGTATTTCAAAAGCTCTCTCCTTTGCCGGGTGAGTTTAAAGTTTACTGTCTGTTCATTAGTACATTACTCAGAAAATTGAATCATTTGACATTTGATTGTTTCTGCAGCTGCAGCCTTCCAGCAGAAGAAACCTGTGTCTTCGCGAGGGAAGCCAAAATCCAGTGATGTTATTCAAGTGGAAAGTTTAACTAAGGTCAAAGAAGACGTGAATGTAGAGGATGTTAAGCCAGTGGATTCTGTTGGTACCCAAGAAGTGACTATGGATGATGCTGATATTCAAGATGAAAGTGTAACAACTAAGGTCAAAGAAGATGAAAATACCGAGGATGTTAAGCCAGTGGATTCCGTTGTTAGCGAAGATGTGACTATGGATGAGGCTGGCAATGGAACAGATGAAACTGCTTTGGATACTGAGCCTAGTGAAATATTGGAGAAAACCGAGAAAGAGGAAACTCAACCTTCAACTGATACAAGAGCTGAGCCCGAGACTGGGAGAGGGAAAAGAAAGTTACAAATGCAAGGCAAGTGGAGAGGGGTTGACCCGGTTATATTTTACAAGGAGGAGGCAGTTGTGAGTAAGATAAAGGATTTCTACGGTATCAAGGAATCCTTTTTATTCGAAGGACATTTGATTACAAGGAATAGCGATATGAACCATGTGAAGAGAATTTATTATGTGTCAAAGTCTGTGAAGGAAGTTTTGCATCTCAATTTTCTAGCTGGTCAGCTGCTTAAAATAGCTTCAGTTGGGCTCAAGATGTTTGTAAGTCTATCTGAATTCGACACTTCATTTCTCTTTGTGCGACTTTTCTCCAATTTGACACATAACTTCTCTTCGTGGGGATTTTATCACATTTGACACTTCTTTGGATTTTCTTGTCAAATTCGACTCGTAACTTCTCTTCGTAGAGCTTGTATCATAATAGTAAAAATTGCACCGACAATAACTAAATAGCAAAAGTGGCAACCCCCACCCACCTTGTGTTTCTTTTCTTTTTTTTTTAAAAAGAGAAGGAGCAAGAAGATAGAGGCAGGGTCTTTCTTTTCTCGTATCCTCCTGCCTATTGCACCATTTAGCTGACCTTTTTGCTTTGGTTCTTTCCACATTGCAGGAGCGCCAAACATCAAAAGATGGTGCATCTGCACCATGTATATTCCGCATATCATCTGAAGGATTGCCATTAGTGCTGCCACATATAACAAAACAAATATTATACGCATCTCCTGCAGACTTCAAACATCTTCTGCAGTACAAAAGCATTAAATTGGGTGATTTCGTGGATGCTGAATTTGGTGAAAAGGCCTCACAGCTGCTGATGGGTTGTTGTGTGGTAGTTCTGAACAAAGGTTAGTTCTAGTGTTTGGCCATGATCTAACAAATACGAAATTTCAGTATTTCAAGTGAAATCATGGTTTTTGTGCAAAAATATCGAACTATTTTCAAATATAATTTTCAATTTCAAGTTCTCTTTTTTCAACTTCAACCAAATACTGGCCAAACGCCTCCACATTTCCTGGAAAGAGTGCTCGTTGCTTTGCTTCTATTTAGTTTTGGTTGATCATTTCTTGCAGAAAATAAGACGCTGTCAGAGGCTCAAGCGGATCCATCAACTATCGCCATAGGATGCTGGAGAGGCAGGGCTAATATCTCAGTAATGGTCACTGCTCTCGATTGCCAAGAACTTCTCGAAAGGATGTCAATGGGTGTGGAGGAGGAAACAAAAGCGTCCTCACCAGAAATCAAGCCATCAACCAACAAGGCAGATGAAATAGTTGAAGCAGTAGAAGATGAAGTTACAGAAAACACAGAACAACCATGAGAAACACTCCTATTACAACACTTAACAATTTTGGAGGTTGCTATAGGTGTACCATAATTGCTTGTTTGTAGGTTACTCAAGTTTATTCAATATATCTACAATGATAATTCTTATTGTGTATTTTAGATTTTTATCAACATGTTGAATTAGTCAAGTACACCATAGTTATGACCATTGAGCCTAAATTTCGTTTCACTTTCTGCGGAGTGTGTATCAGAAACAACCTCTCTACTTAAGGTTTGCGTATGCTCGATCTTTCCTCAGATCTCACTTTGTGAGATTATATGAGTATATTGTTTGATCATTTGATATGGGGAACATATTGGTCCCACTGATGCAATCAACTTTCATCTCTTCATAAATACACCTTTATGGACAACCTTTCACATGTATGGATCCGAAGTCTTTGCTGTCCTTTTTGTCATTGCTGTATATAGATTCTCTGTTAGGTACACCAGAGATCTTGTATATTCTGTCCTCTATTTTTATTTTTTTAAAAGCGAAATTATATCAATAAACAGTGTCTAGCGGTCTTTTTATTTATAAAATTTGAGAACTTTCTAGTTGAAACCAATCCCTTGCATTTAAAAAGTGACTATATAGATGTATGTAAACACTATGTTGGAAAATTTACCAGTGAAATCTCACAAGTGAGGAGAGAATGGTATGTACGCAACCTCTACCGCTATCACAAGTGAGGAGAGAATGGTGTGTACGCAACCTTTACCGCTATCACAAGTGAGGAGAGAAGGTGTGTACGCAACCTTTACCGCTATCACCTTATGATATAGAGAGATTATTTCCGATAGATCCTCGAGTCGAAGTAAAATCAGTAGATATAATATGATCAGTAAAAAGATTTATGAATTCAGCTGCAAGTGTCTTAAGTGCAAACCATATAACTATTTCCTTTCATTAAAACAGTACAAAAATAACATCATACATATATAAACAAAAAGACTTTCAAGAATCACTATGAGATGAATTTTGAAATCTAACAACACCCAAAGAATGAAAAAGAAAACTCCAAATCCCAATATCTCAAAATCCTCTTCTTCTTTTTTCTGGCTACTGAGAAAAATTTCCAATATCTTAAGAACTACAGCATGCCTTCTTTTCTGGGATAACTTGTGCAGGACCAGGTACAAGAATTTTCTTTCCAGTTAATGAAGCAGGATTACCATTTGCTTGATCATCACCCGCGGCGAGATTCTTCTTGTTCACAATGTTGAAGATCTCTGTCAAAACAGTTACGAAGGCGTCCTCGACATTTGTGGCCTCCATTGCAGATGTCTCTAAGAAAAACAATCCCTCTTTCTGTGCAAATTCTTTAGCATCCTCGGTGGGAACAGCTCGTTGATCTTCAAGATCGGTTTTGTTTCCGATCAGCATAATCACGATGTTCTTGTCAGCATGTGCACGTAACTCTTCAAGCCAACGTGGGATGTGATCAAAGGTTTGGCGTTTTGTTATGTCGTAAACCAACAGAGCTCCAACAGCTCCCCTGTAATACGCGCTCGTGACAGCTCTATACCTGTTCATGACAACAAACCAATGATTGAGTGATATATAAGCTATTAAGACTCGGATCTACTGGGATTTTTGGAATGTCTAAGAGCACAGAATAGCTGCCCGTGTGGGTTAGAGCACATTATGGATTCAAACCCAACCATAGCAAAATGTTAGGTATTTAAGTGGAAACTTGCCAAACCGATTTCCAAACCGTGCACAATGCACTCGGATCGAAAGACGAAAAATTTAACAGGAACTGCTTGGAACCTCTTTTTCAGATTAAGTAATGTAACAGTGATAGACATCACTGGTTTATCCTCTAATACAAGATTGTTTCATTGTTTGGTTGAAAGCGACAACGATGGTGAATATCGAAACTCATAGTGGTGTAAATCCTTTACTATGGAGGGGGAAATTCATGCAGTCCTACAGTAAGATAAACAATTCTGAATCTCTGAGCAGCATGTATATGGGTTCAAACTTACAATTTCACCAATATCAAGCTTTTCCTCAGATGATTCAACGAAAATTCACAGCAAACGCAAAGGTCACTACACGGTTTTGCTAATATTGAAAACACATCACTAAATATCTTCTATGGTATCAGCAGCTTCAAACACAAAGCAAAAGAACAAGAAAAGCCAGATCAAAGTGAAGAAAACAGCATTATATAACAACAAACACACAATTCATTAAACTTCACAACTTAATGCACTAATATGTGCAGATCAAAAGTTGTGACTTTAACAATGCTTCAAAACAAGAGAACTAAAAAGAACCATTACAAGTGAAAAAGAAATGTATTCCCTTTCTTGCACTTTATATGACACTAATATTTGTAGATCAAAACAACTTCTTTTCTTGAACACCCATCTTCTCATACATTTCTAATAATAAAAAAGTTGTAAACTTCAACAACAAAACAAGAAAACTAAAAAGATTCAACTTTTTTTAGCAAAGAACCATCACAACTTTTTTCTTTAAACACCCATCTCCTCAATTCATTTCCAACATCAAAAAGTTGTAAACTTCAACAATACTTGCAGCAAAACAAGAAAACTAAAAAGATTCAATTTTTTTTTAGCAAAAACCATCCCAACTTTTTCTTCACACACCCATTTCCTCAATCATTTCCAATATCAAAAAAGTTGTAAACTTCAACAATACTTACATCAAAACAATCAAAATTAAAAAAAGATTCAATCTTTAGCAAAAAAAAACAACCCCATTTACCTTTCTTGGCCAGCAGTATCCCAGATCTGAGCTTTAACAGACTTATGCTGAATAACAAGTGTTCTTGTCTGGAATTCAACACCAATTGTAGCTTTAGAATCAAGACTAAACTCATTTCTAGCAAAACGAGCTAGTATTTGAGATTTTCCCACAGCTGAATCACCTATCAAAACAACCTTAAAAACATAGTCTATTTTCTGACTTGCATCACCATATCCACCCCCACTTGCCATCTTTGTTTTCCTTTTCAAAGAAAATTTTCTGTGTAAAAAATAGCAGAAAATGGAAGAAGAAAAGTGAGCAGAGACTAGAAAATAGAGAGAGCAAAAGGGGCAAAAATGTTGGCTGTCTTAACTAGGCTCTTCCTGTCACCGTGATGTGAACGGATAAATACTCATTCATATTTTTTAGATATCAAAATTAAGTTCTTTGACTATAAAGTTACTTTTATTAAAAAGAGTTTAATTATTAATATGAAATTTTTCAACATAAATTTAAATTTCATTAAACTTTAATACTATATATACATATATATCGAATATCGAATTGGAAAACAAAAAACTAAGCACTTGCTGTCACTTTGTATTTGTATGAACAAAACAATCTCCAATTATTATCATTTAAAGTATAGATTAAGGGTGTGTTTGGTATGGAGGAAAATGTTTTCTATGGAAAATGTTTTCCTGGAAAACAAGTAGATTTTGGACTTATTTTCTCATGTTTGATTGGTGAATAGAAAATATTTTCCGGAAAATGATTTTTATTGTTTGATTTATAAATGAAAAATATTTTTGAGAGAAATCTTTTATTTTTACTAGAGTAAAAAATAATTTATGAAATTAAAAATATTTTTTAAAATCAAAATTATTATTTTTTGGGGCGGTGGTGGGAGTGGGGTGGGGGCGGGGAGAGGGGAGGGGGTAGGAGTGAAAAAATAAAATTTGGAAGTTGAAAATATTTTTTTTAAAAAACATTAATTTTTTTTGGGGGGGGGGCTGGCCGAGGGGGGTCAGGGATCGGGTGAAAAAATAAATTTTGGAAATTGAAAAATATTTTTTTAAATTGATATTTCTCCCCCAAAAAATGTAATTTTAAATTGGAGGAAAGTTTTGGAAAATGTTTTCCTTAACTTTTGAAGGGAAGTCATTTTCCTTAATTTTGAGAAAAATGAGTTAATTTGAAAAACATTTTCCAAATTTTTGTCCCAACCAAACATGGGAAAATTGGAAAACATTTTCTTCATACCAAACACACTCTAAGGGATTGTAATTATTTTAGTTTGAGCTTTAAGTAGAGATAAAATCTTGTTAAGAATGTCATTCTTAAATAGGCTCTGCAATACGTGGTTTGAATTTAATCAAAGCTCTAATATGAATTCCAAATATTATGTGGGATTTTATTTTTTTGAATTATTGGATAATGAATTTGATGAGATTAATTTAAAATTATTCAATCTTAGGTGAAAATTAGGGTGATGAGTTGATTAGAGTATACTTGAGAAAAATCAATATAAATAGTTGAACACCCAATTATTTAAATATCTTATATGCATAATTAGTTATGAATACAATAACACCTCTACATATTAATATAGGTGAAACCATGAAATTTTATTATTTTATAGAGATATTATTTAATTGATAAATTAATATTTATTAATTTAAAGAATAGTTTGAGATTTGATGAATGTTAATTTTGATTATCTCAAAATCATTGTATTTTACTAATTTATGTATCATATTTATCAATTTCACATAAAAAAAATATCATACATAAAGTATAATGAATACATCATAATCATTGTATCTTATTAATTTCAACGTTGTGATATTGTGATAATAAGAGTTTTTAAGATGTATCATCGAACATAATTTATCGTAGGATATTAGAAGGCTATGGAGTGGGACAAAATGATCCAACAAAGATCAATGTTTTGGATGCTATTAATTATGCAATTCCTCTTTGAACAACAAATGTTCAACAAGTGACAATAGCAAATTATTTTCGATACGGTAAAAATCATTCGGGAGAAGCAATCTCGGAGAATCTAAATGAACCTACTGTGAAAACGTCATTCATGAACTTGAGGTCATGATTAATGATCTTGGTTACCATAGTAAAATGGTTGTCAATAACCTGTTGGATTATCCGAGTGAAAGTGATACTTGTTCAAGATGTTTAGAGTTTAGAAGAAATTGTACATACCATCGAAAAAATAATATTGGTGATGAAATTGAAGATGATATTGTACCTTTGGCACCAGATACGCGTAAGGAAACACTTATCACATCTAGAACTCTTCACAATTTTATGGTGCATTTCAAAAAGACAACACCATAGCTCTTGGATGCAATAAGAAAAGTTAGAGATGAGCTTCAACTATATTTAAATTTTAAGAAAACCCAGAACACAATATAATCATATTTCACTAAATTGTCTTAGATATATTTGTACTTTAAAGAATTATTAATTTATGATATTAATGGAACCATATATTTATATAAGGCTCTTTTGAAAATATATTATCTTATTATCTTATCAAAATTGATAATTTTTTTCATTGACCCAAGTCAAAACCGAAGAAAAATATTATTTTAAAGAGATTATTTATTTATCGAGTATTAATTTATAAAAGTTTTACTGTATTTAAGCTTGTATATCGATTTAAAAAGATAATGAATTTAATTGAATATTTGTATAATTAAAATCGATAGTCCAAATATAAACAAATTTTTATAATCCTACCCTTTATTATTTGCTTCCCATTAGTTACTAGCATTAGTTACTAGCCTTCTATAAGAGATCAAAAACCACAACAACATATCAGAATAGATTATTGAAAACAATAGTAAAATAAAGTATATAAAGTATTAAGGCTTCAAAATAAATAAATAAAAGTCTATTAGTAGCTCGAAGATCATAATGACAAACAGGACAAGAATGTCCATTTTATAGCCAAAGTTATAATGCAATGTTCATGAAACATACGTGAACACGGCATGCAAATTGTATGCATCTCCTTCTCCTTATACCTTATACTTTCCAAGCTCTTCGAAACAAATGACACAATCACTTTCTTCCCTTCAACCATAACAACTTTACTATGTCTGATATGAATAAAATCATATGAAAGCTCACATCCAAGCGTTGACGCTCCTTGTTACACTTATCGCCAATAATTACATGGATTTCTTCAATCATATCTTTAATGAAAGCTCGACAATCAATCTTATCATACACTTTATCCCATAATTTGTGGGAGAGATTATTTTTCAGAAAAAGAAAAAACTTTTCAGAAGATATGTATGTAGCCGAATGGAAAAGTTTGATATGTAGTGATATGCTATGAGTTTTCTCTACTTTGTCGACTGGTGGGTAAATTATAAGTAGTAGAATCGATTATTGCTACTTAATTCTTGAAAAATTCTGATATTTGTATTTAAGACAGGAGTATTGTATTCTGCTCTACTTAATTTACTAACCTTAATATATGATGCTTTTTATTAAGAGTTACACAGTTTGAGATACCTTGTTATACGATATTAGCTTTGTTAATAGTTCAGAATGAAACTAATAATATATTAGCTTTGTTGATAGTTCATAATGAAACTAATAATATATTAGTTTTGTTAATAGTTCATAATCAAACTAATAATCACATCGATTTTAAGGGAGGCATGGGATTTTTTTTTTTGATAAAAAATAACCTAAATTAATAGAAGAAAAATTTAACTATTTGTTATTGGATAATGAAAGACTGTTAAACATTATAATTATAATATATATTATATTAAAACATGAAGGTGGATATAATTTTTTTTGGCCCTTAAGGCTTAATCTTACTATAGATAAAAATATTATTTATAATTTTCTAATTTATATTTAGGACTTTAAAATCAACTAATTATTAAATCTTTCCTTATTCGTAATTTAAAAAAAATATTTGATAAGAATCTAAAACCAACTAAGATTCTAATTATTTCCACGTTTAGGATTCTTTTAGGCGTAACTTTCGCGTATAACAAACACAAAAAATATATTCGTATGTTATAGCTATAGTTTGCATAATTGTGCTTTATAGTAAACATGATTTGTATAATTCGCTACAAATATTCAATTTCACAAATTGTTTTATAAATTCATTTATACATTGTAATTTATATGATAAGATTTGTATTTATATAATTATAAGTGTATCGGACGAAAATATATATATTTGTATTTGTATATACACTTTCTCTCGCTTTATACAAACACAAATACATTTTATACTCAAAATGTATATAATTATTAATTGTATAAAATGGTTAATTGTATAATAAATCAAATGGCAAAAAAAAAATATTTACTACGAATTTCAATTAAAATAAATTATGATTATAAAATTTAATTTGAATCTAACAGTGTACTATTTCATACCATTTATTACAAAGTATCAACTAATTAATTTTAACCCCCCAGTCCCCTACGTTTTGTCTTTTTCTTTGCTTAGGTTTAGGATAAGTTTGATATTAAACATTATAGTTTTATTAATTTTATTATGTATTCTTTAATTTTCACGAAACTTGTTCCTGGATCCCAAGGAAAGAGTGCAAAAACAACAATAACAACAATAAGATAGTATAATAATCAAAATATAATTAACAACATATCAAGATAGAAAATCTGATTAAGGGCTTCAAATAATATATACTTTATTTCACTAGCTCAAATTTCTATATTTATGTAGCTCGGAGATAATAACGACAAATAGGGCAAGAATGTCCAATTTATAATCAAGTTATAATGCAATCTTCATGAAACATATGCGAGCATGGCATGCATATCCTCTCTATCTCTCCTTTCCAAGTTTTTTTAAACAAATAATACAATTAACATTATTTTCATCGTTCTCCATCTTTTGTATCTTCACTAAGTCTGACACGAATAAAATCATACGAACGCTCACATTCAAGCGTTGACGACCCTTGTTATACTCATCACCAATAATTCCATGGATTTCTTCAATCATATCATCAATAAAGACTCGACGATTATTTTTATCAAACACTTCACCCCATAATTTTTTGTAGAGGTTATCTTCCATGACACGAAAGAACTTGTCGCGTGACATGTATGTAGCTGAATGGAAAAGTTTGATTTGGAGTGATTTACTATGAACTCGTCCAGTAAATATTATATTTAATCGAAATTTAATTTATAATATAGGTAAATTAGACGGAGAATCAGTATTATTGTTATTGATACTTATTTCTTGACAAATTTTGATCTCTGCATTCCGTTCCGGATCACAGTAATTCATAAACCAATCGGGACGGCAATGTTTCAATTTCTTGACCTTCGACATGTCACGTAGAAAACTCAATCTACTACTGATGTTATTATATAGTTGAAAAGCTAATCCTAGACCAACTCAATTTAGGAACCTGAAATAAATTGGGAAAGAGAGAAAAAAAAAAGGGGTTAGTCTTTTTCTTTGTTTAGGTTTAGGATTAGTTTGACATTAAACATTATAGTTTTATTAATTTGATTATGTATTCTTTAATTTTACTGAAAATGTATATACTTTTCTAAGTTCTATTTATTTGTTGGTATTACATGATATTTGATTTTACATATCATTCTTAATTTTTACATTGTGTTTCTAATTTTCGTGTATTTTTATTTTGTGATTTGCGAATTTGAAAAATTATTTTAAAATGACAAAGTAAATGTTGAAGGAAATTTCTTGTACTACTATCATATATTCATTTTGGTATCTTATTTAGATATAATTTAATTCTGGGTGGTCATTCAACATATATATATTTATATCTTGAGGTTATTTTTAATTTTTGTCATTCAACACAAATCTTATTTAGCTAAAGTTTTTCCCTTAGCTAGACATATGTATCATAACATCGACACAAGTTATGTCGAACATAACGAAACTTTCACCACTCAACATAAAAGAACGATTTATGAGCTAAAAATATTATATAACTTATGTCAAATGAAATATGTATGAATATTTTATGCCAAACTTTCAACATTAAATCACTAATTACATGTCCATAAACTATATAACTATTTTATATATTTGATACATAACAATATTTAAAACCTCTTACAATAGGTCTAAACTTTTCTTTACCCTTAATAATACAAAGAAAAATTAACCTATATAAAATGACCATCCCAAAAACAATAACAATATTTCCCCACTTAGAATAATTTAATTCTACTTGAAAAATATCTCTCAATATTTCATCACGAGTAACTATTATAGCCAATCCACTTTTTTTAAAATATGTAAAAGTTTCATATTCATTTTTATAAAAACCTTGAATTGCATATTTGTGGAAGGATAAATAGTACATTGGATATTTCCAAATTGGCATTGGAAGTTCATTTGGCAATCGAAAAAACCCTCCTGTTAGAATCATTATTCCTTGAATTCCGGCACCTGTAAATTTAGAGATGGCAAAATCAACTTATTTTTTAAAAACATTTAATATATATGCATGAGTTTAATAGGGTTGATAATTATGATCTATATTGTTCGAATTGAGTCTATCAAAAAGTACATTATATTTGAAGGTTACGACATGTTTGTTGACTTTGTTCAATGGATTGAACGAACTGACTCAATAAACTAAACTATTGATGAATCAAAATAGGTCAAAATAGTGTAAACAATCGAGTCAAGACGCAAACAATAATCACACATGCAACAACAAAAAATTATGGAAATTTGAAATTTAAGAAAAATACATTAGCTTTCATGTTTTATTTGTTCTTTTTTTTAAAAAAAAAAAAAGAGTTGTTTATTACGTTTATCGATGACATTTACTATCAGAAAATCACTAATTTCTATTATATCTATCAAAATTTGACTCATTGACAATATTGAAAATTCTTAATCGACGAGCCAAATTCTGATGAGATGTCTGTCCAAAATTAGCAATTTTTTGATAGTAACTTTTCAAATCATTCAAATTTGACTCGACACGCTCTTTTACCTGTTATAATTCCCATGAGGTAGTCAGGGACAATACTTGCAACAATCATCATTAGGCTCTCAACTAGCATCATGCAAGCAAATAACATTAGGAAAAAATAGGCAAATTTATCAATCCCTTTTTGAACATCAGCAAGATAATAAGCCACAGCTCCAGGAATCAAAGAGATCAATAACAAGAATGGTGATGATGATAATGTGTTGCCAATCACAAATGCACCCACACCATAGTGTCCATTTAGCCTTTCGCGCGTAAAAAGCTGAAATTTACACGATCAGATCACTATGATACGTATAATTAATTGATAATCGAATATAAATATTAACGTACGTAACGAACATGTTATAATAATATAGAACAAAAACAAGATGGGCAAAAAGAATATTACTTTCATTTCCTCTACAAAAGAAGGGAATCCACCAATTGCCATGAATGTCAAGAAGCCAACCACAAATACAAGCATTGAGCTTCTAGCCTGCCAAAGGGGAAGAATTATCTAATGTATAAGTTCATCAAATCTTGGAAAAAGGTATTTTTCTTTGTTTCTCATGACTCAGCTGTCTAGTTTTGGGATCTCGATTAGTTCAAATTCATATGGTGTAAGACACATTAAATGTTGGGTGGTCTTGGGCCTTCTCAACTCAAAAGCTAGCTCAAAGGTTGAGGCTTTCCCTCACACTTATAAATTGACCACCAGCCCCTTCCACTTCCGATGTGGGATAACCCAACAATCTCCCCCTTCACACATCGGGCCTTGGGCTGGAGAAAACGACAACCCAGTTTCTTCCGGTGGGCTGAGACTTGTTGCCACCCTGGGCTCTGATACCAATGTTGGGTGGTCTTGGGCCTTCTCAACCCAAAAGCTAGCTCAAAGGTTGAGGCTTTCCCTCACACTTATAAATTGACCACCAGCCCCTTCCACTTTCGATGTGGGATAACCCAACACTAAAGAGGGTGCATCATACACACCCTATTAGGATTTTTTTCATTTTAAGACTCGGACCTGAAAACTCTTGTTAAGGCCAAAGGGATCGTATACATTAATTCCACCATGACCCTTGGGTCCACAATTCTTGGTTACTTGAAAACTCTAGAAACTTTGGTGGGAGTATTTCACCCTTAACCAGGTCTCGGGTTCGAGCCCTGGATATGGAGAAAATCCTGTTGGGAGCGCCACCCCCGAATGGGTCATGCAGTGCGAGATCCGGATTTAGTCGGAGCTCCAATGTGGGCTCCGGACACCGGGTGTGAAACCAAAATAAAAAATAAAAAAATACACCGTCTTAGTTACTTCCTCCATCCCAAAATAGTTATCACATTTCGCTTCTCGAGAGTTAATTTGACTAATTTTTGGATCGATTGGATTAGTTTAATTTTTTAAAATTATAATTCAGATATTTAAGAACTGTATGAAAAGTACTATGTTGTAGTTTTTCTCTTATCAATATGATGAAAAAATCTATCTTAAAAAATCTATCAAAATTCATATAGATCGACTCTCGAGTAGCAAACTACGACAAATACTTTAGGACGAAAAAATATAGCTCATTAATTTACCTAATGAATTCAACTTCTATAAATCGATAGCATAAAAGTAATTATGTGTCTAGATAAAAAAAAATATAGTATCTCTGAAAAAAATTAACTATCTTATCTTACTTATTATAAATCGTTAAAATATACTGACAGCGTAGAAAAATATTTACCTGAATTGAACCATAATCCGAGCCCATTTCATGAAAGATCGTGCCAATGCACAAGCAAAGTGCAAGATAAATAAGTAATCGAAGCCAATAATAGCCTAAATCACGATACATATTGACAAAAGATCTTTGCATTAGAACTCTGCATTGTGTGATGAATCCTGCTTGACTTTCCTTATTTTCGAGCAACCTTCCATTCTACTACATAGACACGTGAAAACAAGTTAAAATTTGCTACGAGCTATTTAGCGATGAATTTTGAGGATATTTTTACCTTTTGACAAATTGTGAGAACCCTTTGCTTAACATTAAGGCAAGCTTCTGATGATTCATATGACATAACAAGAGTTTCAATTGCTTTGCTTGAGCTAATTATGTTTTTGCTAAATCCTTCCTCAATATCCTAAATTAATCAAATAAGCAATATTATATTTCAAAGATTAATAAGACATAAAACTTGTACTAAATTAATATAAAATACATAATTGATTGTAATTAAAAAAAATTAACTTACATCAAAATCTTTGTTAATTGTTCTAAGATAGTGATCAGAAGGGTTCCTCATATATGGGCAAGGAAATCCATTGATAGCAAAAAACTAAGAGCAAAAAATAAGAGGTGAAGATCCATTAGTAAATCCATCAATATTGTACCATTAGATTACGATTGAACAACTATGTTTGATACGACAGAAATCATGATTTTTTATGAAAATGATATGATAATTGGTGAATTAAAAAAATGTGGTAAGAAAATACATGCTCAAAATTAATAATAATATTAGCAAGTATGAGAGCATTTTGATGAAACCTTTTAGTAAAACAAATAATAAAGCATCCCGCGTTCAAGCAAGATCTACAGAAAGGACGCACTCCAAGAGATCGAGTGATATGATAGTCTATCCTAACATAAGCATCATTAATTAATTATATGACTCATAACTATATATGACATATAGGTCATACGGTAACAACTTTATTGTCATAGCAAGAATGAAAAATTAAAAGCTAAGATAGTTATAAGGAAAATGACTTTCGCCTCATGCCACAAGTGAAGTCATTTTCCCTTATGATTGAAAACATTTAATTTCTCAATAATCAAACACCAGAATTAAATATTATTTTGAAAATGACTTCAATTGTATCAAACATTTTAAAGGTTAAAGTTCTCTAACCAAATATACCTACATACCTCATTTGCTTTGGAACTTGAGCCAAAATAAATGGTTTTACCATAAGATAGAAGGCAAAGATTATCAAATAGCTCAAAAACTTCACTACTAGGTTGATGAATTGATGCCACAATAGTCCTCATATCTTGTTGTGCAATCTTGATAATTCTATTCATCACATGATAAGATGCAGCACTATCCAAACCACTTGTTGGTTCATCAAGAAACAATAATTTTGGTCTTGTTAATATCTCAATACAAATACTAACTCTTCTTTTTTGTCCACCACTTAATCCTTTTAAACTCCATCCACCTATTCTTGTGTTCATTGCTTCTTGTAATCCCATTTCTTTTATTGTTTCATCTGCTCTTTCTTTCTTTTCATGTAATGACATTGATTCAGGGAGTTGTAATTGAGCTGAATAATATACTGTTTCTTTTACTGTCAGTGTTGTCATTAGTGTGTCATCTTGTGTCACATAGGCCTATGTAGAAGGGGCAAAAAAGAAAGAGAGTTTTGAGTCTTACGCATCGACGATGTAAAAAATGTATTTACTAGAATTGAGATTCAGAAAAAGAGTTTTGAATTCTATTCATCGACGATGTAAAAAATGTATTTATTAGAATTGGGATTCAGAAAAAGAGTTTTGAATCATATGCATCGACGATGTAAACAATATATGTACTAAAATTGGGATTCAGAAAAAGAGTTTTCAGTTCTATGCATCGATAATGTAAAAAAGATATCTTCTAAAATTGAGATTCAGGTTATTTAAAAGATACTTACATGTAACTTGTGTTGACACCCAATTTTGGCCTAACATTTTAAAAATTCATAATTTTAAAGTTTTATTTATTTAATAGCTTAGAATAATTTTTTTTATATAATTTTTAATAAGTTTATCAATAACTATCTTTATTTATCAAAATTTAGGATTTTTTGTTAGTTAATTTTTAAAATTGCATTTCACATGTCATTAGTTACGTTCATTATATTATTTTAAAATTCATTTTATTTGTTACATTTGTTAATATTTATGTTGAATTTAGCACAATCTAAAATTTATCCAAATACGAAAAAAAATAATTAAAATTTAGGAATTCTATTAATAATTTTGGGCCTACAATTTCAAGCCCACACATTTGGGTCCATTGCATTTTATTTGTTTATGTTAAAATTGGTGGTGGATAAATGAAAAATTGGGGAATTTTTTTGAGGAAGAGGGGGAAAACAACCCTAATCTCTTCCACCCTTTTTCCCTCTCTCCGCCTCCCTCTTCTCTTCTCCCTTCCCTCTCCTTGCAGCCCCCTCACTCCTTCATCGACCCTCTCTTCCGTTTCCCCTCCTCTCTTCTTTTTCCCCCTCTCCGCCTCCCTCTTCTCTTCTCCCTTATGCCTCTCGTTCATCTTTTTTGCAGGCAGCAGCAGCGGAGAGCAGCTCCAACAACCAAACCAGTAGCTCCGGCGAGGAGTTTAAAGCTCCGATGAGCCGAAAATAATAATAATAATAATAATAATAATAAAGGCCCGTCAATTCCTTCCCCTCTTCCCCTTAACGATTTTATTTGTTTTGCAGGTACTTCGGGAAGATCTCAAAACTCCAGTTCCGACCAGCGAACAACAACGGTAACGACCAACAATTGAACGATCTAACGTCGGAGGACACCAACAACTTTATTTCCGGCAAGGTTTGGGTTTTCGCTTCTTAATCTAACTAAAATTGATGTTATTTTACTTTGTTTTTGCTATTTTGTTGCTATATTTAGTTGTGTTTCAGTTCGTTTATTTTTATTATTTTTTTTAGGTTTGGCCGGAGAGGCTCAAAGTCCGGCCACCTTTATTCCAACTTTTCTGCTCAAGTTTAGCACTATTTGCATATTTTTTGTTTGATATTGTTAATTATTTTTTTTGTTTTGGTGACTATTCTAATTTTGACATTGTTGGATATATTTTAAAGTTACTTTTGCTGTTAATGTTTCATTATTATTATTAATTTATTTATTTTACTGTTTGCTTTCCAATTTTTCATATGTTTGTAGTTCTTAACCCAAATTTCATTGTGGTATCGATTTTTTTCTGTTTCTCTTTATTTTAATACATTTTGGATCTGTTCATGTTATTTATTGATGAGTCTGTTCATATTTATTCATTTACATTGCTTTATTTCACAAATTTGGCCGGCAAAAGGTTTACTCAGGCAACATTGATGTTTGATTCTTTGTCACATTCTTTTGTCAAAAGTTGAACTTTTGTAAATGTCCTTTATTTGCTTTTCCTCACGTGAATACCACTAATGTCCCATTTGCTTTCATTCAATGCATTATTAATTAGTTATTATTTTATTATTTTATGTTTGTTAATATTTATTTCTTGTAGTTTAGTTGATAGATGAAAATGGCCGATGAAGAAATTACCGTCGATTTTCAAGGCCTTCAATGTTAATAAGAAGGATTTTTATTTTTAAGTTATTATTTCATATATTCAATTTTATTCATATTTATTTATTACTAACATTTTTACCAAGTGTGTTTACAGGTACCCCGAAGTTGCTTTTCATTGAAGTTATTCGAATTAAGTTCGAATTATACTCTTTATTCAATATTTTGTATATATATTACGTTAGGCAAACTTTAGGTCGTTTCTTATATTTTCTTATTTTATTATTTGTGTATATTACATGTTTATTATTTTTGTACATTATTTTATTTTCCTCCTCAATTTGAAAAAAAATGAATTCAGTCGGGACCCACATTTGTGGATTTCGAAGGATGCCTAACCCCTTTCTTTCGGAATAATTTGAACCCCTTACCTAGAATCAAATTGGTTTCGTAGATCATTTAATGGTTTCCTAGTTTTTTTCCTAAAATTAGGTGGCGACTCTTTTTTAAACTCATTCATTTTTAAAACTCACTAAAATTGAATCAATTAATAATTTTTCGAGTTGTCGCGACGTTTCGCCCTATTTGAACAGAGTAGGGATGTAAACAGAATGGCGACTCCGCTGGGGAGTATTCAGAGGTTTTAACCAATATGAATTTAATTTTTTTTTCAAATTGAGGAAATTTTTGTTTTATTATTATATTATACCTTGTATTTTTTATATTTCGCTGATTATTTGTTTATTGTATTTATTCATTATTTATTTTATTGTGTGTATATTATCATTGCATTCATGGCATAATATTTTCCGTCAAACGACAATTATTTTATTTCCACTAAAGGACGATTATGCGGGTTCGCAGTCGTTCATTAACCAAAAGTTTCTCGGGGCACCCTGACGAGTGTAGTTGGCTACTTGATAGTCAACGATCGTTAACTGTCCCAGCCCAAGTAGTCCGCTTGGGTTACCTTTTCCACTCTAAATACAACCAACTCTTAGTCGACTAGCGTAGAGCGAAACCAAATCCCGAATTTAGCGCATTGAACTAGGACGATCCAAACACCCAAGGCGTGTTGGGTCCATTAGAAAGACCACCTTCAGTCCATAATGGCCTCCGGCCTAAACGGACAATCACAATTGTCTGTAATTTGAAGGATGTATACGACATTTGACAAACCATGGTCTATCTGATTAGAGAGTTATTTTAATAGTCTATTTTTGTCAAATTCGGTTATTCACAAGCTATCATTTCATCCAAAAGTGTTGACAATCGAAGATGACAACAAGTTCAAGAGAGAGTACCTTTCACAAAGGCTTAGAATAGGATGGTACCCCTGCGTGGGATTGAATATTTGTATTTTTTTTTCCCCCTTACTTCAAATTCTATTTCATTTATTCATAAAATTGTACTAAGTGTTTTGAGAGACAATGGAAAGTTGTCAAAGGGCGTAATACATCCTTCAAATCGATAGGCCTACCCTAGGCATAAAAGGGTCACATATTTGTATAGGACGCGCAATAATTGTTTGTATGTTATGTGATATATTTCAGTTTGTCTTAAATCAAAACAGTATTTATGTGTTTTATTCATTATTTGTGTGATATTTTGCCTTATCCATTATGTACAGGAACTAACACTCTTACATTTTGAGTTGTTCTTCTTCAATAGCAAAAAATTAATTTATGTCCAAATTCAGAAATCATTATTTGTTCGAAGTTGCAAGAGACAAGAGGATTAGCGAAATTCGAGTCCTTGTATTTCACAGGACATTAATATCAAGTCAAAATGATAAATCAGGGGAGTATTTGACTATGAGGTCGCATCCATTTATTTATATCATTATTTGGCATGATGTTCCTGCTCTCACATATTTCTCATATTTTTGTAGGAATACCTCCCCGACATCAGTCGGGGATGGTCATAACAATGTCTCAATCTCGTGAAAATTGGAAGAGACAAAGGTCCAAGAAAATATCCAAAAAGAGTACAACAAATCATTACTGTAGAAATACGTAGGTTACATTCAACAGATAGTATAAATATTGACGATTAAGAGGCTTTAAAACATATTGGTGCGGGAAAAAAAAAGATGTCTAAATCTTTAAATTCTTATATGCCTTATATGGACGAATTACGCGAACCTAATTCTCATTTTAATGAGATACGTAGGCAACCTTTCTCGGATTCGGTATTATCTTCTCCAAAAGTAAAAAAATAAAATAAAATAGTTTGTGCATATTTTCCAAGTCATATCTGAACGAACTACGCGAACCTGATTCTCATTTTAATGAGATACGTAGACAACCCTTCTTGGGTTCGGTATTATCTTCTTCAAAAAAAAAAAATAGTTTGTGCATATTTTCCAAGTCATATCTGCATGAACTACGCACACCTGATTCTCATCTTAATGAGATACGTAGGCAGCCCTTCTCGGGTTCGGTAATCATTCTTTCAAAATATAAAATAACTTGTAAATAATGTAAGAGTCACGTCTTCAGCTCGGTCGGGACCTATGTAGTTAAGAGCATGTAATATATTCGATATGATGAAAAAGACTGACTTTGTGGTAAACTATAGATTTTCGTGGTACCTCTTATCTGTACTTTTGTGATGCTTGAAAATTCTCTTACATGCAATCAAGATAAGAATAAAACTAACCTTATGTTTCATGTGCATTGTGTGGTGAGCTTTTGATCAAAGTTCAATTGTGTTACACTGTTGATCTAGAACTTGACCTGAATGTTTTTCGAGGCGAAATCCTGAGTAATGTTTGGTTTGAGAAAGGATTGTAGGCCTTTTTTGACCCGGTTGTGTCTTTCAAATCCTACCAAATTACATTAATCCCTATTTTTCCCACTTTGAGCCTAAAACCTTTCTTTGGACAACCACATCTTAACCACTACCCTTTTAAGTGCTTACAAACACTATCCTCTCTTGGCCCAACCTTCTTGAATGAACCAAGAATGTGCAAATTATAAGAGAAGATCCATGTTTGAAATTTTCGAAAGCAAAGATATCGAGTCTCCCAAGCCAATGAAGCAAAAGACTTCTAGAGAAAAAAAAAGGGAAGTAAGAAAAGGTGAATGAAATAAAGAAAGACAAAAATATCCTTACAAGGTCAATGAAAGGTGGGAAGGAAAATACTCCAATAAAAAGGAAAAAAATTTATAAGAAAGTAGTGAAATAAAAGAAAAGCTCCAAGAAATAAGGACTCAAAAGAAGTCAAAACAAAGAGGGAAAAAAATGGAAAAGCTCCAAAAAATGAGAACTCAAAAGAAGTCGAAACAAGGGGGATGAAAAAAGAAGAAGAAGGGAAAAACTTCAAAAATGAGAATTCAAAAGAAGACGAAAGGTGGGAGAACAATGAAGAGGATCTGACGTCAAAGGCGTACCAATCATTAAGAGCACAAATTCTGTGTAACACTCAAGGAGGAATTAAGTCACCTTTATTCCAAATAAATATCATACACATCCCTAAGCCTACGTTACAAGCCAATAACAAGCCCTACATGATCTCATTCTAAATATTCTTACATTAGTGGAGATTTACATAAGGGTCAAGCCTATGGTATCACAGTTGTATGCATTGAACATTCTTGTGAGTGTGAGTACACTTTGAAAATGTCCTAAAATCAAATGTTTCAAATATGTGTGAAATAGGACAAGTCTTTTTCGTGAGGCACTTGAAACATGAGGATTGATATAATTCAAAACCTTTGTTTGAAGCAAGATGAACAGATCATGTTGATCCTTAAGTATATTGGAGGTACCATTTGAAGCTGTAGGAATTACCTTAAATTCAAATTTAAAAAAAGAAGAAGAGAGATTTACCTGCAATCTTAATTGTTGGTACCAATTGTAGTGAAAGTTTTGACTATCTCATCACATTCTTTATTTTTCAAAAAAAAAAAAAAAAAAAGTGAGCAAACACTCATTCTTTAATATTTTAAAACCTTTTAAAAAATCTTTCAATTTTATAAAAAAAAAAATGCCTTTTGAGTTGTTTATTGTAAACAAGTGTCATCATGTTAATCTTGTATGTGTGAGAGTCCTATTTTACATCATGCGATTTTCCGTCCCAAAATTTGACATTTTTTTTAATCTCTAGGCTTTAGATATCACATGGGATATTATTTCCTATTTCATCATGTTCATATTGTACATTTTCTACTGATGATCTTCTTTCAGATTCTTTGCAGTACTCATCATCCACAAGATTGGAACTACATTTGACCTGATTCCTGGATCAACAGGATATGTAGGCGCCACGAAGGCTCGGTCATATACCCAGTGTGATTATTATTTCTCCTTACAATAAAAACTAGGACAGAATTTTTGAAAATATCTCAAAAATTCTCAATAGAGGTGTTATCGCCAACAAGTCAAGATTGAAGATCATTTTGAGATTTGCCAAAATTCTAACTGGGACAAATTTTTGAGGAAGACCTCAAAATTCTGATAAGTACTGCGAGAAGCTTGATGGCAACTACAAAAATCATGCATCGCGAGTCAATATTCATGCATAGCGGAAAATCATGCATCGCAAATTAATATTCATGCATCGCGAGAAGATTTTATTCCTCGCAAAAGTTTACATATTGCAAGAAGATTTCATACCTTGCTGAATTTATGCATCGCGAGAAGATTTCATCCCTCGAAAAATTTTATGCATCGCGAGAAGATTCCATCCCTCGCAAAAGTTTATACATCGGAAGAAGATTTCATACCTTGCGGAATTTATGCATCACAAGAAGATTTCATACCTTGTGGAATTTATGCATCGCGAGAAGATTCCATCCCTCGCAAAATTTATGCATTGCGGGAAGATATTCATGCCCCGCAGAAGATCATGCATCGAGAGTCAATAATCATGCATAGCGGAAAATCATGCATAGCGAGTCAATATTCATGCATTGCAAAAAAAAATAATAATCATGCATCGCGAGTCAATATTCATGCATTGCAAAAAAAAAAAAATCATGCATCGCGAGTCAATATTCATGCATTGCAAAAAAAAAAAATCATGCATCGCGAGTCAACATTCATGCATTGCAAAAAAAAATTAAAAAAAATCATGCATCGCGAGTCAATATTCATGCATTGCAAAAGATCATGCATCACAAGTTAATATTCATGCATCGCGAGTTATTATTCACGCATCGTGAGAAGATTTCATACCTCGCAGAAATTTATGCATCGCAAGAAGATTTCATACCTTGCGGAATTTATGCATCACAAGAAGATTTCATACCTTTCGAAATTCATGCATCGCGAGAAAATTTCATTCCTCGCAAAATTTATGCATTGCGGGAAGATATTCATGCCCCGCAGAAGATCATGCATCGCGAGTCAATAATCATGCATCGCGAGTCAATATTCATGCATTGCAAAAAAAAAAATCATGCATCGCGATTCAATATTCATGCATTGCAAAAAAAATCATGCATCGCGAGTCAACATTCATGCATTGCAAAAAAAATTAAAAAAATCATGCATCGCGAGTCAATATTCATGCATTGCAAAAGATCATGCATCACAAGTTAATATTCATGCATCGCGAGTTATTATTCAAGCATCGCGAGAAGATTTCATACCTCGCAGAAATTTATGCATCGCAAGAAGATTTCATACCTTGCGGAATTTATGCATCGCGAGAAGATTTCATCCCTCGCAAAAATTTATGCATCGCGAGAAGATTTCATCCCTCGCAAAAGTTTATACATCGCCAAGAAGATATTTGCATTTAAGTCGCATCTATTCGGAGGTGAAGGATGTGCACCATATCTTTTCAACGTTCAAGTCGGTGAAAACTTGCGTTGAAAGATATTTACATTTAAGACGCATCTATTCGGAGGTGAAGGATGTGCACCATATATTTTCAACGTTCAAGTAGGTGGAAACTTGCGTTGAATGATATTTGCATTTAAGACGCATCTATTCAGAGATGAAGGTTGTGCACCCTATCTATTCAACGTTCAAGTCAGTGAAAACTTGCGTTGAAAGATGTTTACATTTTGTCCTACCGATAGACATACATTCAAAATCCTACCGATGGATAATCTTTTCATTTGTCCTACCGATGGACATAAATTCAAAATCCTATCGATGGATAATCTTTTCATTCGTCCTACCGATGGACATGCTTTCAAAATCCTACCGATGGATAATCTTTTCATTTGTCTTACCGATGAACATACATTCCAAATCCTACGGATTGATCATCATCTTCATTCGTCCTACCAAGGGACCTGTATTTATCTCCATTTATCGTATCATAAGAGATGCTACCCATTTTCTTTTAGTTTTGCCTATAATAATGAGTTTTATCTTTGTTTTTTTTTAGAACATTCTAGAGGATGCACTGTCAGAGGAGCCACATGTGCGAATTACTTCAACAAAGACGCAACAAAGCGTGGAGCCTTTTAGATGCGAGTTCGGGATTGACTTCCACTATATTTTCACCGCACTTCTCTAGAAAGGTCATGCGTTCGGTCAAAATTGGGTTTGTCAATTTTCGTTGCCCACGATTTCTTTCATCAATCATACACAACGAAAGGGACAGCTGTTGACACCCAATTTTGGCCTAACATTTTAAAAATTCGTAATTTTAAAGTTTTATTTATTTAATAGCTTAGAATAATTTTTTTTATATAATTTTTAATAAGTTTATCGATAACTATCTTTATTTATCAAAATTTAGGATTTTTTGTTAGTTAATTTTTAAAATTGCATTTCACATGTCATTAGTTACGTTCATTATATTATTTTAAAATTCATTTTATTTGTTACATTTGTTAATATTTATGTTGAATTTAGCACAATCTAAAATTTACCCAAATACGAAAAAAAAATAATTAAAATTTAGGAATTCTATTAATAATTTTGGGCCTACAATTTCAAGCCCACACATTTGGGTCCATTGCATTTTATTTGTTTATGTTAAAATTGGTGGTGGATAAATGAAAAATTGGGGAATTTTTTTGAGGAAGAAGGGGAAAACAACCCTAATCTCTTCCACCCTTTTTCCCTCTCTCCGCCTCCCTCTTCTCTTCTCCCTTCCCTCTCCTTGCAGCCCCCTCACTCCTTCATCGACCCTCTCCTCCGTTTCCCCTCCTCTCTTCTTTTTCCCCCTCTCCGCCTCCCTCTTCTCTTCTCCCTTATGCCTCTCGTTCATCTTTTTTGCAGGCAGCAGCAGTGGAGAGCAGCTCCAACAACCAAACCAGTAGCTCCGGCGAGGAGTTTAAAGCTCCGATGAGCCAAAAATAATAATAATAATAATAATAATAATAAAGGCCCGTCAATTCCTTCCCCTCTTCCCCTTAACGATTTTATTTGTTTTGCAGGTACTTCGGGAAGATCTCAAAACTCCAGTTCCGACCAGCGAACAACAACGGTAACGACCAACAATTGAACGATCTAACGTCGGAGGACACCAACAACTTTATTTCCGGCAAGGTTTGGATTTTCGCTTCTTAATCTAACTAAAATTGATGTTATTTTACTTTGTTTTTGCTATTTTGTTGCTATATTTAGTTGTGTTTCAGTTCGTTTATTTTATTATTTTTTTTAGGTTTGGCCGGAGAGGCTCAAAGTCCGGCCACCTTTATTCCAACTTTTCTGCTCAAGTTTAGCACTATTTGCATATTTTTTGTTTGATATTTTTAATTATTTTTTATGTTTTGGTGACTATTCTAATTTTGACATTGTTGGATATATTTTAAAGTTACTTTTGCTGTTAATGTTTCATTATTATTATTAATTTACTTATTTTATTGTTTGCTTTCCAATTTTTCATATGTTTGTAGTTCTTAACCCAAATTTCATTGTGGTATCGATTTTTTTCTGTTTCTCTTTATTTTAATACATTTTGGATCTGTTCATGTTATTTATTGATGAGTCTGTTCATATTTATTCATTTA
Source organism: Solanum lycopersicoides (assembly GCA_022817965.1). Classification (NCBI taxonomy): domain Eukaryota; kingdom Viridiplantae; phylum Streptophyta; class Magnoliopsida; order Solanales; family Solanaceae; genus Solanum; species Solanum lycopersicoides. The sequence goes on along the minus strand of CM040628.1, from coordinate 4,082,400 downwards.
CATTGCTTTATTTCACAAATTTGGCCGGCAAAAGGTTTACTCAGGCAACATTGATGTTTGATTATTTGTCACATTCTTTTGTCAAAAGTTGAACTTTTGTAAATGTCCTTTATTTGCTTTTCCTCACGTGAATACCACTAATGTCCCATTTGCTTTCATTCAATGCATTATTAATTAGTTATTATTTTATTATTTTATGTTTGTTAATATTTATTTCTTGTAGTTTAGTTGATAGATGAAAATGGCCGATGAAGAAATTACCGTCGATTTTCAAGGCCTCCAATGTTAATAAGAAGGATTTTTATTTTTAAGTTATTATTTCATATATTCAATTTTATTCATATTTATTTATTACTAACATTTTTACCAAGTGTGTTTACAGGTACCCCGAAGTTGCTTTTCATTGAAGTTATTCGAATTAAGTTCGAATTATACTCTTTATTCAATATTTTGTATATATATTACGTTAGGCAAACTTTAGGTCGTTTCTTATATTTTCTTATTTTATTATTTGTGTATATTACATGTTTATTATTTTTGTACATTATTTTATTTTCCTCCTCAATTTGAAAAAAAATGAATTCAGTCGGGACCCACATTTGTGGATTTCGAAGGATGCCTAACCCCTTTCTTTCGGAATAATTTGAACCCCTTACCTAGAATCAAATTGGTTTCGTAGATCATTTAATGGTTTCCTAGTTTTTTTCCTAAAATTAGGTGGCGACTCTTTTTTAAACTCATTCATTTTTAAAACTCACTAAAATTGAATCAATTAATAATTTTTCGAGTTGTCGCGACGTTTCGCCCTATTTGAACAGAGTAGGGATGTAAACACTTTGTACGATAGCTTTGGAGAATAAGCAAGTTTAGTCCCTCAAATATCAAGATATTAATATTTTGGTCCTTGTAATTTTTGTTATATTAATTAAAATCTTTAACCTTCAATTGATTAATATATATGTGCTTTTTAAATCCATTTCTGACTTTAAGTCCTTCTTGAGGTATATTTCTTGTATAAGGGGTTCAAAAATACACTATTTAGTAAATTGAAAGTTGAATATTCTTAATCAAATTTTATAAGGATCAAAATTAAAAATTTATTAATAATTGAGGGACAAAAAATGCAATTATCATCTATGATAATGTAAATAAATATCTTTATATTGTATGCATATATAACTTGAATATTATTCGTTTCAAGTAACTTTTAGTTTTACATATTCACCGATGATGTAATAAATAATTATATAATTAAATTGATTCTTAAAATATAATAAGTTAAACTATATTGATCGTTCAATGTAATTAATATAATTTTCATACCGAAGTTCCAAAAGCTAGTACTTGCTTGCGTCCATTGATGAGTATATCTCCACTTTGTCTCGTGTTTGAAGCTAATCTTCCTACAAATTTTCATTTATCACAGCTAAATATATAGTTCGTAGCTAATATAATTCGATACAGTCTATCACTAATCATCAGCATGTATGACATAACAATGATGAAACTAAAAATTATATTAAAGGTGTTCAAAACTTTAGTATATATCTCAAACATACTCGAGTGACCATCCTTCCGCACCATACTTGTAATTAATTAAATATAATTTTAAAAAAGTGCATGATATCTCCCACCAATTATTATAATATATAGTTTTTTCACCTCATGTATAGTAGGAATTATTCAACTGATTTTATACCATAGTACAATTAAACATTTTTGTAAAATCTTAAAGTGAGACACCTTGGTCACCAACAATATAATTGGCTTTTTAATTTTGTTGGACTAGCTCACCAATTCACCAAATATTATTTCTGCCTTTTCACCAAAAATTAATTAAAAAAAAAGAAATATTTTCTTAATTAAGATTTAAAATAAAGATGCTTGAATAAAACTTAATTAGGGAGAGAAAACTAATTCGCATTTCACTTATAAACATTTTTGGTGGTTTTTTTTTTTTTTTTTCGAAATGTACATGACATAATGGTAGAGCCACGATTTCAAGATAGTAAAACCAATACATTTGTTAAGAATAAAAATATATATTTTTATCTTTTTAAATCAACGAATTATTTAAAGAGAAACTTTCACATATAACCACTCAACAATAGCCAAATTACTCTTTATAGCTATAGTTTGATAATTACAATAAGGAGCTACATGTTATAAGGAGGAGAGAGGCGAGCGATACTGGGAGACAGGGGAGAGAGATGAATTGCATATGTATATTGGTTACATAATTGTATATTATACATATGCATTTTATATATATGACAAGCGAGATAGGGAGGGAGGAGAGAGGCGAGCGAGATAGGGAGCAAGAGGAGAGATGCGAGCTAGATAGGGAGAGGGAGGAAGATGCAAGCGAGAGAGGGTAGAGAGAGTGAGAGAGGTGAATTGTATATGTATATCGGTTAGATAATTATATATTATACATATATATTTGTATATTATGGCGAATTATATATACGGAAACTTACATAAATATACTATAATAAAAATATATATACCATTTATAGTAATAATATTTTTTTTTCACTTGATCACTTTTAATTCATATAATACAAGTTTAATTCATATTGCAAAGAATATTTTTTTATGCACATATAATACAAATTTTAATAATAGATAATTCATTTATCACACATTTTAATACACTTGTAATACAATGTGTCAAATTTTTACCAAACAAACATAATATATTTTAAAAAACAATTATAATTCATATATAATTCATATATATTGCATACATAATTCACTTTTAATACATAATGTAGATTTAACATAGTATTGCTATAAATGGTAATAAATAAAAAGTATTGCTAAAATCAGTAATTATTTATTAAAATGTATCAATTCATGTAATTTTTCCTATATATACAAATGTGTGGCTAATTATACAAACTCGAAGTCAGCCCACATAATTAATATATAATGTTAGTCATGAGTGATAATTATAACAAACTATAACTATGATGAGTAAGCAAATAGTAAAAATTTATTTAACCGCGTAATTTTCTCTCTTTTCAATCATCTTTGCAGGACCAATTCTATAAATTAGAAGAGATTTTTTTTTTTTGGAATGCCGACATTTTGTTTAACATTTGTAGTTGGCTGATGATAATATACTCTAATCAAGGTTAGAAAAAGAAAGAAATATACAATTAAAACGAATATTATTATATTTTTTAATAAAAAATAAAGAAAATCTCAACCAAATACATTATGTATATTTGACTCAAATAAGGAACAATGTACTATTAATATAAATACTGGTTCCATTAAAAAGAAAATAAACAATTTAATTTGTTTGTCTTTTTGTAGAAAATACCATGTTAAAATTTCATTATTTTGGCTAGACCTTATCTTAAAAAGAGTTTCACCTAAATTTTATAATTTGGATCTAGAAAAAGCAAAAAAAAAAAGAAAAGCGATATCGTTAAAAACAAATAATTATTGTATCTGAAAAAAGAATAAAAACAAAAAATATCCATTTCGAAAGTGAACTTTTTAAAAAAATTCCCCTATCACATCAACATTTAACAAGACCAATTATCAAACTCAAAAAGCTAATTTAACCAACATAAAATTTAAATATATACTAAATAAAACTCGATAAATTTAGAAGGTACCTGCTAATGCATCGAGAAGCGTAGATTTGCCACAACCAGAAGGTCCCATAATAGCCAAAACTTCACCAGGTTGAGCATATCCACTTATCCCTTCAAGTATTGGCCTTCTTCCAACTTTTTTGTGTGGAACACTTACCCATAAATCCTTCCAACTTAAATAAATTCCATCATTATAATTATTATCATCTTCTAATTTAGATGAAATATTAATATTTGTGTCCATTAATGGATTCTTTGTTTTGGAGGTTGAGAGGTATGAAAGAAAATTAAAGAATGGGAACTATTACAAGTTAGAGAAAGGAGGAAGTTTGTCTTAAAAATTATATCCCTCCGTTTGAGATTTTGAGATTCAAACAGTTTATCTTTGATTATATTTTTTATATATCTAATTAATTATTTTGAATTGTCAATTATGTTAAGTTATAGTACTTTCTACGTAAGTTTATAAATATATAAATTTCATTCAAAAAATTGAAGATTACTCGCACTAATTAATTTCCGATCAAACTCAAACTGCTTGACTCTCGAAAAATAAAAAGTGTCATATGAATTGGGACGGGGGTGCAAAATATTTCCCCGTCGGTCTCATTTTATGTGGCACTGTTTAACTTCATTCGATATCTAAGGGGGGGGGGGTTGAAGATTTGTAAAACTTGTAGTCTAAAACAATCGATAGATATTTGTGTAGTTGTAAATCATTTCATCAGAAATAAAATAGATATTTTAAAGTTAAATTATTAAGTAAGGTGATATTACTTTTGGAACGGATCAAAAAAAAAGTGTCACATAAAATAAGACGGAGTCAGTTACTGGCTTGTTTTGAAATCAAATCTTCTTGTACCACAAAAGAATGTGGTGCGGTGTGGATGAGACTCCTCATTCCTCGATTAAAAGTCTTAGATTCGAACTATGAATATGAATAAAACCTGGTAAAAAAAACTTTTTTTGATAAATAAAGCCCCATGCGACACGAATTCTTGTTAATAAAATAATTAATAGTTATATAAACATTAAACTACATCCTTTATGATAGCAAGAAAGCAGTTAAATGTCTACAGATTTGGCAATAATAAGTTTATTAAAATATTATTTTTGTCCACTTTTAATTGTCATGATTAATTTTTTTTAGAGTCAAACGATAAATATTTTGATTAATATTTTATCATGTATATTTTTTTGTCATTGATATGCAAAAAATTACAATTTATAATTTTTTTGTATAGTTTTTGAATATCTATTTTTTTTTTAAAATATCAATTAATATAACTTAATTTTACTTTAAAAATTAATTAAATTAACTTTCGAAATATGTGACAGTCAAAAGTCAAACAGATTGAGTAGCAAAAAAGCAATTAAATGTCGACAGATTAGCAATAATATATTTTTATAAGAACGTGGGAGCAATTAAGACATAAGTAAGAATAACAATAATAATTGTTATAAGCCATGAAATTTTTATAACATTATTTTACATCAAGTTGGACAAAAAGAAGGAATATTATAAAAGGTCACAGCTAAGAGTCTCATAATTTAATTTAATTTTTTAAAAAAATGTACGTTAATTTAATTAAAGTATAATTAAATAATATTTTAAAAAATATCCTCGATAAAGACGTATCTGTTTCTACTTCAAAAACTCTTTCTTATATAATAAAAGATTATACATGTGAAAAAGAGTGTATTTCTTATATAATGATGGATTATGCATGTGAAAAAAATTAAACTATTACGTGATTTTTACTTATTGTATTGACTTTCAATTTTAAATTCTCATATTTTTTAGAAAATCAAAACTCAAATGCATAGAACCATCACACTATTATGTGATTTTTACTTATTGTATGACTTTCAATTTTAAATTCTCATATTTTTTAGAAAATCAAAACTCAAATGGATCACATATAAAATTCAAATAAGTTTATTTTTTACGGTGAATTATTTATATATCTTTTAAATATTTTAAATTGTTAATTATTGTGACTTATAATATTTTTTACGTAATTTATAAATATATAAATTTTATTTTTAAAAATTTAAAGATTCCATACGTAAATTTAAATTTTTTGAATTACAACTGTAAAGGTAATTTACCTAAAAAATACCACCTATGGGATAACTTGCATATATATGCCTTATTTTCGACTTAAAAATTAAAATAACTAAACTTGGTTAGTCACAATACCAACAAATATCTACCATTTCTAAAAGATCTAAAATGTACGAAAATCATACTTCTACTTCTAACGATAAAGAAGTTGTTTTTAATAGACACTCGACTAAAAAAAAAACTTTTTATGTTTTTTATCCTTCTTGTCCAAACAATCAATGATATAAACTTTTATTATTAAAGTCATTTTACTTTCAAAATTCCACTCTGAATGTAATATTTTTAAGTGATTACACGTAAAATTAATCCTTGATTCCCGATTAATAGTCTCGTTTTGTCACTATCCTTTTTTTTTTAAAAAAAATACATCGCCTATCATTTAGACAAGATCGAAGGGATTGTTATGCAATATGTATTTTAAACCAATATGTATCATAACATCTACACAAGTTATGTTGAACACAATAAAAATTTTACCAGTCAACATAAAAATATAATTTATGCCATACAAGCGAGATAAAATTTAATTTCTGAAGCTAAATTTTTTATAGAATTTATGTCAAAACAAAATATGTCGAACTTTCAAACATTAAATCACTAATTACATGTCCATAAACTATATATCTATTTTATGTGGTACAACAATATCTAAAACCTCTTACCATAGGTCTAAACTTTTCTTTACCCTTAATAATACAAAGAAAAATAAACCTATATAAAATCACCATCCCAAAAATAATAACAATATTTCCCCACTTAGAATAATTTAATTCTATTTGAAAAATATCTCTCAATATTTCATCACGAGTAACTATTATAGCCAATCCATTATTTGTAAAATATGTAAAAGTTTCATATTCATTTTTATAAAAACCTTGAATTGCATATTTGTGGAAGGATAGATAGTACATTGGATATTTCCAAATTGGCATTGGAAGTTCATTTGGCAATCGAAAAAAACCTCCATTTAGCATCATTATTCCTTGAATTCCGGCACCTGTAAATTTAGAGACGGCAAAATCAACTCATTTTTAAAATAGTTCGTCTAATATATATGCACGAGTTTAATTAAAAGGGTTGGTTATGATCTATATTGCTCCAAACGAGTCATCAAAAAGTACATTATATTTGAAAGATCAAGTAGACGTATTGATGAATTGAAACATGTCAAAATAGTATAAACAATCGGGTCAAGACACAAACAATAACAACATACAACAAAAAAAAGTATGGAATTTTGGAATTTAAGAAAAATACATTAGCTTTTTTTTTTTATATATATATATAAAAAGTTGGATCTTATTGCAAAAATTGAATTATGACACATTATTTTTTCAGATAAAATTCACGAATAGTCATTTTCCTAGAATTTCAAATTTCACAGGTAAAAATCTAAGATATTGTTATAGAGTTTCACATGTGGAATTTCAAATTCATGACAACTACTATATCTACTCAATTATTTCATTTAGACCCAATCCATATGACTTGCCCAAACAAGTTTAATGCGGATTATATTATGTTTATCGATGACATTTACTATCAGAAAATCACTAATTTCTTATGATATCTATCAAAATTTGACTCATCCGCAATATTAAGTGATGACGAGGCAAATTCTGATGAGATGCCTGTCCAAAATTAGCGATTTTTTGATAGTAACTTTTTAACTCATTCAAATTTGACTCGACTCGCTCTTTTACCTGTTATAATTCCCATGAGGAAGTCAGGGACAATACTTGCAACAATCATCATTAGGCTCTCAACTAGCATCATGCAAGCAAATAGCATTAGGAAAAAATAGGCAAATTTATCAATCCCTTTTTGAACATCAGCAAGATAATAAGCCACAGCTCCAGGAACCAAAGAGATCAATAACAAGAATGGTGTTGATGATAATGTGTTGCCAATCACAAATGCTCCCACACCATAGTGTCCATTTAGCCTTTCCCGCGTAAAATACTGAAATTTACACGATCAGATCATTATAATACGTAATAATTAATAATAATAGAATATAAATACTAACGTACGTAACAAACATGTTATAATAATATTGAAAAAAACAAGATGGCTAAAAGAATATTACTTTCATTTCCTCTACAAAAGAAGGGAATCCACCAATTGCCATGAATGTTAAAAAGCCAACCACAAATACAAGCATTGAGCTTCTAGCCTGCCAAAGGGGAAAAATATAATGTATAAATTCATCAAATCTTGAAAAAGGGTGTTTTTCTTCGTTTCTCACTCGATGTCTAGTATCTATTTTGGGATCTTGATTAATCAATTTAAGGGTGTGTAGGACACGTGTATCTACTCGTTTAATTTGAGACAAGTTTAAGTGTCTACTTGTGCATATCAAAAGTTAAGGGTCATAATTGTCAATTGACGCTAAGTTAAGGATCGTATTTATGTATTATCTATGTGTCTAGATAAAAAAAAATGAATATAATATACTGTAGTATTTCTGAAAAAAATTAACCATCTTATCTACTTATTATAACTCGTTAAAATATTTTGATAGCGTAGATAAATATTTACCTGAATTGAACCATAATCTGAGCCAATTTCATGAAAGATAGTGCCAATGCACAAGCAAAGTGCAAGATAAATAAGTAATCGAAGCCAGTAATAGCCTAAATCACGATACATATTAACAAAAGATCTTTGTGTTAGAACTCGGCATTGTGTGATGAACCCCGCTTGACTTCCCTTATTTTCGAGCAATCGTCCATTCTACTACATAGATACATGAAAACAAGTTAAAATTTGCTACGAGCTATTTAGCGATGAATTTTCAAAGATATTTTTACCTTTTGACAAATTGTGAGAACCCTTTGCCTAACATTAAGGCAAGCTTCTGATGATTCATATGACATAACAAGTGTGTCAATTGCTTTGCCTGAGTTAATTATGTTTTTGCCCAATCCTTCCTCAATATCCTAAATTAATTAAACAAACAATATTATATTTTAATGATTAAGACATAAAAATTGTACTAATTTAATTGTAATTAAAAACTAATTAACTTACATCAAAATCCTTATTAATTGTTCTAAGATAGTGATCAGAAGGGTTCCTCATATATGGGCAAGGAAATCCATTGACAGCAAAAAACTAAAGAGCAAACATAAAAAGTGAAGATCCATTAGTAAATACTTCAATATTGTTGTACCAATAAATTACAATTGACCAACCGTGTTTGGTACGACAAAATTCATTTTTTCATGAAAATAATTTTATAATTGGCTAATAAAATTAATTTGAAAACATTTTAATGAAACCTTTGAGTAAACAAAATTAATAAGGCCGGTCAGTGCACGAAGCATCTTGTGTACAAACATGATCTACAGAAGGGGCACACTCCAACGTAACAGGGTGTGATGCAGACAATTATTTTAAGGCAAGCATCAATGACTGACATTACGACTCAGACTCGTAATATATATGTCATATGATAATAATTTTACCATTATAGAAAATAATGAAAAATTACAAGTTAAGGTAGTTGTTTTCGCCTTAGGCCATAAGTGAAGAAAGTTATTGCTACTAAAAATTACTGAAATTAGCTATAAATTTCGTCGTTGATATGTTGTTATTTTGTTCATAGCTAACAATAATCTGTCATTAATTCATCACCAAGTAGGATTCGCGATGAAATTTGTTGTTTAACTATAAAATTTGTTTGTCAACAGATCCAATTTTTTTAAATAGTAAACACCAAAATAAATCAAATAACTTCATGATTAAACATACTTTTCTGAAAAATGACTTCTGTCACACCAAACATATCAAAAATTAAAATTTTATAAACTTCACATACCTCATTTGCTTTGGAACTTGAGCCAAAATAAATGGTTTTACCATAGGATAGAAGGCAAAGATTATCAAATAGCTCAAAAACTTCACTACTAGGTTGATGAATTGATGCCACAATAGTCCTCATATCTTGTTGTGCAATCTTGATAATTCTATTCATCACATGATAAGATGCAGCACTATCCAAACCACTTGTTGGTTCATCAAGAAACAATAATTTTGGTCTTGTTAATATCTCAATACAAATACTAACTCTTCTTTTTTGTCCACCACTTAATCCTTTTAAACTCCATCCACCAACTCTTGTGTTCATTGCTTCTTGTAATCCCATTTCTTTTATTGTTTCTTCTGCTCTTTCTTTCTTTTCATGTAATGACATTGATTCAGGGAGTTGTAATTGAGCTGAATAATATATTGTTTCTTTTACTGTCAATGTTGTCATTAGTGTGTCATCTTGTGTCACATAGGCCTATGTAGAAGGGCCAAAACAAAAAAAGAGTTTTGAATTTTATATATACATCGACGATGTAAAAAATGTATTTACTAGAATTGAGATTCAGGTCGTTTAAAAGATAATTGCATGTAATTTTGTACTATAGCTTTGAGGAATTAGCAAGTGTAGTCCCTCAAATATCAAGATATTGTTGTTTTGGTCCCTGTGATTTCTAGTTATATTAAGCACATTTGTCCTTAGTTGAAAAGGTGTCTAGCTTAGTCCTATCACCGACAATTTAAAAAAGTATATTTACTAGAATTGGGATTTAGGTCGTTTAAAAGATACTTGTAACTATGTTTGATAGCTTTGGGAAATTAGCAAGTTTAGTCCCTCAAATATCAAGATATTACTATTTCGATCCTTCTGATTTCTGGTTATATTAAGCACATCTGTCCTAGGTTGAAAAGGAGTCTTAGTCTTATGCATCAACAATGTAAAAAATATATTTACTAGAATTGGTATATAGGTCGTTTAAAAGATACTTACATGTAACTATGTACGATAACTTTGGGGAATTAACAAGTTTAGTTCCTCAAATATCAAGATATTACTATTTTGGTCCTTGTGATTTCTGGTTATATTGTGCACATTTAACGTTTAATTGATTGATATATGTATGTGTATTTTAAATCCATTTCAGACTTCAAGTCCCTTTTAACGTATATTTCTTGTATAAAGGGTTCAAAAACATATTATTTAGTAAATTGAAGATTGAATATGCTTAATTAAATTTTATAAGAATCAAAATTCAAAAATTTATTAATAGAGGGATTAAAAGTGCAATTAATCCAAAAGCTTTAACTTATAATCTAGATTTAATGGTTATAGGCCAATTAAATTATGTTGATGATATAAATAAAGATGTTTATACAAATTATATTCCTAAGAAGTAAATATAAGTTTTGTATATGCACCGATAGTGTAAAGAAACAATTAACATTATCATGTCAACTATTAAAGTATAATAGATTAAATTACACTGATTGCGTAATATATATATATATATATATATATATATATATATATATATAAATAATTAATAATATTCATACCGAAGTTCCAAAAGCTAGTGCTTGTTTGCGTCCATTGACAAGTATATCTCCACTTTGTCTTGTGTTTGAAGCTAATCTACCTGCAATTTTTCATTTATCACGTATAAATAGTTCGTAACTAATATAATTCGATACAATCTATCACTATACATTATTATGTATAACTTAACAATGGCAAACTAAGAATTATATTAAGTGCGTTCAAAACTTTAGTATATATTTCAAACATGTTCGAGTGACCATCCTTCAGTCAATGTAGCTAGCCGCTAGTAATTAACGAGGATTAATATTTAATATTGTTTAACTACATAATTTGTTATGTCATTAACTCATGTTTTATTCAATATTGATCAACAATTTAATGACTATTATAATTACTTAATTAAGTAATGACTAATTAACTTAGGAGATAAGCTGCTAATTAACCTACTTGTATACTAACAAGTACCACCATATACTTGTAATTAATTAAATAATTTTTTCGAATGTGATATCACCCACTAGTTATTATAAATTATAATATATAGTTTTTCACCTCATGTATACTAGGAAATTTTGGTCACCAACCATATACAATAAGCTTTTTAATTTTGTTGAACTAGCTCACCAATTCACCAAATATTATTTCTACCCTTCCACCAAAAAATAATTAAAATAGAAAATAAATATTTTTCTTAATTAATATTTAAAATAAAGATACTTGCATAAAACTTAAACTAGGGAGAGAAAACTAATTCAAATTTCACTTATACACATATGGTGGGAGAATGAAAAGTTTTTTTTTTTTTAATGGTGGAGTCATGATTTTAACTCGACGGATAGTCAAACTGATACATTTTAAGGAGATTAAAATATATACATTTCAACTCAGCGTATTGTTTAATTTGTTCGATAAAAGGATGTTAATTGACTTTCTTTGAATAAGAATAACTCTGTTACATGAATATATAACTTATAACCTCATTAGAAAAGAGTATTTACTTCACCTTTTAAAGCTCATCAACAAACTCATTATACTTTTAAAGTTATGATTTCACATTTATCATTTGTTAAGATTTTAATAGATTTATATAAATACTTAAATTAGGGAATAAAAACATTCATCCCTTAAAACGGTTTTTTTTATTAGTTGGTTATTTTGTGCCAATTTAAATAGCCGTTTCATTTAAAAAAATACACAATTTAATTTGTTTGCCTTTTTATAGAAAATAAATACCATGTTAGAACTTCAGTTTTTTTTGGCTAGACCTTATATCTTAATTTGGCTAAATTAAAAAAAAAAGTTCCAACTAAATTTCATAAATTTGGATTCAAAAAAAGAAAAGAAACATAATATTGTTGAAACAAATAATAAAAACACATTATGAATAAAATTTGCAATGTATATTAACAACTAATTTGCCCAAAATAAAAAACACATTCTGAAAAATCCATTTTCCTCTTCTCTTATACACTTAAAAAGAGATTATATATATTCACGCTCTTTATCATATCAACATTTAACAAAAAATCAATCAAGACTATCAAATTACCAAATTCAAAATGATTAATTTGACAAGTATAAATTTTTAAATATACGTCAAATTATAAAATTTGATAAATTTAAAAGATACCTGCTAACGCATCGAGAAGCGTAGATTTGCCACAACCAGAAGGCCCCATAATAGCCAAAACTTCACCAGGTTGAGCATATCCACTTATACCTTCAAGTATTGGCCTTCTTCCAACTCTTTTGTGTGGCACACTTACCCATAAATCCTTCCAACTTAAATAAATTCCATCATTATAATTATTATCATCTTCTAATTTAGATGAAATATTAATATTTGTGTCCATTAATGGATCACTTTCTTTCTTTTTGACATATTTTTTGGAATTTCATCAATAGGAGAATCCATGTTATAAGTTTTTTTTTTTTTTGTGTGTGTGTGTGTTGACACTATAAATTATGTGTGTTGTATGTATATATATAAAATATTTTTTGGTGATTATATGTGTGGGAGGTTGAGAGGTAGGAAAGAAAATTAAAGAATGGGAATAGTTGTTAGAGAAACGAGGAAGTTGTGTCTAAGATACTTTAGAATTACTTCTTCCGTCTCAATTTATACGACTAATTTTTATTTTAATTGATTTAAAAAAGAATGACACGTTTCTATATATATTAAGTAATAATTTAATTATAAAATATCTATTTTATCGTTAATGAAATGATTTACAGCTACAAAAATTTCTATCATTCATTTTAGACCACAAGTTTTAAAAGTCTATCTCTCTTTCTTAAACTCCGTGTCAAGTCAAACTACCTCACATAATGGGACGGAGAGAGTATGTGTTTATGCAAAGGTTTATTTTGAGTTAATATTAGTTTTTGTTGGGAAAAAAATGTGGTGCACTAGATGGGGATGGGGTTGTTCTTTCTTAATCAAGGTTTCGATCGAGCCTTGGGTATATAAAAATTCTTGATAAGGAGCGTTTCTCACTCTAATGAAGTACTACATGTCACAAATTCAAAATAATCGAACTTCAATGTGAAAATCGAATGACTTTTTTGATAGTTATATTCTTCTAATACAAGAACTTTGAAGGCTTTAACATGAGGTGCATTCTAGGAAGAAGGAGAGTGATGGAGTTTGGTTTAACATTATATATGGTGAAGAAAAAATTATATTCTTTTGTCTCAATTTATATAACATTCTCCTTTTATTCGATTTCAAAGAGTGATATATTTTTATATTTAGTGATAATTTAATTTTAAAAATGTATATTTTATTTTTAATAAGATAAGTTGTAGTTACACAAACATTTATGACTTACATTAGGTCAAATTTCAAAAGTATATAAGTTTCTTATAATTAAACTGTATCATATAAATTGATACCAAAAAATAATTAAATGTTTGACAAATTTGCAATAATATAGTTAATAAGAGCGCGGGAGCAATTAAGACATAAGAATAATAATTGTGATAAGCCATGCAATTTTTATAACTTTATTTTATATCAAGTTAGACAATTTTATTATATTTAAAAAAAAGAACATAAATTGAACTAAAAGAAAAATTTATAAAAGTAAAGTGAGTCTCATAATTTTAAAAAAAATTATAAACAAATTATATTAAAGTGTAATAAAAGGAATAAATTTAATTTTTTTTAAAGTAGATACATAGAGGGAGATCGTACATGTCTGCTTCAACTTCAAACTCTTTCTCTTATATAATAATCTTATATAATAAAGGAAAAAAGCTCAAATATGCCATCGAATTTTTAGAAAAGGCTTATTTATGTTATCAGTTAAAAGTTTGGCTCATTTATGTCATTACCGTTAAAGAAAAGGCTCATTCATGCCATTATTTTTTAACAATGATTTTGCAAAACCATTTTTAACATGTGACAAATTATAATTCGGCAACGTCATTAATTTTTTTAATTAAGAAAATCATAATTCTGACAAATAATTGATTTTTTTTTTTTATATTTTAATCAAATAAATTGATGACGTGGCCAAATATAATTTGGCCACGTCATCAATTTTTTTAATAAAAATTAAATTTTTGAAAAAAAATTGATTTTTTTTTTTTTTTATTTAAAAAATTGATGACGTGATCGAATTATAATTGGCCACGTGTCAAAAATGGTTTTGCAAAACCACCGTTAAAAAATAATAGAATGAATGAGCCTTTTCTTTAACGATAATGGCATAAATGAGCCTTTTTTGAAAGTTCGATGGCATATTTGAGCATTTTCCCTGTAATTAAAAGAATATGCATGTGAAGAAAACTACACCATTTCGTAATCTTTACTTGTTGCGAACACTTTCAGTTTTATACTCTCATCTTTTCTCGAAAAGCAAAACTCAAACGTATTAAACACATGATTCAACTATAAACTTTTTCTCTTATATAATAAAAGAATTTGCATGTGAAAAAAATTACACCACTTGGTAATCTTTACTTATTACGGACACTTTCAATTTTATACTCTCATCTTTTCTGAAAAAGCAAAACTCAAACGTATAGAACACATGATTCGAACTACATGTGTTCATCATACTAGTTGTACAAACAAAGTAAAACAGAAAAATACTCAAAAATATATGTTTGAGTAAAGGTAGTTTACCTAAAAATAACCACCTATGGTATAACTTGTATATATATGCCTTATTTTCGATTTAAAAATTAAAATAACTAAATGTGGTTAGTTATAACACCAACAACCATCTATCTTCGGGAAAAATAAAATGTACGCGAATTATATTTATATTTTAAGAATAAATAGGTTTTTTTTCTTCGATTCAAAATAAAACTAAATTTATTTAGTGAGAATTGATACAATCTATTTTTTTTAAAAATGGTGGGAAGAGAATACTATTTATGTTTTTCCCCCTTCTTGTCCAAACAATGAATGAATACGAATTTTTATTATTGAATTCATTGTACTTTAAAGATTCACTTTGTATTTTATTTATTTAAGTCTATCATACGTAAAATAACTCTTGATTCTCGTTAATAGTCTTTTTTTTGGTCATAATCCTTCTTTTCGAAAAAATACATCGGTTATCATTTGGACAAGATTGAGAGGAACGTCGGATAGTACAAGATTGAGAGGAACGTCGGATAGTAAACACACTCCACTGTTAACCTTGAGTTGTAGATAGGGGTGTGCAAAAATCGAAACGACCGATAAATAGAACCGAAAAAAATGTTATTGGGTTATTGGATTTTTAATGGGTTTATAAAAAAAAAATATTGGGTTATTGGTTCGGTATCGGTTTTTACTATTGGGTTATTTGGTTAACCGATAACCCAATAAGACGTTATAATTTATTATTTTACCCTTTCTAATTATTAAATACTAATAATTTAATATATAATTACACACTACAACTATATCAAATTATTAGTACTCTAACAACTTCACACTAGGACGCTTTATTAGTTTTTACTATATACCTAAAGATTAAAGTAAGAGGTTCACAATTATAGCTATTTTGATTTTATTTTTCGTTTTAGTCTCGTTGAACTAGTTTAATTTAGTTCATCATATTTTATTTTCGTGATAACATGTAATTATTACTTTCGTACTATATTTTCTCTTATTGATGCAATTTCTCATTATCTTTCATGTTTCAATATATCAAAACATTTAGAGAAGTGAGAAAATATATAATATTTTACGAACATTTTTTTATTGGGTAAATCGAAAATCGAACTGATAATGATCAAAAACCGATAAACTGAAAACCGATAAAGAATATCTTATCGGTTTATTATTGGGTTAGTATATTTAAAAACCAAAAATTAATAAACTAAACGGATAATATATAAAACCGAACCAAACCGACCGATCCACACCCTAGTAGGTTAATTAAAATCATCAAGGAAGTAAAATAGTGACAAAACTTAAATAGTGCACCTAATTGGCCCAACTGTAAAAATTAAGCCCATTGAAGGGATTTGGGACAAAGCATATAAAACGGCGCCGGATACTCTGCTCTGCCGGAATTGCCACAGAGAGATGGATGAAGAAGAGCATGAAGTTTATGGAGGTGAAATCCCCATTGAAGGTGACATGGAACCTCACGGTGCTGACGTGGACATGGCCGCCGCCGATGATGATGCTGTTAAGGTTGGTCTCTGACAGTTCTTGTTTCTTTATTTTCTTGATTTGTTGATAAAAATGAAGTGTAGATATAAGGATTTGATATGAATTTTGAGATGTTATTGATGATGGGGTTTTTGTGTTTTTGTGTGGGGTGTTGAAGGAATTGGATGAGATGAAGAAGAGATTGAAGGAGATGGAAGATGAAGCTGCAGCTCTTAAGGAGATGCAGGCTAAGGTTGAGAAGGAGATGGGTTCTGTTCAAGGTTGTCTTTTTATGAAATTTCTTGTTTTTTTATAAGTATTTGATCATTGTGTTTTTGGGTTCTTGATGAGTATCGATGTTATGTTTATTGGGTTGTCAAGTGTTGGATTTTGTTTTGCTAAAGTTGTGATCTTTGAGGTATTTGTGTTAGTGGTATAGTGGTGTTTGAACTGTAAATGAGTCTTTCAACAATTGGATATTGTGTTGCTCTTTTTATGGAAGGTGTTATGTGCTGTACAAGGTCTTCTTTTGTGAAATTTATTTCTATTTGATTAGTATTTATGTTAAGTTTATTGGGTTCTCAAGTGTTGGATTTTGTTTTTGCTTTTGTTGATAAAAGTTGTGGTCTTTGAGGTATTATGCAAGTGTAATTAAGGTATTTGTGTTGCTGGTATAGTGGTGTCTGAACTTTAATGTGTTTTTGTCAATAATTGGATACTGTTTTGCTGTTTTTGACGAAGTTCTTATCTTTGTGTTATTGTCATCGTAATTGATCATAAATCTTGTCTTGCTTGGTTTGTCTTGAGAACTTGTGTTTCTGGTATAGTGGTGGTATTTGAACTTTTATTGGGTTCTTAACAGTTGGATATTGTTTTAATGTTTTTGGCAAAGTTGTTATCTTTGGGTTGTTGCCAATCGCCATCTTAATTGATTTTAAAAAAACTGTTTTTCTTGTTTTGGCAGGAGTAGTTGTGTTTCTCTAGTCTAATTGTTTATTGGATTTTTAGGCTACGGATGTCATTTTGTTCTTGTTGACGAAAGTTTTGATCTTCGGAGTATTTGACATCTTAATTGATCAATGATCTTTCGTCTTTGCTTTGAGGAGTTATTGTATTCTTGCTATCTGAAATTTCATTGGGTTTTCAGAAATTGAACATTGTTTTGCTCTTTCTAACCAAAGTTGTGATTTTTTAGGTATTGTTATCTTACTTGATCAGGAAGCTTTTGTCTTTCTCGGTTTCGGAGGAGAACTTGTGTTTCTGCTGTTTGAACATTTATTGACTTTTCTAGGCTTTTTGGCATATACCATAAGTTACCTTAGAACTTATGGTCTTAAACATGCCATGACATTTCTATGGTTACAAGGGAGTATATCATTATGTACAAAATAAAAAGTTTAAATCTAAAGAGCTTCCAAATTTAGAAATAAGACTGAAAATGTTAAGTTTCATATACAATTAAGCAGACGATACTATAAGTGGCTTTGTTGTCGCTTATTAATGACACTTGTTAAATCTAGAGGATCAGGCAATCAGCTGATCCTTGAATGTGGATATGGAGTATATGTGGTTTATATATAGGGTGTTAAATAATTCCTGTGGGTGCGGTAGCATCCACCGCCTCTGCCTCTGAAGATTCTTTTTCTATTCTTGCTATATGGTCGAATGTGCTTCTTCCTTGACCTAATAACTTGTTAAAGTATCAATGTTTAACATATAAGTGCTTAAAATGCAGGTCTCTGTAGGATATTTATTGGTTATCGATTCAATTTATCTTGATGGGACTTTTTACAATCTTAGTAGTAAGTGATTAAACTAGTAGCATCGACAAGAGGGTACTTAAATATCTTAAAGTTTTCTCCAGGCAGGGTCACATATGAGTTGGGTTGACACCCTCTAAATTGACCACCCTACCCAGGGGCCGAGGGAGAATATTAGTTACGAGTTCGGACTTCGGACGAACCCGATAGTTTTTGTTAAACTATGTATTTCTATTAGGAAATGCATTATATATATATATATATATATATTGTGAACCCGGTAACTATGACGGCTATGGTTTCAGTGACAACTCGGCCTCTACCCACAAATGAACTGTGGGGGAGGGTTGAACTCCTAGATCCATGAAGAACATGGGCATCTGTGGTCAGTAGGCTTTTGCTGAAAATTATGTCTTGATTTTATTTGACTTCTACGAATTTCAGCATATCAATTGTGTTTCTATGTAAATAGCATTAAATGGATTCTTCCATTTGTAAATTTTTTGTTTAACTAATTTTATGCATGCAATATAAATCGACCTATTTAATTCTATCGTTTTTTAACCTATGATTCGTTTGCTAGTCTGTTAATAATGTTTTAGTCATCACTGTATTATTTTTAGAAAAAACATTGAATTTTACTTTATCCTATTCTAATTGGATCCTTTTTTTCAAATCATTGGATTAGAAGATCCTGCAAGTACAGCTGCTTCACAGGAAAACCGGGAAGAACTTGATTCACGATCAATATTTGTTGGCAATGTAAGAACCAGATATCCGTAATGTTCAATTGCTGATTGATTTTTCAGACATGCTATGCTAAACATGTTTCTGTAGAACTTGATCTGTGCTTGTTAGTTATTTATTTGTTCGATTTTCTAATGGAGCGAGTTCATTATTGCGTGAAATTACTGCATTTTACCTGTGGGGCTTAACACCATAATTGTGTGAAATTATGTTAACTTTATCTGGACCTTTTGTCATGCACTTATCCTTTTCATTGATATATCTTTGAATAACCTAAGGGGGCGTCTGGTTGGGGCACTTATGCAGAAATCTCTATATTATTTATGTCGGATAAAATGTGGAATAACAATACAGGGATTAAGCTATTTAAAGACAAAAATGCCCCTTTAAAAGTATAATTCATGTATAACAATCTCCTCATCATTAATCCTTCATAACAATCACTTCATTGTTAACGGCTTAACGCATAAATGATTATCTTTTTCTGTTTTATTTTTCATTTCTCTTTCTATTTTCTTGTGGGCAGTTCGATTCTTCTCTTAATGCTGTCTTCATCTTGGTTTGGGTTTGGTACTTCAGAGAGCCAGCTTTGACTTTCTCTCACTATGGTCGCAGGGACATTCACTTTTCTGAATGCAGTGGCATTCTTACCAATTTTTTTGATGGTGAACAAGAGTAGTTCTGATCTTAGATACGTTTCCACTTAGGGAGCATTTGTAACTACATGTTTGACTTGTGGAAAAGTTTTAATCGAAAAAAGAATGAAAAAAAAAAGAAAGATGAAAAGTCATGAAAATAGATTACCAAAAAAAACAAGAAAAAGAAAAAGAAAAAAGCGAATTCCCCATTGAAAAAAGATAGAATTGGAAAAACCCTTTGAGGCATAGAAAAAAAAAAGACAACAGGGAAAAAAAATATGGGGTAGTAATATGAAAGACTTTTGAAAATCACTTTGTTCTGGTGTATTTGTACATTAGATTCAACTCTAGCGAGAAGACTGTTTTTCTGTAAGTCGCAGAGCCTAGTCACTGCCATGCAAATTCTAGTTGCCGAGTCTGATTGCTGCTGGCAGCTGGTGGATGTGGTATTCACGTCTGGCTGGCTGATTAAGCCTGTTTTGGTGAGGTGTCATTACTTTGTATTCAGCCTTACTTTCTATTCAGTCTGATTGGGCTTTATCGGGTGTAGATGTTGCTATGACAGATGATTTTTTCGGATAGTGTCCCCATAGATAGCGTGAAAGCATAAGAGTTGTTTCACAGCCAAGATGGGGGTTTATTGTGCTGGATGGACATTCTCTTTATAGTTAGAACTTAGAAGGCCCTGGAGCTCAAAACTATTATTTTCTTCCACGAAGGATGTCACTGATCCAATTTTCGTATGCTGCTGCTTAAAGATTAGAGAATTAGTTTTTACAATATTCAAACCTTGCAAAAAAGTTTAGCTTTCTGTTGCTCAAGTGGTCAAGTCCCTACTCAACAATGTCTGATGCAATTACGACTAATGTTTCTAACGAGCTTGTACTTCATGTTGTTTTGACAGGTTGACTATGCATGCACTCCAGAGGAAGTTCAGCAGCATTTCCAGGCATGTGGTACTGTCAATCGGGTTACCATTCTTACTGATAAATTTGGCCAACCCAAAGGTTTTGCATATGTTGAATTCATTGAACAAGAAGCTATCCAGGAGGCACTCCAGCTGAATGAGTCTGAACTGCATGGACGTCAGTTGAAGGTAAAATTCATTTCTTTTACCTGGATAGAATTTCTTCATCTGATCAAAATGGGAAAAGAAGATAAACTAGTGAAATCATATACAAAAACAGGAAAAGCTCTCAGGAGCAACGATTTGCAAGAAACTTGAACTGGCCTATCATTTTATTATGTGTAATGTTAATCAAGTTAAAAAGATCTTGCTGTTATTTGTTGGTTTGTCTTGCTGATGTTTGCATTATGTTGTTTATATCTTAAAATAATTATCTTTCAAAAAATCTTTTGAAATACTTCAAGAAGAGGAGCATGAGTCTTCTATAAGGAATTAAAGATAAGTTGGCTCCGATCCTAAGCAAAATCATGTTAGTAAGATGATTTTTTTTCTTTCTGCATAAGCCTACGCGGCAGAGTTACCTAGTATACGTGTTGGTGGGAGGTAGCATATACATATAACATATTGCAATAGTCGAGATGCGTGAGGGAGTATATTATTGGCATATTTTTGGTCATATAGTAAAATGATCCTGTTGTATAATGAAAACTCCCCTCCCAATTTTTTTAAAAAATTCTGGCATTTGTGTCTGTGGTGCATTGCTTCTAATGCTGCTGCTCTTACAAATTTACAGGTAATGCCCAAGAGGACTAATGTTCCAGGGATGAAGCAATTCCGCCCAGGGCGCTTCAATCCATACTTAGGAGGTTACAGGTCTAGAAGGCCTTATGCAGCTCCCTATTTCTACTCTCCATACGGCTACGGGTGAGAATTTTGATTATCTCAAACCTTTCACAGGTCTGTTGTACAACTTTCTTTTTTACTATTTCGCGTGTTTGCAGAAAAGTTCCAAGGTTCAGGAGGCCTGGGAGATTCATGCCTTACTACTAAAAGATGCCAACATCTGATGAATGCAGACACTAGAATCATAATTAAATACTGATGCTGTCATCTGGAGACCACCCATTTCAATTTTTTTTCTGATGTATCATTTAGGTTTTGGTTGAGACATTGTAGTAGCTTATCTTAGCATAAGTTAATGCTTCCTATTTGCATTTGAACTTGGTCAAAAATCTCTTGTACAACATTAGTATAATCCTGTTGGATGTTGAGAGGTTATTTAGTTTACCATATGAACAGAAAAAAATATTCACAGCATCACATTCCGCGTATGTTCTGGTTCAATGTTCGGTTGGTTGTGTACACAACAACAACAAACAGTATAATCTCACATGTGAGGTTTGAGGAAGGTAAAGTGTACACACATGTTCAACGTCTGATTTGTTGTACATGAAAAGATAACTCGTGAATCGGCCACATTAAAATTACCTTCTGACGAGTTCTATTTTTTTATATCCAGAAATTGTACAACTACAGTTATAGGACTAAGGTGTAAGTACACGCTACCCTCTCCAAATCCACGTATGAGATTGTATTGAGTTTGTTACTGTATTAGTAGTTTATGTTCATATAGCATCTATATTGCTGTGCAGCAAATTTAATTACACCATGGACAACTAGGGAAGAAATGGTGAAGTATAATCTAATCACAGTAAGATGAGAAAAACTTGACAAGGTAGGCAAACACATTAGACTAAAACAGCAAAACCAGTATCTCAAAGTATCATTCATACATCAAGGAAAGAAAAATTGAACACCCTTAAAACCTAGACTTACAGTCCAAACTAAAATAAACAGAACAGATACCGGATAAATCGACTAATTTTACTTGATGTTCATTTCCCCTTTGATCTCTGCAGGAAACCTATTTACCTCATCAGGCAACTTGCTCTGCCATGTTTATTAAAACGTGTTTAACAGTGGATGGCCAGAGGCCACATATATAAGTTATTGGGATACCAAGCGAACAAGACTCCATACTAGAGAAGTACATGTAAATTAGATAAGCCTACAGACGTTGAGTGGACATTCTTCTTCTTCTTAGTCGCTCAGCTACGATGAAGGAGAGTTCAAGAGACTGAGAAGCATTCAATCTTGGGTCACAATGAGTGTGGTAGCGAGAGCCCAAATCGTCATAGGTTACTGTTCGTGATCCACCAATGCATTCGGTCACATTTTGCCCTGTCATTTCTAGGTGAATACCACCCGGGTGGCTTCCTTCTTGCTCATGCACATCGAAGAAAGCTCGGACCTCAGCCTGACAGTTTAGACATGACATTCAGATATGAGCATTTAACTTTTAGATCAAAAAATAGAAACTACTGAAATCTCAGTCCGTCTAAACAACACATTAGTTTCAGTTTTTATTGTGGCGTTAAGCATCAAACAATCTACCACCAGGTAAACAAATATATATACACTTCCTACTAAGAGTCTCTGAACAAGTCAATATCTTGCAGAAACATCTCTCATTTCATGCCTATCCGTATATAACTTCTAAAAATCATAAAAAGGATGCAGAGAGAAAACATACCAGGATTGAATCGAAAGCACGGGTTTTGAGTCCACATGGTGCCTTGATGGTATTCCCGTGCATTGGATCACAAACCCATGTCACAATCTGACCAGCTCCCCGTACTGCCCTGACCAAGTGGGAAAGTTTCACTCTCATGTTCTCAGCACCCATTCTAACAATTACAGTAATTCTTCCAGGCTTATTGGCAGGGTTCAGGATGTCAATGAGCTTAATTAGTTCTTTTGGATCCATTTTTTGACTCACCTGTAACAAAACTTCCATCTTTAGGCGACTAACGTAAACAACATTGGCTAAGAAAACTGGATAAGATCTCAAAATTAGCACAAATGAGTTAAAAGGAGCTGAAAATGCATTTATAATGGTAAATATACATATGTACAATAACAGGTAAATCATTTTGATTAATACTACGAGAGGTAAACATAAAATGGTGCTTAGATAGATACATCATGCATAAATGAAGAAATCTAGCCATAGATGTCCAACTCCAAGGCACAATTAAGAATTTTATAAAACATAAATGTGGGCGTGCTTTAGAAGGTTACGCATCGAAATGGGTCTCTCACATTTTGGTTCAATGGTAAGATTCTTGCTTAAGAGTGAAAAAATGGTGAGTTCAAATCTATGCCCCAAGTAAATAAGGGGAAATAAGAAAGTAAAAGAAAAGATTAGAGATACATAAATTCTAAATTTTGTTTTCCTCTACTAAGATTTTCCTTCATTGTTAGATCAGTCGAGCAGCCTAATGCGCTGAGCAATGAATAAGCTGATTAGTAGTACTCCTGTTAGCATATCACACTACAACTGCTTTAAGCTATCATACCTTTATGCCAAGAGGGTTTGCAACTCCTCTCAGAAACTCGACATGAGCACCGTCTAGTTGCCTGGTTCTTTCCCCAACCCAAACCATGTGAGCAGAACAATCATAGAATAGACCAGAAGTTGAATCCTCCCTTGTAAGTGCTTGTTCATAAGGAAGAAGCAAGCACTCATGGGATGTCCAGAAATCAGTTGTTGACATGATAGGGTGGTCAACTGTGAGTCCAGCAGCAGCCATGAATCCTAAGGCTTCATCAACCCTGTGAGCTAGTTCCTGATACCTGCACAAATGATTCCCCAATATAAAACATCTTAGACATAAAATTGTCTGATTAATCCAATCTGCATGGCTGAATATGCAACTGAAATTGACACTCGATGTCGTCACGACAAAGCCAAACACTTCAGGCTGAATATGCAACTGAAATTGACACTCGATGTCGTCATGACAAAGCCGAACACTTCAGACGAAGTCTTTGAAATGATACACCAAGCATAACCATGGAACTCATTCCAATTTTCCTCTCCCAAAAGACATGTGGCAGCAACATAAAAGAAGCTTGACTGCTGAAGCAAAGAATCTGTAGTAAAACTTAATTAAAGATTGTGATTTGTCATACCTATCTCCCTGCTCACTGTTCTCCACAAAATCAAGATTCCATTCGGTGACCCGCTGCATTGCAGCATAACCTCCAGTAGCGAAAGCTCTAAGAAGATTAAGAGTCGCAGCAGATTGCATGTATGCCCTAATAAGCCTATGAGGATCTGGAATTCTTGACTTCTCATCAAATGTATCACCATTGATATTGTCACCCTTGTAACTTGGTAGCTTCACTCCATTTATCTCCTCAAACGGATCTGATCTTGGTTTTGCAAACTGACCCGCCATTCTTCCAACCTACAATAACAATGTAACAATTTAAGCTTAAAGTCGTGATCTTTTTTCAATCAAGAAGCTCATTATCATGATTTGTGTTTTATCTATTCAGGATCCTAAATAATCTACAACTCAATCCACTTGACTAAAGCATATATGCACATTCAGATCAAAACTGTACGAGTTTTCTTTAGTTTAAGAACCAAGATATGAAGGAACAACCATAGTTGTACAATATCCAGAAATCTAACAGAACTCTAGCTTGACAGAGAAAAAATAGCATAACTCATGACAGGAACAATAGGAGCACAATTTTCACACAGATACATGAAAATAAGAATCAAGAATCAGCAGAACACACATATTAGCACATCAAAACACAGATTGGAAATGGGGTCACAAAAATCAAATCTTTATCACCTTAATCACAGGAACAATCAGCAAAACACACATATTAGCACATCAAAACATAGAATTTAAAAATGGGGTCATAAAATCAAATCTTAATCACAGGAACAATCAGCAAAACACACATATTAGCACATCAAAATACAGAAATTAAATATGGGTTTCATAAAAACCAAATATTTATTACCTTAATCACAGGAACAATCAGCAGAACACACATATTAGCACTTCAAAACACGGAATTTGAAAATGGGGTTCATAAAAATCGAATCTTTATCACCTTAAATCACAGGAACAACAGCAAAACATACATATTAGCCATCAAAACACAGAATTTGAAAATGGGGTTCATAAAAATCAAATCTTTATCACCTTAATGACAGGAACTTGTCCACCAAACATAAGAACAACACCCATCTGAAGCAAAATCCTGAAAGTATCACGAATATTATTGGCATTAAACTCCTTAAAACTCTCAGCACAGTCTCCACCTTGTAACAAAAAAGCTTTCCCCAATGCAGCCTCTCCAAGCTTCTCTTCCAAACTCCTTGCCTCACCAGCAAACACAAGGGGTGGATTCATTTCAAGTGTTTTGAGCACAGATTCAAGTTCTTTCTCATTTGGGTATTCAGGAAGTTGTAAAGCTTTCTTTGTTTTCCAGCTATCAAGACTCCATTTACCTTGCTTAACTGCAGTCTTGGACGGCTCCGCCGCGTGTACGGCGGAGATGGGCTGGCGCCGCACATGTTGGGTGGTCGGAAAAAGGGAAAAACGAGGTTGGGGTGTAGGGTTATGGAGTAGATGAGATTGAACAAGGGACTTTGATGATGACAATGATAAGGTGTTTGATAAAGCCATGATTTTTATTTTTGCTTTTTTTGATGATTCTTGAATCCTCTTTTTCTCTCACTATAAAAAAGACAACTTTTTTAGAGAGAGAAAGCGGAAGAGGTATCAATGGAGGAGGAGATCTAAAGGGGCATTTTAGGATTATTTATATTCCTGTAATTGATAAAGTTAATATCACGTAATCATATCATAAAAGTATATACTTTCTCCGTTAAAAAACGAGTGTCCTAGTTTAACTTGAAATGGAGTTTAAGAAAGAAAAAAAAAATTAATTTTGTGGTTCTAAATTAAAGTTATATCAAATATACCAAAATGTTTTTTAATCTAATAGTCTTAAACATGTCACGTGGAAAATTAAAGTTAAAATGATACCAAAAAAGAAAGGATTCATTCTTTTTTAAACAAACGAAAAAAGAAAATAGAAACATTTTTTTTAAAACGAAGAAAGTATTTGAGTCGTGCAAATAATCACTTTCATCAATTAAATAAAATTAGGAAGAAATTATGATGTTTCGGTCATTTTCTAGATTACATGCATAACGAAAGCTTATATTTATATACCGAACAATGAGTAAATATAATTTATCGGAAATTTTAACGTAATTGATTAGAATATCATGAGCTTTAAATTGTGAAAATAAACTCTTTAGAAATATAAGTAAAATATTTTAAATACTTATTTTTAATTAACTTTTAATCGGTACGATATATCGAAAGCTTAATATATCATATTGAGGTTTTTTTTCATTTTGCATGAGATTATGATTTATGGTGAGTAGGTGTAGAATTGGTAGTTGTGAGAGGTATTTTAGTAAATAAGTTGTGAAATTGGGTTAAAAAGGTTATAAAAGAGACAACAAAAGTAGGTGAGTTTGTTTGATATTTTTGTTAAAATTCATTTGTGATAATTGCACTTTTGGTACCTTAATTATTGATAAATATTAATTTTGATTCTAATAATATTTTTTCAAGTCGTTAATTATCGATTGTTTATTAGATAAACTTTCTCTTTAAGCAATAGTTCGCAAGTCATACCAAAAATATAAATCTCACTATACAAGTCTAAGTACGATAATTTGAGTAAAAAGACATTAGCGGAAGAAATTATTCTCTAGTGTTTTTCTATGAAATACCAGATATTGCACTAATTCAGTTATCTTTATGAATATGTTTCGTCCGGTATAATAGTTAGTCTTAAATTAATTCAATAAAAAATTAGGTTAATTTTAGGTTATGAGTTGTTCTAAAAATACTAAAAAGTTAAAATGGAATGATAAATATGTCCTCTTTTTTCTTAATTAAAGATCTTGAAATCTAATTATTTTTTATAAAAAAAAAGTTTATTCTTCTAAATAAATAAATAAAAAGTTTATTCTTTTAAATAAATAAAAATTAATCGAATCTCAAAACGAAAACGAAAACGAAAAAAATGTAGTGCGTTTGATGTCCTAATTTTCTAGTCCTTTTTGTGTCTCCTATCTTTTTCATTGCCAGAGAAGACAACGAATTGTGTCCTTCATTTTGAGCTAAAATTTTGATTGATTAAATATATTGCAACGTTGTAATAATTAGTTCCATATATTTTGTGGACAAGTAGGTATCGGAGTGTGAATTTTTGAAAATTTAATAATTTTTATTTAAATTTTATGTTTATGTAATTATTATATAAAACAATTTTTGGAACAATATATAGGGAGAGGATTATAATAGAATAATAAATATGTATTTATTTTTAATTAGAATTTTCAGATTCAAATTTTAAAAACAATACTTATGTCTTTTTTAAATAAAAAAATAAATTTTAAATTTAGGCGAAACCCAAAAGATGACAAAATTTTACATCCCAATGGGTCATACATAATTAGCATGTTTTTGACATGAAATTTTGCAACTCGTATAAGACCATCTCCAATCCATCGCTATTTTACTCTTCATTCTCTATATTTGGAGAGTAAAATAGAGAATGAGCACTCCAACCGACCTTCAAATCACTCTCTATTCTTCAAATTTAGAGAGTTGAATAATAGTTTCCGAATTTGGAGAACTACTATTCACGCTCTCTATTTTACTTTTTCAATATTTTATTATTATTTCTATTACTTTTCAATTAACATATTATTTTACATATAGTTTCATTAATTAAATATCTAATATTTACAAGTCATTTTAAATGTAACACAATATTTTTTTAAAAAAATATATTATTTAATATATACTACTTTAATTTCAAATTAATATTTTTTTTAAAAAAAATCATCAATAATAAAATTTTCTTTAATTACTAATTTTCATTATAAATAATACACAAAATTAAAATGATATATGAAAATTTTAATTTAAATATAAGATAACAATACAATACATAACATAATAACTTAAATACAGCATAAAATACAATAATAACATAATAATTAATTCACAATGAAACAAGAATCATGTCAAAAAGATGTTGAACGAGAATTCGGAGTTTTGCAATTATTGTAAGTCCGTCACATTTTCGGAGAAAGAAAGTGTTACATGATATAATGACTACATATAGTATACTAGTGATCTTAATGCACCAATTCAAGATGTCGTAGAGGCTCCAACTCCAACGACAAAAATGGTGTTAGATGAAAATTTCTGATTTGAACAGTTTTTAGCTAGACATAATAAAATTAAGGAGAAAAATGATTATTTTGAACTCCGCAATGCATTAATAGAGCATTTATGGGAGCAACGTAATAATTTCGAAAATTGAGTGATTATGTAATGTTTATGTAATCGTATTTCAATTTTATTTAAATTTGTTCATTAATTTATATGTTATATAATATTATCGTGCAATTTATGATATTTAATTTAAAATATAATAATTAAATAAAAAAAATTGTATCACATGAGAATTATATAAAGTAAATATTAGGAAAAAAATAAATGATTTATATTATGAAATAAGAAATACGAATGAAATAGAAATAATAATATAATATTGAGGAGAGAGAAAAACGTTCTTTTTTAGAAAGTAAAATAGAGAATTGGGTTGGAGTTAGTTGTCTGAAAAAATAGAGAACTCTATATTTGGAGAGTAAAATAGAGAGTAAGGTTGGAGATGCCCTTAATTATCACTTACGATCAACATTCAGATAATTATGTGGGCTGAAGTTTTGAATTTGTATAATATAATTTATATAACTTTTGTATAATATAATCTGTATAACTATTTTAAAGCTCAGTTGTTTGTGTTTGTATAAATTCTTTATTTCGAATTTATACAAAAATAGCTCAATTATATAATTTCACCCGCAAATTATACAAACAAAACAATTTAAACTGTAGCTATAACTCATAAATATGCAAATTATAACTATAAAGTATAATCAAATTTATTATAATGACAATTTGTGAATATTCTCTTAATTCATATTATATAAAAAAAAATTATAAAATCATAAAGATTGATAAGGTATCTTTGTGGTTGATAGGTCTTTTGGACCAGTTGAGTCATGGTCCTCATATCTGGAATAATCCCAAGAATCTATCATCCAATGATCCAACTACCCTTATAAATTATTTGGCCTTTCAATCATTGAAAAGGTCTCAATATATATGAGCCAGTTTGCGGATACATCGATTAATTTTACGAGATACGTGTTATTTATCATAAACAATACGTATTAGATAAAGTTATTTCCTAGTGTTTTTCTTTGTTAGAATTTAATTTTGAATCTACATGTTTTCAATCTGCTTCATTGATCTGTCACATCCACAAGTTTTTTACCTATAAAACATATTACTCCCTTATTTTCAATTTACATATCATATTTTGAAGAAAAAAAAGAGTTCTTTTTTTATCGTAATCATCTCATGTGTCTTTAAAATTGTTAATTATCGTGATTTATGATAATAAAAAAAAAATCATTCGGTACCTTGGGAAAACTAAAAAGAAATTCCTAAACAACATATATTTGATCATATGTTGCCTAAAAAGGAAAATTTTATTAACTCACATAATTGATTATCGATACTTTTACTTTGTTACTGAGGGTTCGATTTTTCGTATTATAGTAATTTTTTTTCCTTCTCTACTCCCATTAAATCAAACAGTTATGTTCTCCAAACACTAGAAAATAGAAAATTGGCATTTGCAAATTAGTTAACACCTAAAAATACTTAGGTTAGTGATCATGTGATTAGGGCTTAGATAAGTGGATATTAGTCACTTCATTAACCAATAATGTGACCAAATACATGTGACTATGGAGATAATCATGTTTAACTGAAAACTAATTTGATATTTACATTTTTGGAATAAGTAATCACAAAATATTTGTTAAGCTAATTATTATCAATTACTTAGTATTTTCAATATTTTACTTTTAAAGAGAAACCACATATATACACAAAGAGAGGGGAAGCTTGCTTCTTTATATATCCAACATGTCTCCAGTATTTTGTATACGGAAAAAGGATAAATATATCCCTGAATTATCATAAATGGTATGCGTTTACCCTCCGTCATACTTTTGGGACATTGGTGCTCTTGCCATCCAAAAACTAAGCATATATGCCCTTCACTCTAACGGAAGACTAAATAAGGACACATGACGTAATCTTATCTATCAATAAATATTGGGTCGGTGGATAAGATTATGACACGTGTATATCTGTTAGTATAAAAAGTATATATGCTCTAGTTTTAGGAACACCAATGTTCCAAAAGTATGACGGATGGTATTTGCATACGATTTAACGATAGTTCGGAGGTATATTTGTCTTTTTTCTAGTCAAAAAGATCAGTAGAAGTGTACAAAAACATAAATCATAATCACTTGTATTTATTCAGACTTTTCTAGTAAAACTACTCAAACTACTATGAGGGGATGGATAGTAACTCAGTTTATTGGATACTAAAGAGATCAAGACTGCAGACTAAACGCCTACGCGCGTTGAGTAGCCATTCTTCGTCTTCTTAGTCGTTCAGCTACATTGAAAGAAAGTTCAAGAGACTGAGAAGCATTCAGTCTCGGATCACACTGTGTGTGGTAGCGTGACCTCAAATCATCATAGGTTACTGTTCTTGATCCGCCAATGCATTCAGTCACATTTTGCCCTGTCATTTCTAGATGAATACCGCCAGGGTGACTCCCTTCTTGATCATGCACATCGAAGAAAGCTTGGATCTCAGCCTGCCAGTTTAGTACAATATAACATTCCGATACAAGCTTTGAACATTGAGATCGAAAAACAGTAACTAATGAAATCATACTCTGCCTGAAAAAACAATCAACTTTCAACCAACATTAAGCCTCAAACTATACGGAATCAAATATCTATACTTTCTACTAAATGTTGTTGAACAGATCAATATCTAGCGAAATCATATCTCATTTTCATGGGAAACAGCCATTTCTATCTATTTAACTTGTGGATTCTGTCCCCAAGTCTAGAAACGAAATTCATTGTCCAATGTGATTTTACCGAAGAATCATAGAGAGGATGCACAGATGAAACATACCAGGATTGTATTGAAAGCACGAGTTTTGAGTCCACATGGTGCCTTGATGGTGTTCCCGTGCATTGGATCACAAATCCACGTCACAGTCTGACCAGCTCCTCGTACTGCCCTCACCAAGGGCGGAAGTTTTACTCTCGTGTTCTCAACACCTATTCTTGCAATTACAGTTATTCTTCCAGGCTTATTGGAAGGGTTTAAGATGTCAATGAGCTTAATTAGTTCATTTGGATCCATCTTTTGGCTCACCTGCAATAAAACTTCCGTATATAGGCAACTCATATAAACAGGCAAAACAGCATTGGCTGAGACAACTCGTAAGATCTCAAAATTAACACAAATGAGTTAAAAGGAGTTGAAATTGCATTTATAATGGTATATATACATATATATTATAACCGATGAAATTATTGGAGATTCAGAAGTTCTAAATTTCTGTTTTCCTTTACTACTTCTTACTTTGTTTTTAGATAAGTCGAACAGCCTACTGCACTGAGCAACGAATAAGCTAATCAGTAATACATACTGCTTTAAGCTATCCATACCTTTATGCCAAGCGGATTTGCTACTCCTCTCAAAAACTCGACATGAGCACCGTCTAATTGTCTGGTTCGTTCCCCAACCCAAACCATGTGAGCAGAACAATCATAGAAAAGACCAGAAGTTGAATCCTCCCCTGTAAGTGCTTGTTCGTAAGGAAGAAGCAAGCACTCATGGGATGTCCAGAAATCAATCGTTGACATGATAGGGTGGTCGACTGTGAGTCCAGCAGCAGTCATGAATCCTAAGGCTTCATCAACCCTGTGAGCTAGTTCTTGGTATCTGCAAAACATTCCCCAATATCAACATATTAGACTCAAAACTACACCGCAGAATATTTGATATTTAAAGTTGTAACGACAAAAACTTGGCACTTCAGGCACAAGTACAATTGAGAAGTCATTAAAATGATATAGAGTTAAAAGTACTACAGATCAAGCATAACCATGGAACTCTTTCCAAATTTTCATCTCCGAAAAAAGACAAGGATACATTTGTCCGTGCAAAATGTTCACTATGTTTGGTTATACAATGAACTCATATTTTGAGAACCTTTTTGAACATAAGTTGAGAGTTTAAAAAGTGATTTCAACCAAATCTTCAAGTGAATTTTCGTTTTTCAAGTTGATTGCATGTCCAAACACACATCAATTTCCAAAGACCTTTTTTCAACTTCTTTTTTCGAATATAGCATTTTCATGTCCAAACGCCTACATAGAATATGTGGTACACCTTCATTAAAGATTACAATATTCATACCTATCGCCCTCTTACTGTTCTCCACAAAATCAAGATTCCATTCAGTAACCCTCTGCATTGCAGCATAAGTCCTCCAGTAGCAAAAGCTCTAAGAAGATTAAGAGTCGTAGTAGACTGCATGTAGGCCCTAATAAGCCTACGAGGATCTGGAACTCTTGACTTCTCATCAAATGTATCACCATTGATATTGTCACCCTTGTAACTTGGTAACTTCACTCCATTTATCTCCTCAAACGGATCTGATCTTGGTTTTGCAAACTGACCCGCCATTCTTCCAACCTATAATTAACCATATAACAATTTAATCTTTAAAGTCATGATCTTTTTTCAATAAAAAAACTCATCATATTAACATGCATTCCACCTATTCAAGATCCTAGATATTCCACAACTCATACACTCAAAACACTTGAGTAAAGCAAATACATGTATATATCTACACAACTCACAAGTCTCATACACTCTTCTTCTTTTTTTACGAATGTAGAGTCCGAGCCAGCTTTCAAGATACCTACCACCTTCTACCAGCAACATGTACAAGGTAACTCTATCCACTAAGGCTAGGACAAATGGAAAGAATCACCTAGTATTTTTGTACTATGACCTCGTTGCTCTCAACCACGTCATTGACCACGTCTCTCTCACACACACACAACATATGAATACACACATACAAAACATACAAATTTCACAAAAATACACAAAAATGGGAACTAAGAAACATCATAACACACATATAAGTCCATCAAAACACAAAATTTGAAAATGGGGTTCATAAAAATCAAATCTTTATTACCTTAATCACAGGAACTTCTCCACCAAACATAAAGAACAACACTCATCTGAAGCAAAATCCTAAAAGTATAACGAATATTATTAGCATTAAATTCCTTAAAACTCTCAGCACAATCTCCACCTTGTAACAAAAAAGATTTCCCCAATGCAGCCTCACCAAGCTTCTTCTCCAAACTCCTTGCTTCACCAGCAAACACAAGGGGTGGGTTTGATTCAAGAATCTTAAGCACAAATTCAAGATTTTTTTCATTTGGGTATTCAGGAAGTTGCAGAGCCTTCTTGCTTTTCCAACTTTCAAGACTCCATTTTTCTTGCTTCCCAGCTCCGCCGCCGCGTGTACGGCGGAGATGCGGTGGTGCCGCCCATACTGATGGTCGGAGAAAAGGGGGAAATGGGGATGAAGAAAAGTTAACAAGGGATTTGGATGCTGACAATGAAAAGGTATTTGATAAAGCCATTTTTTTTAATTAAAAATAATAATTACATGCATATTTTAAAATCTACATAATTTCTAAAATAGGTAATTAAAATATACTTCAAATAAAATATAAGAAATTTTCCTAAATTAGAAATTTTCCTTCCTCTAAAGATTATACCAATGATTAATCAATAGTTGTTACTTTTAGTGTCCACATAAATAATATTTGTACAAGTTATATATGAATACATGTTTTAATTTTAAGCAAGATAAAAAGTGAAATACAACTATAAAAATTAATAAATTTTATGTATTAAGTAATTAAAATAGTTAAATTAACTTTCGTATATTACACATTTTGAATATAAGTAAAGAAAACAATTCTTATAATAATTGCAATTTACACAATATTAATCTCAAATATTACATTTTTTACACCATCAATCTCTACAACACATTAATTTATGCACAATTTTTCTTTAATCCAAATGATCCATGAATGTGGTAATCTTCTAAATTGCATCACCTTGTTTGTAATCTCTTTGTCCAATGTTCATTGGATGTAGATTTGGACTTGTTATATGTAAAAAAAATATTTGCGTCCACTCGATATTTATATCAAATTAGACAAAAATAATTGTAAGAGTAAAAATTATCAAATTTTAAGAGCAATATTAAAATACAAATTTAATACTATCCAAACCCTAATCAATACATTTAGCTCACCTTGCTCAAGTATGCAAACATCTTTATCGTTTTATTATATTTTTCTATCATGTAAAAAGCATTCATTGATAAATAAAATTATGTGACATTCAGGTATTTGATGTTACAGATACAAAGCCTGCCATCAAAGTATTATGTCGAACCAAGGTCATATACTAGTGGAATTATTAATTAGTACCTATATGCCTTAGTTCGATGTGAAAACTCGACAACAAGTCTTGCAACTATAACGCTAAAAATTGATTCACACAACTTTATCTATTAATGAATGTTTTCTTTAAGCACCATAAAGAGGGTTTTTGGCTGAAAATGAAGCTACTTTTCAATTTGTTTTTGTGAGAAACTAAAAATATATCAATTGTATTTATAGGGAAAAACATGTTTAAAAGGTAAGTTGTTGTATACCTAAAATCAAGCAAGGTGTGTATATATATATATATATATATATATATTAATTAAGGTCAAAGATACGGGCGTAATCGACAAAAATAAAGTCAAATCATAGATTAACTAATCATCATGATTAAGTTATAATGTATATATTAATTAAGGTCAAAGATATGGACGTAACCGACAAAAATAAAGTCAAAGCATAGATTTATTATAATCATGTATGGTTAAACACGTGTATAGTATATAGACAAATATGTAAATGTACTTGAGAGAAAAAAAATTGTTTGAAAAATTAATAGAGATATATTTTTAATCAATACTAAGAAACACAACATATAGACAAAAAAGAGCGCGATTCAAAATTTTTGCAAGCGATTGGAAGGAAAACAACTCGATTAGACTAATTATCTCCATCAATAACCCTATAAAGTTAGTGATATATTTTTGAGACATTTTTTTTTGCAAAAACCCAAAGTTTGGGATTAAATTGGCTCATTAAGAAAGTTAAAGGTGCTATAATGTATTTTGACACTAAAAAATGGGATGAAAATGTAACATTTCATATTGGAGGCGCATTTTAAACTCAAAACCACTAATAATAACTAACGTACGCTGAGTGCGTAAATTAACATCCTCGTATTCTCAGAGAGGGTGTTCTCATCTACCTGAATTTGATTAATTTTCTCAATTGGGTTCTTCCATAGCCATGAACTCATCAATCTTGAAAGTTAAAATACCAAAATATTGAAAAAAATTGAGTTTTTGGGAAGTTCTTGGAACCCCAAATAATGTCAATCGTATCCCAGAACTTTTTCACAGGTCCACACACTCGTATCAATTTGTTTTGCTTGAAGAACCCAAAAATTTCAACCCCATTACATCTAAAACCTTTGAAAACCCCTTTAATTTTCCGTACACAAAAACCCCATTTGGACAAAATTGAGTTTTTGCAATGTCATCAATGGAAAGTTAAGAGCTTTGATTCAGAGGGAACTGTAAATGGTCAAGTTTCAGCTGAGTATGAGTTTAATTTTGATGGGTTTCTTTCGATTCTTGAGTTTTTGTGTTTGTTATCTTCAGCTGTGGTAGCTATTGGTTTTGCTGTGAATTGTTGGTTTTGGGGGTCTCATAGGTGGTTGGGGAATAGGGTATTAGCTGCACAGTGTGTTGTGTTGGTAGGTGGAGTGATCATTGGTTCTGTGATTAGGAGAAGGCAATGGAGGAGGATTTGTATGAATAACTTTTCCAGGCCTGGGAGTGATTTAAAAGGGGTTAATATGTTGGAAAGGATTGAGAAGGTAGAGGAAGATTTGAGGAGTTCAGCTACAATTATTCGGGTTCTATCGAGACAGCTTGAGAAGCTGGGAATTCGATTTCGGGTTACTAGAAAGACTCTCAAAGATCTAATTACTGAGGTAATAATGTTGTTTTAAGCATATTATGAGGTGAAATGGATTTGGAGCAAGTTTTACTTATCTGTTAATCAGTAAAACATTTTAATCTTGTGAATGCAGTTAGTATTATCCTATAAATTGAGGACTGTGATGTTGTTTCCATGATGTCATATCTAATAAGCATAGCGTGCGTGCTAAGAAAGTTCTCTTATTTGAAGTTTGATTGATCAATAGATGATCGCTTCATGATTCATTGCTAATTGATTCTGAAGTGCAAAGAAGTTTGTGGATGCTTGAATCTTAAGGTGGATGCTTTGGTTGGATCTATAAATGTGAGAAGTGATTATATACATATATGTAGAAAAATGAATCAAGAAACCATACTAGCATATTGGAGAAGAAAAAAAAAACTTAGGAAACTTACGTTTGCAATGTTCTTATTTAATATAATTCATAAAATCTGAATAAGTTAACCTGAAACTTATATAATTCTTTGCTTTGATCTTGGATGATATGATAACCTTATCAAGTAAATGAAATCTATATTATCTTTCTCACACCGATCAAAAGTTGACCTCATCGTATGTCTGTCTGTTTGCTTATGAAACTTACTTGTAAACCATTTGTATTTCTGTTTGTTTGTTTACTGAACTTTCTTTAGAAAAGGTAATGTAATGCTCTTTGCTTACTGAACTTACTTGTAAACCATCATATTATTAGGTGAAACAACCATTTGTAGTAGTGTGTCTCACTTCTATAAAGTAGGACCAATACTTGGAAAACATAAAACCTGAGAAAATAATTGACTCAGAGACTTGGCATATGCTGGTTGTAAAGTCGTAATGAGGATTCTGTGCTTTATCATGATAATAATTTATTTATTTTTGAAACTGAAGTTTCAAGTTAACCTCTTTTTTTTTAAATCATGATAACAACTTAACCTTTTTTTTTCTTTCGCTAAGAGTTGCCTCATTTAACAACTTGACCTCTAAAGCACATACCTGACACCATCAAAAGTGGGATTGAGGCATATTTTATTGATTACATATTCTATAACTTTGTCCAACAAGCTTACTTGGAGCTCTTCCATTTTAAAGTCCGTACCCCCACCACCACCACCACCACACACACAAATTGACCGTTGAAACCATTGAATAGTTTATGGAAATATGAACCAAGTACAGACAACTTGTTGAGGGGTATCCCAAACTATACTCAGACGTCGTTCCCAAACAAGGTTACCTTGCATTTAAGAGAGCGATGAAGCTCCCTCAGACGGGCATGTTTTGCTTACCTTGACGGGTGAAGTGATGTGCTTTAGAGATCCTCTCTTTAGACGATGAAGTGCAAAGGCGTAAAATCATCTATAAAGAAGCGATTGTTTTTTTTTAATTTAACTTTAAAAGAGGAAAAAGGAGAGGAGGAAATATAGGGCCTTTTTGCTATTTGAGTGTTAGGACTCCTTTCCATTTACATTTCAGCTTTCTCTTGTCGTCAGTGTCTTTCTTTTCTTCTAGTATATGTCACGCCTTTTCATCAACTATTATTTTTGTTACAAGTAATTATAGATTTTGTAGATGAACTTGCACTACGCCCGTGCATAATTACTTCTTCTACTATTATGTTTCTCTGCTACTTTTGATTTATTCCCTTCTTATATTTTCTCTTTTAGCTACTGTGTCTTCTTCTAGTATATGAGTTCTCTCCCTTTTCTTTTGCCACTTCTGATTCTGAGCTACAAATTGATTCTTTTTCCGATCAATCGAAATTAATGAATATGGAATTTTAGTTGCAAGTTGACTTTACAAGTAATAAATTCACAAGTATTTTTGTATTTGGGTAAATTATACACTTCATCTTGGAAAAATATGGGTTTTGCCTCTCACTTTTTGCTTAAAGCCTTGAGTGCCTTGGCGTTTCTGAGTCAGTTCTTGCAGATACAATTCTTTGTGTAATCTTATACTCTAGCCTTCCTTCTTGTGATTCCATTTTCTTTCTATCCAGGCTGCAATGTTGGCCCAAAAGAACTCTGAGGCCACTCGAGCATTGGCATTGCAAGGCGAGCGTCTGGAGAAGGAGCTTGGTGAAGTACAAAAGGTTCTGCTGGCAATGCAGGTAAACTGGTGTTTAATTACTATTCCAAGATTCACGTGCTTATTCCAATTGCCAAGGGGCATTATTTTTTACAGGAAACTTTTCTGTGGTGGATTTACATCTTCAAGATGATAAAAGAATGCTTCCGTCAGACAATTCTTTTTCTAGGTTGTCTCTAGCATAAGATGTGAGGGTTTACTTTTAGGTCCATTTTACATATCCATTTTTGGCTGATTCTAAAGGTTAACCCATTTAGATGCAACTCATGATATGTTCAACACAGTATTGTGCATGATGATTGTTAAGTTGTCACGCATCGGTTGTGAGATGTGGATTTCGGTCTAGAAAAAACCTTACCTTATGAGCTAGCTTTTGAGGTTGAATTAGGTCAAATGTCAATTTCTTTACATGGTATCGAGGCATACCCATCTCAACCCTTGATTTACTTGATGTTGAGCCCCCATATTATGTTGTCCTTGCTCTTGGTGGCAATCCTGGGCATGTGGGGGGTGTTAAGTTGTCCTACATTGGTTGTGGGATGTAGATTTGGTCTATTTGGTCTTGGGAAGTCCCCACCTCATGAGCTAGCTTTTAGGATTGAGTTAGTCCAAAGTCATTTCTTTACCTATTTAAGTTTGTAACCGTCTCATCTAAAAGTTGAAACTGTTAGCAAGAGCACACTTTGAAATAGTTTCTAAAATGGAAGCACTCTTTTTATTACTTAACTAATATTATTTGTCAACAAGTCTTCTCACGCGTGGGCTTGATTCTTTTTCCTAAGCCAAACACGTGAAACGTTTTTCTTTTTGCCTCTTCTTTGGGGTGGCGTTGAGATTTGAAACCAGGACCTCTGTTTGCTCTAGTCCATGTTGAAGTTTATGACCATCTTATCTAAAAGTTCAAGCAATTAGAGAGAGCATACTTTTAATTACTTAATAAATTTATATCTCAACCGTGGGTCTTAGTATAGTAGAACTCTAGAGAAGTTGGGTTGGTAACTATGATATTGATTGAACTGATGTAGATTTCCATCGCACACAAAATCTCAATCCAAACCAGAAAAGGTCATCTGTTCATAGTTTTGCTTAAAATATGGAATAATATGTTTCGAGTCTGGTAGGAAAATATTGGAATGGAAGGTTTTCTATTCATTGTTTGACTTGCAAAGTCTAATTAAACTTGCATCCTTTTGCTCTTATCTCCTTGTGTTGTCCATCTTCCTTCTGTTCCTGCATACTTTATCTGATAATTTGATCCAAGTCTTATATTCGAAACAAGAAAAGAAGAATACAAGCGCTATTGAAGAAAGTTTTCATTTCTGCACCCCTTCTTTTAGATGATTAAGATATTATGAATTGAAAGTTGCTATTAGTTAGGAATATCATAGGTGCAAGGGAATATGTTCTAGCATAGCCAACCAATATGATATCCATTCATTGCAGTTGTATAATTAGAAATGAAACAAGTTTTCAGATAGATGTTGCTTTTATTTCCTTCTCTCTTTGTTTTTCGTTTCCTATTAGTCGTTATTATTAGTCTATTGTATTGTTGTATTTGCTGTCGGGAGAGTGAGTGAAATTGGAAAAGGAGAGTTGAGTCCCTAATTCAAATACGATACCAAACATGATGGAGACTGGAGAGGGTCAAAGCAATGAGCATGGAGTGTTAATGACCATAATTTCAACTGTGTTCTTGATAGCATGGACACGGTGCAACTTCAGCTTCCCGAAGACATGACCTTAGATAGGAGGGTATGGAAGTCGCATATTAGGGTAGAAAGTTGGTAGGTAGTGGAATGTTGTCTTGCTTTTCAATGGGATTAGGCTTGGTGCTAGTCTGGAGCACCGTATCTGTCGTAGTATTAGCCTTATTCATTCAGTTTCTTGCTTTTGTTATCTGTTATCCTCTGTTGTTTATTCGGTTTCGGTGATCACACTATTTTGCTGATGTTACTGTTCCTTCCTGAATGTACCGCTTTCCTATTAGTCACCATGTTCACTATTGTTAACTACTCATATACAGGATCAGCAACACAAACAGCTTGAATTAATTCTTGCAATTGGGAAAACTGGAAAGTTATTTGAGAACAAGCGCGGACCTAGTCAAGATCCAAATCAAAAAACAAATGACATGTCTAATACAGCCGCGGATGGATTTCCACAGTTAGGAGTGAATCAAATCCAAGCTTTGAAGAGACAGAGGGAAACCAATAATGACAGAATCTAGTTTCTTTCAGTATAGACCAGTAAGATTTCTTTAAACGACGAAAGGGTTGATATGCATGGTCTCACACTTATATGGTTGAAGATTGACAGATATTTGAGGAATCATATATCCTTGTGCAGATTCTTTTCTCCTGGTTTTGTTTTAGCAATACCTCTGTAGGGAGGGAGAGGAGAAAGGTGAAACTCGATGTTCTCGTTCACGTTCATTTGACAACGTAACGTTGTGTATTAAGAAAACACAGTTGATCATTCTATCTCCTGCAGTTCTGATGCTAAAAGGTTCATTAGTTGTCAAATTTTGTTCTGGTATTGCAATGCCAAGAATGCTCTGGCATGTTTTCTTTAGCGTTTTGTCGCTTCTTCACTTCCTTTTTATCCTCTCGAACTGCTTTGAAATGCTTTTACTTGAGGTAAGGTTTGCGTGGACACTACCTTCTCCAGATCTCACTCGTTTCTCTAATCTTTGTTATGATGTGCTAAAAAAAAGTATGCTGAACAATTTTTCAAGAACAAAGTACAATTTTTTATAACTTACACTTGAAAGTTATGAATATTTATGATTAGATTCGACCCTTAACATATTGCAATGTATGGTAAATAACTTTTTTTTTTTTTGTTCTCCACCTTAAAGACCAATCGGTATCAATATTAAAGTCTCACTAAATAAGAGTTCGGTAAACATTTGACGGAAATAAAATAATACTCAATTTTGACTTTTAACAAATTTAGAAAACTATAAGTTGCTCAAATGATACTTAAAAGATAGTCAAAGAAGTTGATGTAGAGCTGCTCCTCCCTTAAATCAAGAGGTTTTGGGTTCGAGTCTAAGGATGAAAGTGTTTTTCATAAATGGGGCTTAGGCAGCGCGAATTTAGATTAATTGGATTTCAATATGGGTACAAATACCCAATGAAAACTAAAAATAAAATAGATAAGTCTTTTCTCAAACAAAAATGACATAGACGAGTCATGACATAAAAAAGTCTTTTCTCAAAGTTCAATAACATATTT
The DNA here is from genome assembly GCA_022817965.1 of Solanum lycopersicoides. NCBI lineage: Eukaryota > Viridiplantae > Streptophyta > Magnoliopsida > Solanales > Solanaceae > Solanum > Solanum lycopersicoides. Next base: position 4,040,262 of record CM040628.1, on the reverse strand, counting down.
GAGCCTAGATATGAGAGTGTTTCCCCAAATGGAACCTAGGCGGTGCGAATTCGGATTAATTAGGTTTTAATGCAGATAATTTCAATACACATACGAACACAAGATGGAAAATAAAAAAACAAATAAATACTTAAAAAAAATATAGTCTCAATTTATTAATCACTTTTTCAAACAAATAAATACTCAATTTCACAATCGTTGCTGTGCTTGTGTGTGTTGTAGCTGCTCTTTCTTCGGTAAACCAGAAGGGTGAAGAAGACGAACAGAACAAAAGCTAAAAATGGATGGACTGAGGAAGCTAGAAAATGTACAGAAAATTATACAAATGATGGAGTCTCATGGTATCATTAGTTCTTCTAGCAACACCCATGATGCCAGCTCTCTTCGTTTTCTTGCTGATGTAGTCCTTCTTTTGGTAAAGCTTCATTCTTTTTTGATTCTTGAACAAGTTTTTAGGCTCAATTTTCAATATGTATGTATATTTATTTTTGTAGGGGGTGTAATGTGTTCAAATGAAGTGGAATGGGTATAGAGAATTGAAACAGTCGACCCCAATTAGTTCAGGATTGAGGCGTTGTTGTTGTTAGGATCAAGATTGATGTGGGTTTTGATGTATGCTGAAAATAAGTGACAGTAATGAAGAACTGAAACAGGAATTTTTCAATGTGTATGTGTAGTTCCTCCATTTCAATTTGATTGTCTTACTTTTCTTTCGAGTCTATTTTAAAAAAGAATGACTTTTTCCACTTTTGGCTAGTTGTTAATTTCAACTTTACAAGTTACATGTTTAATACCACCGCATTCGAAAGTGTTTTTTAGTTTCTTAAACTCCGTGCTAAGTCAAAACTAGACAATCAAACTGAAACGAAGAGAGAATGTATTTTCTTGTATTAGCATATAACTTGTCCAAATGAAGTGGAATGGATGCAGAGAATTAAAGTAGCCGACCCCGATTAGTTCGGTATTGAAGTGTTGCTGTTGTTGTTGTTAAGACCAAGGTTGATGTGGGTTTTGATGCTTGCTGAAAATTAGTGACAGTAATGAAAACTAAAGCAGGAATTCGGGAGTTGCAAAGTGAATAAAGAAAGGAGCTTTGATGTGGTTATTTTGTACTGAGTTGAAACTTTGAACTTAAATCTATCTTTTCTACACCCTCTCACAGTTCTCGTGAAAACCATTTTATTATTGTTAGTTATGCAACACTTCCTCATAGGATATCTAAACAGGACCCTTAAGCTAGGTGTTACTTTACTAATTTAATATCAAGTAAAGGGAACTAATGTCTAAAACCTCCTGGTTTTCAGGGAGATCTTTCTTTTACAGCTAGCTATGAAGTTATAGCAGGGCTAAGTAACGTCCAATAGCTTCAGCCCTTCTAGTGAAAATCTTCGTCACAATTTGAGTTGCTGCTTGCGACAAGACTTTCTTAGCTTGTTAAACTCTTTCTCCTTCACCAAGAAAGTTATCTAGTAAGCCAAGATTGTTGTGTGTTGCTTACTGCCATTTGAAGCCATTTCATAGAAGAAGAGCAATTGAGGTTACGGGTTCCATTTTAACTGCACACAGAGTGACCCTATATATTCTTCCCCCAAATGTGGCTAACTCGGTAGCTATGATTGATTATTATTGACTTTGTAACTCTTCAGCGGAAGAGTGTTTTTCTACGCGGTTTGTAAACTACCAAATCTTGATGGAGCTTGGATAACTAATACATACTCAAATCAATTCAAGATGTAGATAGTGATAATTACCGACTGAGGGAGGAATATGAAGACTCTGAAGGAGAGATGGTAATTACTTCTCGCCGTATAACCCTAAAGAACTAAAGAAGCTTAAACAACGAGCCACCTTCATTTTAATGCCTTCAGATAATTTCAGGGCTGATTATTTGGCGGTACAGTCGATTGGTTGTGTTTCTCTTTTCTTTGATTCTTTGTACTGATTTTAAGTTGGTTGGTATGTTTCTCCTTGTGTAACTCTATGGGTATTGCTACATCAGGATGTACACTAAGAGTTGTTCTCTACTTTCTAGTCACTTTCTAATATTATTCATATATCATTGAAGGTATCGCGATGCTGTGAACTTGACATTGGTGCCAAGTGCCAATTGATTATTGACCATGTGCCAAAGGTTTGCATTGAACTTTAGAAGCTCTTTCAATTGTGTGAGAGGCTGTAGTGAACATACATGTTGTTTCTTTGGCAGTTTTCACATGATTTCCTTGATGAAGCATTGCAGTGTGCTAGTGAGCAAGGTGTGTTCTACAGAAGTGATGACAGAGTCATGCACACTACAGTTTCTTTGGTTATCCTTCTCTTCTTTTCGTCCCTTGAGATTTGGTTCCTTTTATTTGTGTGATTGATTCTTCCTTGGAATTTTGATAAAAGGACTTGTATTGACTAGATCCTGAAACTTAATGATCCAAAAAGCCAGGAAAAAAAAAGGCAGAAAAAAAGGGAGTTCAAAAGATCTGATCATTTTGTTTCCATCTTACTTGCTAAAAGATGTACTTTTATAGAAATGTGTTGGGCTTTTGATGCCTTTCCTTGGTGATCTCCCACACAACATGACACATGTCTTGTTCAAATATGGGTTAGTTTGTTATTTTATTTGCTTACCTTACAATTTCCAGGTGCTACTAGCACAAGTCAATCTTTGACCTTCCCCTGACATTTGTATCTATTGCTCTCTTTCTCCCCATAATTTCTCTAAAAGTTGATCATGTCTTACAGAAACATGAGGTTTCTATCTTGGTTGATTTATGATAAACCTACATTAATAACTCACTAATGAAACGAGCAGTAATGAGAAAACGTTGTGGGAATTGGGAGACGGGGGTTGTCAAATACTGTGAAATCTGATGAGCCAAAATACCACAAGCTTGTCATATCAGCTGGAGGCATTTCAGAAGTAATAAAAATATATGAGATTTTCCAGTTCCCCTATATTCATGTGAGAAGTGTACTGTCTTTCCTGGAATTAGCTTGCTTTTTGTTTTACTTGAGCAGAGGGAATTAGCTTGTTTCCACCTTTAACTTTCTTGCAGGTGTTGAACAAAAGGTAAATACCGGTCCACTTGATTGTGGTGATAAGATTATACCGGATCCATCTAAAATGGGATCCGAGGATATGCCAATGATTGGACTTGATGCTATGCAACGAGCTAATTCTACTTTAGAAGATTTTGTGAGTATTTGTTTTTCCTGTTGATCTCAAATTGCTGTTTATCATACCATTTCTGGTCTCTGGACATGTCTGTGTATATTGCTGGCAAACAACACAAGAGTCTGAAGATTAAATTCGCAAAAGGTTTTTGCTGTCTTGTTTGTATGTTGGGGAAATCAGCGTACTCAGCTTGTAGGCAAGTTGATATTCGATTATCGAGTGAACATCTCATTAATCTAGGACTAAGTAGTTTGCATGTTGGAGCATCTTCCCTTTTGATTCACATTACTCCACTACTTATGATGTCGTATCAATTGTAGTTCTCATCTCTGAACAAGTTATGCTGCTTAGGACTTAAGATAGGGTGATTTGGTAGTTTTCAAACTCATTTATGTTACTATCTTCATTTTAGTAATAAAAAGGTGAACAAATGAAAAGATGGCGGCTTTAACTGTGGTGCATGTTGGGTTGGTGAACAGGATAAAGCAAATGGGTCCTCATCAAATAAATATTTGTCCTATTTGTGGTAAATGCCTGATGGGACTCTAGGTGAAGGATATCATCTTACTAGTTATCCTACATTCATATTGGCTACAATGGGACAAAGGTTGATAAAGACAGCTGACCAAAATATCCCAGGCATTAATGTTGAATTGGAGGTATTGTATGAAGCTTGCTGAAAAAAATGAGTGCTGATGTATATATCATTATCAAGGATAAATAAAACCAGTAAAATGTTACCTTTCTAAGAAAAGTGAGTGCTGATATATATATCATTATCAAGGATAAGTACTAATTAATTCTTATTCTAATCAAGAATAACCTTTTACCAACATCTGATAAGAATTGTACCAAAAAGAAAATTAACTATGGAAATGTAGAATATATCATTCATCTGGTCCTGCACTTTTACATCCATAGGCAGGATGACTGCTGTAAGTCATCCTGATGCCTTCACATTTCTTAACCAAAGGAGCACTTGACCATTACCCTGTAAGCTATATTGATAATCCAACAAACTGGCTTCCCGCAGTGACTACCTTTTTAAGCATATATTGAAGGCAATTCTCTTCTTTCTTTGTGCTAGATCCTAGCTTGGAATAACTTAAGAATGATCTTACGTTCTTAACCTTAATAATACCTGCCGCAGGTCTTTTATCCCCTTCTAGCTTGTAAGAACTGAGAATGGTGTAATGTTCTTAACCACTATAATTCTTAACTTTCACTCTTGAGTTAAGCTCTTGTGTTTCTGTCGTCCAATTTGGCTTAATTTCTCAAACATCTTGTTGTAAATTAATCCATTGCCCTTGCTCTGAAATCATATTGGAAAATTATGCATGTCTGCTGACTTGTAAGACTGGGTTATTTTCTCTCTAACACCATGCATCAAATTATTGATGTTGGTCGACCAAATTTTTCTGTTTTTTTATTGGTCTAGGACCTTGTAGAAATAATAAGCTGATGTTGGTTTCATGTGCCAGTGCAGGTCTTATTTTATGTTTCACAAAATGGATCCTCACCAACCTCAGTCTATGTTCAGATACCTACCAATACTTTCATTTACTGAAAGTTACATTTATCAGGTAAGATTGACAGTCTGCTGATCATTTTGGGTTGAAGCATTTCAATAAAATCTTGTTGCACGTGACACATCATGGAGTTTCGTTAAAAAAACGCATCGCTCTCTACAGGAGATACTTTCCTTATTAACAACCGTGACTTCTTTCCTCTGCTGTTCACTCCTTTTTCTCCCCCTTTGCTTTGTTTGGGTAAAAAGGACACTATAGGGTAAAAGATTATTTCTTTCCCCTTGGGTAGGTAAGAAGGGAAACATCCCAACCTATTTCTAATTTGTATATCTTTATTGATGCAGTTGGATAATTTAAATGAGAAACTGTTGCGGCCATCAGTGGGGAAGGACCAATCGTCATATCGTGAATACAGTGTGGTAGTACTACAGGCACATAAGATTCTCATGAATAATATTTTAGGAACATTTGAGTTATTACTTGCTTATAGTTGAATCCAATTCCTTATTTCTGTGTGTTTTATTATGTGCAGGAAGAAAGCTGGGAGCTTACATATGTGAGAATGATGACCAATGATCCATTTAGACCTCTTTCTATTTTACTTCAGCAGCATGGGCTTTTGACAGACAGGTCTAACTTCATATAGCTATTTTCCTTTTCATCCTTTTCCATTCTATTTGTGAAGCTCCTAACCATGCTAGAATTATTTATCTCCTTGGGAACATTTTAATAAGAACTTTGCTTACTTCACTTTCACTGACAACTTCTCCAGAAAATCTTTTGTAGACCATTTCACTCATAGAATATCTTTCTGACGTCTTTCTTGTACCGTTGCCTTTGTTACATCCCTTGTACTGTTTACATTTCCTTTTTGTTCTTTTTTATCAGTTAGTAAGTCAGTCGTCTACCTTTCTTACTCACCCGTGTAGTCCTCCCTATAGAAAGTTTAGAAGAAGGTGATTGCACAGGAATGACAAAAGAAAGAGGGCAGAGTTTGTCTACGACACATCTTCTTTTTCTCTCTTCTCCTTTTTCTTTGCCTCTTTTTGTGTATATGCTCTTTGAAGTTTGATTTCTGTTTTTGTGCTAAAGGTAGTTCTTATCTAGGGTAAAATACTCTATAGATACTTTGCTGGTCAACTTTCCATGGCATGAGGTGGTTCTTGTGCTGTGACCTTTAAGTGTTTATTCACTTTGTTCAGGGTAAGAGAAGAGTTTAGTAGTGGAACAGAATATTGGTCTCTGGAGAGAAAGCTGTGTCATGCACTTGGGAGTAAACAAGAGGTATTGATTCCTTATTCTGAACAAATTGATCAAATTCTCACAAGTTTCTTATCTACTATTCCTTTCTTATTAAGATTTATCGGGGGATAGTCTTCTTGAATCTAATTATTCCAATGCCATGGACCTCTTACAGTCATTAATTGGTCTTTTCTTACTTGATTTTCATTAGGTTGTGAATTAGAGTAATAAATCTAACATATGCATGAATTAGGGCATCAAAGCAATTCTTAGAACGGCATATACAATATACAGACTCGATTGCCAGATCCATGCTGTATAAAATACCTTTATGGATTCTAGCATATTGTCGGCGAAGTTCTATCTAGGATCTATGTGACCCAAAGCTGAAAATTTGTGGGTTAGATTTTGTCTTGATAAGTGTACTAAACAATGGATTGCTTAAAACTGAAATCCTGTAGTGCCTGAAATGCATATTTTTTATTTTTATGTCGCAAGATTAGCTATGACTTATAATCTTTCCTTTAAACTGTGACTCATGTCCTATCTGAGCCCCTATCTTATTTCCATGGATTGTTTTGATCAATGATTATGTGAACAGATTTCAGTTGAAGATGTCATGAAGGCAATTAATCTGAAGTCCTTTGATTACCGCGTGCTGAATCTCCTGTTGTATCAACTGAGAGGTGAAAAGGTATATCTCATTAGGAAGAAGTGGTCATTGGTTTCTTTAACATTTTGCTTTGACTAGAAACGTTCTAATATCTTTATCTTTGAAATGTAACTTCAATATAATTTTCCTCCTCTATAAATTGAAGTATATTGAGAGTTGCTAAAATTGTTTATAATTTACCATTTTCATATCAAACTATTGGTTCTTGAGATGACAACAGCAACATACCGAGTGTAATCCCACCAATGTGTGTACACAAAAGGCAAGAAGAGTTACTAGTTGTGAAGTACTCCATGCATAGTATTCCCAGTAGAATTTCTTAATGAGTAGTGTGGTAATCAATTGTTTTACGTTGTAATTCGTGTTGTTGATTTCATGTTATATAATTTCCCAATATAATTTTCTCAACGATAACTTGACAATGTTTTAGTCATATGCGTTAATCGTTATGTTGTGATTTTCTGTTCATGTGTTTCTTTTGGAACTGTTCTGCAGGTCAATGATACACATATGGAGTTTTTGACAATATCAGAGTTCCTTGTGGAGATATCCGATGACTTGTAAGTATCCGGTAAATTATGTTAATTACTTTCATTCTGATAGAGAAAAGTTTTTGTGCTTCCCAATTAATGTGGGTTCTCTGTTTTTTTTTTATGTGATAAATCTGGATGATCTTAAATAACTGGATGATGCCAGGTTTGATTATGAGGTAAATCATTTAATTTCAATGGTTTGTTTACCCTCAAGTCATTCATGTGGGAAGATGAATTATTCCTTTTTATTTTTCATAGGACGATGTGTTAGAGAATAGTTTCAATATTCTGCGCATGTTCAACGGAATTTATGGGGCTTCTACAGCACCAACCATGCTGGTAAGTAACCGTGTTTGTTCTGATAAATGCTATGAACATGGGCCGGTTTGAGTCTTCAAAAAAAAATGTTTTGGAGCTTCTGTTCCTTCTATAGGGACTTTAATGTCCATGACCGGTTCGTGAAGAGTGCATTTGGGATGTTGTTATCGATCAAATATTCTTGTATTTCCTTCAATTAAAACATCTACTTATGAAGCATTTAGGAGAGTTGGGGACATTTGACCAATTTAGTTTTAGAAATGTCGGATTAACCATACTGCAACAAAATGTTGCAATAAGTACTTGAACCAGGAAAGAAAGAATGCTCGAGATTTGTTTTTTTCCTCAATGTAGAAACTAACTGAAGCGAATTCCAGGCAAAAGTTATAACTGAAGCTGAAGAGAAGTATGAGAGTCTTTTGAAAGCTCTCGATCCCGAGCTCTCTCTGAAGTATCAGAAGAGATGTGAAGAAGCTACTAAAGAAGGTAATATTTCCACCCGTTAATTTTTTAACGAGTCCTTGAACTATTTGACCCTTCACCTATGATCTTTATTATCAAGATTTTGCCAAATTTTAACTAGATTCCTTTGATTGCTAGGCGGGAAGACGTCAGGTCCATCTCTTGGAACATGGAGTATACCTTCTGTTATTGAAGACGAGGAACTATATCGATCTGATGTTTTGAATTCAAAGCCATCACAAGATACTTGACAACAGTCGAGCCCTACCAGCCAGAAACCACTAAAATGGCAGCTGAAACAATGTAAAAACGAAAACAAAAAAAGAAGATCTGGAGGTTAGCATCTAATCCTCCCCATCTACCATCATAGAAGCCTCCCTATTTTTCTCTTAGATCCCTCATTACTGCTTCAAGAGGGGCTCGCGTATGATTAGCTAGTTGGGTAGTTCATTCAAGATTGTTACTTTAATGTTCTACAATTAAACAACAACAAACCTAGTGTAATCCTACGAGTGAGGCTTTATGTTCTACAACTCTATCAAAAGAGAAAAAAACACTAGGTCATTTCTTCCTCCCTTCTGCCTAAGCCTTGGTGACGGAGTCACCAAGTACCTGTACTAGTGGAAGGTAACATGTATAGTCAAGGTGCACGACAAGCTGACCTAGACACCTCCATCAGAAGAAAAAAGATAAAGTGTATTTATCAAAAATGGTTAAAAGATTTCTACTTCATGTTCTAAAACTTGGAGTTTTGGTACTTTGAACATTTTTTGCATTGTTGTACATTATTTATTTCGTTGTGGTGGACACAGATTATGGTAGAAGGTTACAAAATGCTTCGTCTTGCTTTACCATGGTTTCTTCACTTCCGTTATTTCCTTTTCTGAACTGCTTTGATTTCCTAAGATAAGGGTAAAGTATGTGTTCACTCTACCCTCCTGACACCCCTCTTACGGAACTACACTGGATATGTTATTGTCGTTGTACATAATTTATTTGGATTTGGGAACAAATAATAACATCCACTGTTGCTGGTGTGAAAATGAGGACACTAAACATGTGAGTGAAGATGTAAAATTTATGTTTTGTTTGCAAAATATTCTTTGAAGATCTGACATGAATTGGCATTTTATCAAAAAAGCATCTTCAGACTCTTTACCTACAGCTTCTGCTACACACACTGCAATATAGTAATAAGCCAAGAAAGAAAAACCAAATGTATTGAAACAAATCTTTTTTTTGGTGTGGGGTTTTTTAAATTATTGTCTTTTTCTTTAGTATGAGTCAATTAAAAGGAATCTTTTTTTTCACCTTTTTCTAACATGGGGTGGCCATACATTTCTGTAAAATTTCTGTTTTTTTGTTTGACTTTTATGTGTGATGACAATAATTCAACTACATTTTTGACAATGGTTTCACAATTACATAGGTTTATTCACTTCTTCTAGATGGTTTATTTTATTATTTTTGTTCTGTACTCGCATTGAAGTCGATTGAGTTCAGATTCGTGCCGAATAGGTGCACAATGGTATTAAAGCGCTTTTTAGCAAAGGTAAATTTATGACTAAAGATGGAGTACTTACCGCTTCGTTTGGGGGGGTGGGGTTAGAAATTTATTGATATTTTTTTTCTAGAAAGCAAATCGACCTCGATTCTTGAATAATTCACATTACTTTTATGGCTCTTTGTAATACATAATTCAGACAAATTTTGACTATGGTTTCATATTTACATTGGTTTATTCACTTCATCTAGACTGGTTTATTTTATTTTATTTTTCCATCTAGTGTTCGCATTGAGGTCGGTTAAATTTGGATTAAGATTCGTGATGGTAAGTTTCACGATGGATGTAAAATATTTTTTGACAAAGGTAATTTCATATTCAAGGCTCAAACTCGACTACTCGAGACCTCTGATTAAAGATGAAGTATTTAGCTCAAGAAATTGGTTGGTTGGTTAATTTATATTCAAAATTAGTATTGAAATTAAGAAATTTTTTAAGAGATTTGTTTAATAATTCTTTATTTAAAGCAAATCGACCTCGATTATTGAATAATTTTATTGGACCACAAAGATTCCGATTTTCTATAGAAAAGACATGTATCAATAATTCTGATTTTAGGATTGGACAATTCCTTAATATCTAATTAATTTATTATAGAACTTTTAGTGTATGATGATTAAAAAATAGATTATTTTTTTTCCTTTCAAAATCTAACCTATTTTGTAATGATTTACCTTTAGTTAAGGATCTATTGAAAATAACCGTTTGAGATACCTATCATTCACACAATGACAAATAAAGTAAAATTATAATATATGATGGAAATAAATAGTAAATGCATTTCTATAAAAGATTGTTGTTGTTTAAGAGATTTTCAAATTAAAATATGAAAACAATAAAGTCATTGTTGGCCATTCATGTCAATTAATCATAAAGGGCATTTTACATTTCTATATTTACCAAAATTCATTAATAATTTAGAAATATGGTTAATTTCATGTAAGTTTTATTTTTGGCCTTAAATCTTTATTTAGCAAAACAAAAATTTCTCTCTCCATAAAAATTATTGACCTATAGTTTCTGTTTTAATCTGTCCTATACATCTATCATATTAATTTTAAATTAAATTATTACTATATTACAAAAGGAGTATTTAAGATTCATATAATTCGAGATAAAAAATAGTTTAGTTGATTCTTTTTTTTATTAAAATAATCATAATATACACATCAATTTATGTGTATCTCGATTCTCAACTAAGTTCACAAGATAACATTGGTGATTTCTTTCTGAGATGCTTAAGCCTTAATAGACGGATGTTTCTGGTACTTATACTAGCGAAAGATAACACATACTCAACGAAATAAATAAAAATATACGTAAATTGATTCGAACGCGATCGGAATAAAAAATACACCAAAGGAGGAGATAAGTGGCATAAATAAGAGAATAAAGTGAGTTTAAGAATCAATTTGGATAATATGATAGTTACATTCGATTCCCAAATGTAGAAATTCCTTTTTCCATCCAAAAAATAATAATCCCATTTGTTCTTTTATTCCCTTCCCATCAATTATTATAAGATTAATAAAAATATTATTTATCAATCAATAATTAACCATGTCTTAATCCTAAATTAATCAAGATATGATATATTCATTTTTTTCTCTAATCACAGCTAAATAATATTTATGATCGTCAACTTATACAGAGCTAAGTCACAAGTAGAGAAGGATAGAGGATCAGATTAATCATTTTCAGGTTTCAAAAAATTACGTTCAACTCTAAACGAATTTCTCGATTATCGAAAAAAGTGTTATTAACATAATAAAATGTTTGAAAACAAAAGTCAAGCTAATACTTCAATAAGATGTAAGATGTTTTGTGGTCCATTAAGTAAACATATATATATATATATATATATAAAAAAAAAAGTAGACATTTTTTTTTTTTTAACACAAAGTCAATTTTATTATTTTTCATGTTTGTCCTTAGATGTCTATATTTGAGGGCCCATGAAAATAACTTAAAAGATATCAAATATTTTTTTGGGATTTTTGTCTTTAAGTTCACTCTTTCACTTTGGTCAATTTTTTTGCTTTTTTTCTTGGTGGAAAAATTCTATCTCAATTATAATCTTTTCTTTTACTATATACCAAAGTTAGATTTTCAACTTTCTCTATGTTTTCCTTTTGGTATTGGGATTAGTTGAGAAACCACTTTTTTCCTTTTGTTTTCTTTTTACCAACTCAAAATAGTCTCCTTTTTAAGTGCTTTGTTTCCTCACAAAGTGTCTTTGAGATTTTTGGTTTCCAAACCAAGGTATGTTTGGCTCAATATTGCTCGGACGCTCCAAAAATGTTTACCGCACACTTGGTTCGAAGCATATCCTTTGCCAAATTCCCGACTTCAATGCACTATTTTTGGAGGATCTAACATGTTTATCAATATTTTTGAAAAGTCTGAGCGACGTATCTTTTGAGTTAATGATAGTTGAGAATCCCACAAGATACCAAAATTCAAGCTTTTTTTCTTTTGGACTTGTGACATTGAAACTGTAATATTCAATGTATACATAATAGAACAACGAAGATCGATAGCAGAACACCTTGCAACGTATCAAATAACATGAGTTTAACGATAGCTTACCATACGAAGAATGTATGGAAAAACTCGAGAGAATCCTGATGAGTGTTCAACTAAGATCTCGCCTTGAAAAGGCGTGGATTCATCAAGGAAGACAACAAAGAGAAAGCTGAAAAGTATATCAATTGATACAATGACAACTTCTTATTATATGATTCCGGGGAGTACATATAACCCGATGAACACAGAAATCACATTTACATCTTAGAAAGCAAGCAAACTTTCATCATTTCGATACTAGTATAAGCAGAGTCATTAGCAGATACAAGATATAGTATACGAAAAACTACTGGAAATTGAATCAGAACTTAGTTCAATATCAAACCTCAAGGAGATTGGGGCCAATCATATCCAGCATCCACGGCATTTAAGTCATCGTAAAACCACATTTCCACATCCTCTACATGTTCCTCGTCTTCCCAGTAGTCATCAGACATCTCATCATCGTCAAAGTCATCATCAATGTCACCTGCCACGAAGTCCCATGGTATATAACCAGAAGAACCTGAATAGTCTGAGCAGTTGTCCCAGCCATTCTTATCATAGCAATCAACGACAACAGGTCCGACAACCTTTAGCTTATTGAATTTCTTGACAAAGTTCTCATCAAGGTTCACATTCCAACAACCCCTTACGTCTAACAGCTCGAGCTGCCTGCAGTTTTGAAGAACCTCTGATATGCTCAATGTACCAACCAGCATGTAAGCAATTTCCAGTTGTTTGAGCTTAGGCATCGATGTAGCAATTGCAAGGGCTTCATCGTCTTGTGAGAGCTTGTCGATAACCTCGAGTGGGTGCATAGTTCGACGCAAACCAGTCAGATATTTACAATGCTTCCCAATGGCTTCCAGGGCTCTTGCACCTATTTTTATGCAGTAGCTTACATCCAAAAATGTAATGTTGGAAAATGTTCCTGCAACTTGTTCCACTACGGAGTCGCTTAATTCACACTTTGGTAACCGCAATGTCTGCAGAGATTTGGCACTAGCAACCAAAACAGAGAAGTTTACGTTCACTTCAAGTAAATATTTACGACACAGGAGGGAATAAGAAAGTAATGACATGTTCTTTATTGCTATACGACAAGTCTACTGAATTCCAATTAGATCAGCAACAAACTCGAATGCTATGTACCTTCCATATTTCCTCTTTTATTAAAAAAATTCAAAATGTAGTTCACTTCAAGTAAATATTTACGACACGGGAGGGGATAAGAAAGTAATGACATGTTCTTTATTGCTATACGACAAGTCTACTGAATTCCAATTAGATCAGCAACAAACTCGAATGCTATGTACCTTCCATATTTCCTCTTTTATTAAAGACATTCAAAATGTACTCTTTATTATCATCCAAGGATTTGTCTTTCCTTATAGAGACTCATATCCAGTACATTGACTCAGTAAATATATACAAAATGAGTTGAAAGAAATTGAACTTCTACATAATGCAGTATTACGATCTACGTGAGGCATAGTATAATTAACTGATGTCTATATTCAATGATAAAATATATAACTGCCATAAGATGATATACTAACTTGTTTGCAATGAATTCGAAGCTCGATTTGTCTGAGAGACCAGAGACACAGAGTTTACGAAGGGAACCACAGCTTCTTGGAATAAGCAAGCGAAGCATCCGATCAAGGTTTTCAGGACAGCGATTTTTGCTCCATTCCTCAATGTCAATCTCTTGCCAACAATAAGGACCCTGTACTGCTTTTCCCCATGACTTGCAAACCCTTGGAACTACAGTTAACACCTCTTGAAGAGAAAGGTTTCTAAATATTAGCCCGAGTGCATCCGGTAACAATTCATCCCACGGCCTAAACTCGAATCCTTCCTCCATTTCAATTCTTGACTCTCCCCTATAATAATGAAAAACGTTGAGAACAGATGTTCCACAGCTCATAAAGATTGATACAATTCACCTATGTTATTCCAAATTTCCATATTTGAAACACATGACCAAAAACTAATAGAATTCAAGCAAGTTTAAGAATTTAGCTACTAAGCTAGCGTTTGACCATAGATTTGAAATTTCTTCTTCAAATATTAATTTGGCCATGAAATTAGATCAGATTTTGAAAATCTGAATCTTCAAATACTTTCAAGTTCCCAAAAACTGGCAAACTTCCACTCACAAGGCTTCAATTCAACTTCTTAACTCAAAGTTCAAAATCTATAGCCGAATGGAAGCTAAAGGATTGGAGTATTTATATCCACACAAAATCTTCCCAACATAGTAAAAAGGATGAAAAAGTAATGAGATCATAGCAATCTAGTACAAAACCAAAGAAAAATAACTCAATGAGCTAACAATAACCATAAAAATCAAATCTTGAAAAGATAAAAACATTCCATACTCACAAAAGAAGAGATTTATCCATATAAATGAAATTGTTAACATAAACAACAGAAAGTCACAATCTTTACAAGAGATACACAGTAATTATGGAAAAATATCAAGTATCAAGAACATAGAAAAGCGAAAATGGCAAAGATGAAGAACATACCTTTACACAATCATATAGCCACCAGCAAAACAATCTACAGATTCAAATGGCTACACAGATCAGCATCACTCAAAACTAACCAACACCCTGTTAAGGCAAATGCTCAAATCAGGATACATACATCTAAATAAAACCAGAAAACCAAGAAAAGTCATTTCAAAGCTTCTCAAAACACCCTTATATGAAAATTCTAAATAACCCCAGAAACAAGTAAATCTTGGAAATCTCAAAGAAAAATTGCACTAGCACTAATAACTTTCTCAAAAGTTAAAATCTTTCAAGAAAAGTCATTTCAAGACTTCCCAAACACCCTTATGAAACCAAATAGACTTTGGAAATCTCAATATACACAAATCAAGAAAGGAATAAAAAAAAATTCTACAACAGCTTTAATTACTCTACCAAAAGGTGAAATCTTTCAAGAAAAGTCATTACATTATGAAAAATCCCAATACACATATCAACAAAAGGATTTTTTTTTACACAACAATCAGTTTCTCAAAAGGTAAAAACCTTTCAACAGAAGTCATTTCTAAGCTTCACAAACACCATTATGAAAATTCTTCCAGCACTACATAAATCTCAATACACTAATCAAGAAAGGTAAATCTTTTACACCAACACAACAAATGGTTTCCCAAAAGGTAAAACCTTTCAAGAAAAGTCAGTCATTTCTAATCTTCACAAACACCCTTCTTTGCAGCAGTACATAAATCTCAATACACAAATCAAAAAAAAAAAAAAAAACTAAGTCCTTTACACCAACACAACAATTATAACTCTCCCAAAAGTTAAAAATCTTTCAAGAAAACTCATTTCAAAACCACCCTCTTTGTAGCAGTACATAAATCTCAATACACAAATCAAGAAAGTTAAGTTCTTTACACCAGCACATCAATTATTAGTGTTCCCAAAAGGTAAAATCTTTCAAGATAAGTCATTTCAACAAATTTCCCAAACACCCTTGTTGAAAAAAAAACCAATAATCTTGCTGCAACTAAGCTGAAATGTAACATTCAGAACACAAACATTCAAGAAAATGTACAAATTAGAAACCCCATGTCAGTAAAAGATATAAGACCTCAAAAAAGATAAGCTAAAGTTTGGATCTGTGAAAAAAACCACCGGTTTATCCGCCTGAAATGAAGGGTAATATGAGGAGCTTCAGTTCAGTACCTCAGTACCCTTTTTAGCTTTTGTGGGGTTGCAAGTTTTTGAGAGAAAGAAAAGAGAGAAGCTAAAGTATGTAACAAAGAAACAAGAAGAGAAACAAAAAGGAAACAAGATTTTGATTACACAGACAGAAATAATAAATTTAAATAAATAAATAAATAATCATGTGAATTTTGATAAATAAATAAAAAAAAGATTGACAAATCTATTTAAGTTCGAGTTTTCTGAATACGAAATCATTTTTGTTAGTTCATCCTTACACAAAGGTTCGAGTTCGAGTATTTTTAAATATATACAAAAAATCTTTGTTAGGAAATATGTACTCCTAATGTGAAATTTTTTAACATAAATTTCAAATTTAATCAGACTTCTATATACACAAAATCTCAGATAGAGAAACAAATTTTTTTTTGAGGAAATATAAGTATTCGTTTGATAATTGATTTGAATGTGAGTTACGTAAGTGTTTGAATTTTACTTAACTAATAATATCATGTTTTATTGGTTTAGTTGCGAGTTAATTTATTTATATATAAAAATAATATTTGTAATTTAGCAACTTGTATAACTATTATATGTCCTTCTTTGTACCTGAATTCGTTGCGTTTAAATCGGGGGGTTTTAAAAACAATAACTCTATCTCCAAAAAATAATAGTAAGGTCTGTATATATTCTATTATTTTCATATCTCACTTATAAAATTTTACTAAATATATTATTGTTACCTCATAACTATTATATACGTATAAGTTAAATGGAAATTATTATTATTTACGGATTTTAAAAAATTACATAACGAAATATGTACAATTTTTTAGGAAATTTATATATTATTTTATATAGGATAAAATATTAACGATAAATAAATGAATAGCAAAAGTATACAAAAGATAATACATAAATTCTAAATTTTTGATAAATAATTTTTAATATTAATATTTACGTAACTCTTAACCTATAAACTATTTTTTAAGAGTATAACATTTATTTTAGTTATATTTTGGAATTTGCTTGAAAGTCAGTCATTTTCACTTTGATAAGATGACAAAATTAAATACTATGGACTAGTGTAACATCAAATAATAAATGTAATGAATTAAAAAGTCAGTTGAGTAGAAAAGTCTCAAATCAAATTTAAGTCTAAACATAAATAATTATACAAAATATTATATTAAATAACACACTCAATATTATTTTACAAGTTAATATTTGCAGAGAGTAATATCCCTTACTTTTTAGCTTGTAAAATAACAAAAAATATTTATAATAAATTCTTAGCCTACATAAAAAGAGTAAAAACAGAATATTATTTCCTTTATTTTGAATTTATTAGTAAAGTTTTTAGTCTAAAAAAATAACGTATTTTCTTATTCGATAAATCTTAAAATGGCATTATTAATATTTTAGTCAAGTTAGGCCTATTTGGAAAAAAAAAATATATCCACAAAAAATATTCATCTATTTAAATATTATTTATTTAAAATATTATTTAAAAAAATTTATTTCTTAATCTCATATTTATTTAAATTATATCACATAAATTTAAAACGAAAAAAGATACTTGAAGGTAAAGATATACATTTTTTCTCTCTTTTTTTTTTTTTGGGTCTTTTCTTGTATTTGGACAGATTTTATAAGTACTTCAATTATTTTACGGCAACTTGTATTAATTAGTTCAAAATAAATTGAGTTACTAATATTTATGTATTTTAATTTGATTATGAATTATCGAATCAAATTAATTAGAATTTATCATTCTAAAGTTTGATTTATTAACCGGTCAAACATTTGAAAGTACAATATTTATAGTCTATTTGAATTATCTTTTAATTTTTAGGTTTTTTAGTTTATTTTATTATTTTAACTTAGAACTAAGTTTTAAAAATTTAATGAAAACTCAAAAATATTTAAATATATACCTTTAATAACGATGTCATAATACTTTAAAAATATCGAATCAAATATAAAAGATTACCTTTAAAAAAAATTATTTTTTATTTATGACAAATTGTCATGTCATATATATTTTCTTGTCATATAGTAAGAATAATAGTAGTAATATTAATAATAAAATTAATATATGATCGAGTAATATTAAATTTTTTGATTAATCTGTGACGTTAAATTCATAATGTTAGAAGTATATGTGACTTTTTCAAAAGCTAACATGTCAAATGTTACACAATTTATTTCAATACATAATTATCGTGATTCATATTAAGATTTTATTTATAAAATCAGAACAAACTCTCAAAATTTAATGTTTGATATTTATTATTAAATTTTTAAATATAAATTTATAAATATTAAATTGAATATCGAAAATTGACTTCTGATATTTTTCTCTTTCTCACTTCATTAATTACTAGATGGTTGTGTCTTTTTTTTTTTTTTTTATTAATTCTATGTTTGGGTTGTGCATTGAGTGTGGAAGTGAGTTAAGAAACTGTATGGAAAAAAGAGTAGTTATGTATACTGATAATAAAGCTGAAGCATTGATTGTGACTCTAAAAAGTTGGAGATTGTTTGGCGGAATGTATTAATATAATGTAAAATAGAGGGTATAGAAATGTTTGTATTAGTTATATTTATATTAATAATACGTAGACTATATTTATATATTGTTTGGTTTGATGCATTAAAAAAATTATTTACCCTTCACTTATTATGGTGGAAAAGATCTGAAAAAGGTATTGAGGGGTAATGTGGTCTTTAATTGAGTAAACGCATGCATTAAAAGCATTGCATTGCTAATACCTAAAAATTATTGGTATTAGCAATACTCGGATCGTTTGATAGAGTGTATAAGAATAATGTTAAATAGAGTGTATTAGTAATGCTTGCATTAGCAATGCACGTATTAGTTATAGTTGTATTAGTTATACATAAATTATTTTTATGCATTGTTTGGTTTGATGCATAAAAAGATGGGAAAAGAATAAATTTCCCTCTGAACTTGTCCCGAAAAGTCAGTTACACGCTTAAACTATTCTGGTGACCTATTACACTAGGGGTGGGCATAAAAACCGAAAAACCGAAAAACCGAACCGAACCGAATTATTTCGGTTTTTTGGTGTCGGTTCTTCGGTTCTTCGGTTCGGTGTCGGTTTTTTATTTTCGGTTCTTCGGTTCGGAGTTCGGTGTAAGGGTCTCAAAACTACGGTGCACCGAAGAACCGAAGTTTTATTAAATAAATTTTAAAAAATTTAATTATATTGCTTAGTTAATAATAGTTACACATTTTTTACTCAAAATATTTACATGACCTATTTAAATATTTTACTTAAGCTAGCAATTACGATAAAAAAATGTTTTAATGATAAAACATTATAATGACAATTTAGTTCCTCTTCTATTTATGTACACGAGTCCTTATATTGCTCTCTTCTTTATTCATTTAGGTATGGGAGAAACCAAAAATATCGTCGCGTATTTATTTTATTTTTATTTTTATTAAGCACATAAAACTCTTAATACTTTAATATATTTTCATTTTATTTTTATTTACACCGAAAAACTGATTTAAAAACACCGATTTAAACCGAATCGAAGTAGAAAAAACCGAACCGAACCGATATTAGTTTGGTATAAGTATGGTGCATACTTTTCTAAAACCGAATACCGAAGAACCGAACCGAAATTTGATAAAACTGAAACGAAGAACCGAACGCCCACCCCTATATTACACACCTAATCTAATTCAAAGTGATATTAATGCCCCCTTAGTTAAAATGACAAATCTAAATATATGACACTATTTTGTTGGTCATTATATAATTAAGTATTATAATTTCTAATTATATTAATATATGTCAATTTTTTTCTTTTTTATTAGTGACCCTAGTTTCTTTAAAGTTTTACATTTATTTTTTTGAATTCTTCTTCTTCAACTATTGTCACCATAGATGATTTCTTTATTTATTCTCATATAAGTATATCAATCACTCTACCATAAAAAAGAACACTAAATAGAAATTAAAAATAGCGGGGAAGATGTTGATTTTCATCTAAAAGTTAATAATTTTAATTTTAAAGTTCATGATTTCTAGTCGAACTCGCCGGAGGATTCACCGGATGATAAAGGTAAATGACTTCTATTGAAAATCCTATGACATTTATGTATAAAATTCATGATTACATTGCCTAAATTTACAAAAAAAATTCCATGAAGAAAATGATTTTCCATCTGTCTTTTTTATTTTTGTCAGACACGACCTAGAGTCATCAAAATGTTATTTTATTTGAAGAATATCAATCAGATGCTTGATTTCCATCCAAACTATCAAGATTTCAAAAGAACTTTTGCAGATCTGATTTTTTTTTATTTGTTTCACCGAAAATAATGGTGTTGCCCATCGTCTATCGCCGCCATCAACATCACTAAGCTTCATAATCTTCTTATTGTCTCATGTTCTCTCTTTGATTTTTTCGTTTTTCCTTCAATTTATGAATAATGAAGAAGAAAGAAGAAATGAGTTTTAAGAAGAAAGAAATGTATAGTGAAAGGAGGAAGAAAACCTAGATTTTTTCTTTTTTTGTAAAAGTCTAAGAAACTATTTAAAAAAAGCTTTAAGAAAATTAAAATAATACAGTATTATTTATATGTCAAAACCCGTGTACAACACATTTTCACACAAAAATTGAAATTGTTTTCGGAAGGGGGTATTACATATATTAGACCCTAAACTTGGCTTCAAATATTAACTTTGACCTCAAACTTTCATAATGCACAAATAGGCACTTTAACTATCCTATCTTTCAATAAATAAACACGCGAATATTTCAATCAAAACCGTGTTACACACATGCTCTGACGTGGAAAAGTAAACCACTCAGTAGCTGCCAACTAATTAAAAAATTTACACGTATTTTTTTAAGCATAATACATAAATTGGACCCTTAACTTGGCTTCAAATTATAACTTTGACTTTTAACTTTGATAGTGCACAAAGAGACACTTTAACTATCCGAAATTTAAACAAAAAAACACGCGAATATTTCAATCAAAACGCGTGTTACACACATGCTCTGACGTGGAAAAGTAAACCACTCAGTTGCTGCCAACTAACTAAAATAAATACACCTAGATTTTAAAAATTATAAAAATAAATTATAATATAGAATAAGGTGGAAGTAAAAACAAATTCATTTTTTAGGTAAAAA
Organism: Solanum lycopersicoides; assembly: GCA_022817965.1. Lineage (NCBI taxonomy): Eukaryota > Viridiplantae > Streptophyta > Magnoliopsida > Solanales > Solanaceae > Solanum > Solanum lycopersicoides. The sequence goes on along the minus strand of CM040628.1, from coordinate 4,019,337 downwards.
AAAATTAGTACCTCTTTTCTTCTCTCTCTTAAAAATTCCTAATCTGAAATTCATGTTCCTTATATTCAAATCAAAGAAAAAATTGTTCAAGATATTTGCTGTAATTTAATTTTCGAGTTATCTATTTTTCTTCCTCAATTTAGTCAAGGTAACAAGATTCAACATTTTACAAACAAGAATTTGCATATTGTTGGTCAAATATTCAAACTAATATGAGAATCTCTAGAAGAAACTAATATTTTTATTGCAAAATTATTTCAGAGCAACCCATAAATATGGAAAGACATGAGATTCAATGAACTTCTCCTTCTTTTCTTTAGTTTGAAGTATATTTGTGCTTTAAGTTGTCAAATATTTGACTGAAAAAACAGGGTGCTTTGTGTATTGTGATTGTCATAGTGAAGAGAATTGCAATTATGAATTTTGGAGGCCAACAAATGAACTTACAGTACTAAAAATTATTAAGTGAAATGGTGCACTTAAAGTATTTGATAAATTGTCTGATAGAACTTTTCACATATTTTTGTCAAGTTTGAGTAGCAGTCTGATATCTAATCAAAATGCCTTCAAAAATTGCATTCAATTTGTATAATTGTATACTCACCCCATTTTGTCAAAAAAGACTTCATTATAATTTTTTTCATAATAACAAAAAAGTAATTAAATGTCACTTGCATTTTGCAATGAACAACAAATAATGCAAAAAAGAGGGAAAATTGTTGAAAAATTAGAAAGAGAGTTTAATTGTCATTTCAGTGTTTTTTTACTGTTGGGCACTCGATTTTTACATCTGACGCGCCTAATTTGAGTGAATTTTACGTATTTTGCCATGTAGGATCCGAGTATTTTTTTGTTTATGTTTTGGATAGTTAAAGTGCCTATTTGTGCACAAACAAAGTTAAAGGTCAAAATTATAATATGAAGCCAAGTTAAGGGTCCAATTTATGTACTAATTAAGGATAGAATTGTCATTTTAGCAATTTTTTATCGTTTTGGGCCTCAAAAATTACCTCTCACTCGCGCAGAATGCGTGTATTTCACGCATTTTGCCAGGTAGGAATCGCGAGTTTATTTGTTGAAAGATAGTATAGTTAAAGTGCATATTTGTGCACTATGAAAGTTTGAGGTCAAAGTTAAAATTTGAAGCCAAGTTTAGGGTCCAATATATGTATTATGCCTTATTTAATTAAGTATTATAATTTCTAATTATATTAATATATGTCAATTTTTTTCTTTTTTATTAGTGACCCTAGTTTCTTTAAAGTTTTACATTTATTTTTTGAATTCTTCTTCTTCAACTATTGTCACCATAGATGATTTCTTATTTATTCTCATATAAGTATATCGATCACTCTACCATAAAAAAGAACACTAAATAGAAATTAAAAATAGCGGGGAAGATGTTGATTTTCATCGAAAAGTTAATAATTTTAATTTTAAAGTTCATGATTTCTAGTCGAACTCGCCGGATGATTCACCGGATGATAAAGGTAATGACTTCTATTGAAAATCCTATGACATTTATGTATAAAATTCATGATTACATTGCCTAAATTTACAAAAAAAAATCCTGAAGAAAATGATTTTCCATCTGTCTTTTTTATTTTCGTCGGACACCACCTAGAGTCATCAAAATGTTATTTTATTTGAAGAATATCAATCAGATGCTTGATTTCCATCCAAACTATCAAGATTTCAAAAGAACTTTTGCAGATCTTATTTTTTTTTATTTGTTTCACCGAAAATAATGGTGTTGCCCATCGTCTATCGCCGCCATCAACATCACTAAGCTTCATAATCTTCTTATTGTCTCATGTTCTCTCTTCGATTTTTTCGTTTTTCCTTCAATTTATGAATAATGAAGAAGAAAGAAGAAATGAGTTTTAAGAAGAAAGAAATGTATAGTGAAAGGAGGAAGAAAACCTAGATTTTTTCTTTTTTGTAAAAGTCTAAGAAACTATTTAAAAAAAGCTTTAAGAAAATTAAAATAATACAGTATTATTTATATGTCAAAACCCGTGTACAACACATTTTCACACAAAAATTGAAATTATTTTCGGAAGGGGGTATTAATATCACTTAAGATAAGATTGAGTGTGTAATAGGTTGTCATGATAGTTTAAATGTGTAACTGACTTTTCAAAACAAGTTTATGGGTGAATTTATGTCTTTCGTCAGCATGCATTACATAAAAATAATAATTCACAAAGATATCCTCCACTATTATGGTAGAAAAGATATAAAATAAGTTTAAAGGGGCAATTGGGTCTTTAATCATTTCTAATGCATGCATTAAAATCACTGCATTGCTAATACCTAGAAATTCATGACATTAACAATATACACATTAATACACAACAGAGTGTTATACGTAGGTTGAAAAAGAGTAATAAACAAGATACTAGTAATATACAAGGCTTGAGCATGCATAATTTTTTGCACAATAAACTGTATAACTAAAGCATTAGTTATACATAGATTGGAAAAGAGTATCAAACAAAGTACTAGTAATTAGAACTGTCAATATGGGCTAGCCCACCCCATCCGGGCTAACCCATACATGCTTTGATATTTTACGTGTCAGGCCGAGCTAGCCTATTTTTGGTGTGGGCTAGAAAAAGGTCGGTCCAACCCACAGGTACGTGGGCTATAGGCTTGCCGGGCCAGCCCATTTTATTTAAAAATTATATTATATTTAGAATTATTAAATTAAATTATAAATTATAATTTATATATATTATCATAAATATCGACAAAACAATGATGTTAATGTTTCTACTTTTTAATCAAATTCACAAATAAAATTATCTTTGTAATATTTATTACGTTTTTTTCAAGTAAAAGTATAAATATCTAATAGAAATATTAACCTAATTGTTTTGAGTTTGTAATCTCTTTAATTTTAAATTTTAATATTATATTATATTTTTTAATTAATATTTATTGGCCCACAGGCCGGCCCTACCGATATTTCTTAAGCCCCATAAATCAATAGGCTTATTCAGGCTGGGCTAAAAAGTTCTTTTCTCAATGGGCTCCAAAAGTCGTAGTCCAACCCTATTAAATCTCGGGCTAGTCCAGGCCGGCCCAACAGGCGTAGCCCATATTGACGGCTCTACTAGTAATACACAAAGTTAATGCGTGAATTATTTGTTTTAATACACACTACCAAACGCCCCCCAAGTCTTTTTTGTTGTGGGATGTGGAAACCATTTCAATCATTTTGTGTACGAAGATCTTATTTTTGTTGTGGGATGTGGAAACTTTTTTGATTATTACGGAAATTTTGGATCACAAAAATTTCATGGATTATAACACACGAAAATTGACAAAATATACGTTTACTTGCTTTGGGATTCGTTTGAACTTGAAAATGCATCCGTTTTCTCTGCGGAATAAACTGGATCCATTCCAAAAGTCTTTACGGACGTTTACAAAAAATTTTGGCCTTTGACCAATGAATCATATAAGCAATGAGATGGTGACACAACTTGTTCTTTCTCTTCTTGCATTTTGAACTCGCAACTTTAGATATTGAGGCTTGTCACTATTAATAATCGTATTTCGTTGTGTGTCTAACTCTTTAGATGAATGCACTATAATGTCTCCATGTTCAAGTGCATATAAGGAGCACATGAATGCTTATAACGTGTAGCCTATACATTTTATAAAAATCACATTTTTATAAGAATAAAATATGTACGGAGCATCAATCTTAATTAAAATATAGTAATTCTAAATAAAAAATCAACTAGAACAAAAACATATGGTTTAAATATTCCTCTTTATAAATAAAAGTTGAACAAGACAAAGCAAACCAAATGAAGTAGTGAACCTAGAATAACTAGTTATAAACTAGTGAAATTTGAAATGGTCATATAACTTTTTTCTCGGTTGTCCGTTTAATGCGATTTTTTAGAAAAATTGGTAATTTTTGAGGTCTATGCTACCAAACTGTCGCAAGGTCATTTGACCAAGCCGATTATTTAAAAAATTCCTTTTAACCCATTCAATTTAGGATTTTCCCCAATTTTGAAAAAAAAATTATAATTCTATATTGCCCAAAATTGAAACCAATCGAAAAAGTTTTCGAGTTTGGAATACCTTGACAATGCATATAAGAATGTCAATTTGAAGATTGCATAATCAATTTTATAATTTTTGAAAGTTGTTTTTTATCCAATTTAATCACCATTGAAGTCAATTTTAAAAAAATTGCCTTATTTGATACCTCTCGTAGAATGAAAGAAATCATGCCTGGTCACATCATTATCACGGAAAAAGTCCAAATCAAATAGATAAACTATATAATTTTTAGTAGAATGATTAAGACCTCTTATTTATGTACTAAAGAATAATTTTTGACTTGCATTGACCTAAAAATCCAGTAAAAAAGAAAACAAAGAAACCCCTGATGAAAGTCAAGCAAATGCATTACCACATTCATAAATCAGAAATTTTTGTGTAAGTAAATATAGACATACTTTTAATTCTTACGATAAATATTTGCCCACGTTCAATATTTATATCGATAATACACATGATCTATGTTTGCACATAAATTTATATTTATTTAATCGTAATACGTAATACATATTCACATCTTCTTAAATCACTTACACCCTGAATATATTTTTTAAAATTAAGAACATACATATTGCAAATTAGGAGTGTACTGAGATTTATATAATTCTTCTCTTTTAAGTTTTAACAATAAAACGATGTTATATATAAGTTCAAAATCTGAAATTAGATTATCAATAGAAATATCGAACATCGAACATAATTAAAATAAATTTTTAAAAAAAGAACAGTGTTACTAAAACACTACACATGATACATCAGAAATTTTTGTACTCCTTGTAGTGATCTTTTAGTAGGCTGTCATTTCATGGTACAACCCTATTTCAATTAATTCATACCTATTTAATTTTGGCTGAATTAAAGTTTTAAGCTTATATTATTATTTATGTTAATAAAGTTGGCATACTGGTTAGAATATATTAAAATTTAAAACTTTATTTAAATGTTAGTTTATTTGGATTTTCCATTTATTCCCATCCTTACTTTAGTTGTTGTTTCATATTATTCCAAGACTTTTAAAAGTAGATTCTGCATTTTCTGCTTAAAAGAATATGTTTATTAAAAATTCTTATTTCATTTATTAAATAAAATAAAATACTTGAGAAGCAAATGTAACAAATATATATATGCAAGAGTGGACACCACTTGGCTTGAGTTGTACTTTTAAACATCCACCAACCTATTAGGCATGTGTCTAACGTCCACTCCTTCTAGTCGAATGTTTTAAAACGATTTTAACGATTTTAATGATGAGAGAAGGCGATATCAACGAGAATAACTGTAACGTATAAATTTAGCAATTTAGTTTGACATTAGATTCGCGATTCTAAAATTTTAAACATGGGAGGAGTATTTGTGGTGGGCCGGATAATCTTTTGGGCTTCTTTAAGTTATGGGCTAAACTTTTGGTACTCTTCTATTGGGCCACCAAATGAGTCCACTTCTATAATGGGCCTAAATATTTTTTGAGCCCAACCATTTTACAGATTATGAATGGGCCTATGATGTGTTCTTAATAGGGATAATTGTATCTAATAGCAAACTAATAACAAAAAATAAATGGAGTAGCTAGGGTTTGATTTAATTGTGCTTCATAGCAAACGTTTGACAATGATTTTCAGTCCCCTCTCTCCCAAATATCTCGCTCGCTTCCTCACTTTTTATACAAATACAAGTGTATAAAAATTCTTTCTATTTGTATAAAGCAGAGGAAATTGTATAAATACATATATTTTTGTTCCCCTCTCTCCCCTCTTCCAGATCTCGCTCGCCACTCTCTCAGATCTCGCTCTCCACCCTCGCCTTTCTCACTTATACAAACAGAAACGAAATGTATAAATTGCGTTTCTGTTTGTATAAAGCGTAAGAAAATTGTATATACACATGCATGTACATATATTTTCGTCCTATACACTTATAATTATACAATAAAAATACTTCCTTGCCCAGTTTCTTTTGCCTTAATTTCAAATTGTATCTAATTTCTCTCTTTCTCGTTTTATACAATTCGATTCAATTGTATATTCCCCACCAAGTCTCTTTTGTCTTTCTCTTTTTCTCATTTTATACAATTGTATATAATCGTTCTATACACTCATAATCATACAATTTGTTTTGTACACTTCGTTTTTATACAGTTCTCTGCCCAAGTCTCTTTCTCTTTCTCGTTTTATATACTTCGTTTTATACAATTTGCTTCAACTGTATATGTATAGCGAATTATACAGTTTCTGCGTTTGTTATGGAGCGCAATTATGCAAACTTTGCTATAGCATACAAATATGAATTTTTTATTTGCTATATATGAGAGTTGCCCTTCTTAATAAGCAAATACCCCATAAAAGCTAAAGGATTAATTACAGAAATCCCACCTTTTAGTTACTTATTACCATTATTCCCAATAAGTTTAACAAATTTTAAAAATCTCTTATTTTCGCGTATCAAATTAATGTAATCTCGCGCATCACATTAATGTATCTCGTGCATCAGATTTAGTGTATCTCGCGGATTAAATTAGTGTATCATGTATAAAATGTACATCAGATTAATGTATCATGTAATGTATCTTACTTAACGATTAATGTGTATCACGCATTAGATTAATGTATCAACGCTTATGTTCTGTAATTTGCCCAAAGCTAAATTATTACAAACATATATCCCTTTATATTCATATCCACTAAACAATTACACTATATACCCCTAACTAATTTCACTTATATATTATATCAGTATCATACATTGTACTGATATCATTAAGACTGATAGTTTCGCTTAACTGTTATTAAATCAGTATCATATATTGTATTGATATATTAAGACTAATAATTTTACTTAGTTGATACCAAATCAGTACATATATTTAATGATATCATTAAAGTTTCTTGTTTAGAAATTACTCATAAGTCAATATATTGCTCACCAGTCAATTATACTATATGAATAATTTCTAAACAAAAAACTTTAATGATACCACAACAATATACATGTACTTTTATAGTATCATTGACTACTGATTAATTTCCGAAATAAGAAAACTTAAAGATACAAATACAGTATATATATTTATACAACTGAGTTGACCTAGAAATAGTGAGTAGAAATATATGCATTATGACATGTACGTGAAATACATACAACTTAACATGATTCAATTTCTTTTAGGCCATTGTCATGTCTTGTCATTGATATTTGGCATATCTTTGGTAGTATCTTTATGAAACTTTACTTAGGTGTGAATCCAACAATAAAAAAGTAAATTTGAAATATTATTTAATTAAGTTATAATCTTTCTAAATAAAACATCTTCATAAGCACATTGATGATAGAAACTATACTAGTTTGAGTTTTGTATTAAAAAATATGTATACTAAAATAATTGTTTTTTCTTTTAAATTATTAGATACGATGGGAGTGTTCGGTACGAAGGAAGATTAAAAAAAATTCAAAAGGTGTGTTTTTCTATAAAATAAGTAATTTTCTTGTGTCCGGTAATAAAGGAAAAAAGTATAGTCCCAGTGGCATTTAGGTATATAATCTAAGCAAACACTATTCTCTTAACCCTAATTCATCTAAGTTGTAACACCCCAATGTAGGTTCTCACCCCTAGTCTGATGCCAACCCCAAGACCGACCTAAGACACAATCCTAACCCTGACCTAAGATCCAACCTGAGACTCGAGACCAAACTCGATACCAAGATGGAGCTTGAGATCCTAATCCCGACTTCTAGACCTCGACTTGACCTCTACTCGAGAGCCAACCCCAGGACATGACCTCGATCCAGAGACCCAACTCCAAAATCTAAACCTAACACCAACCCTTAACTTGGTCGAGTTTTGATTCAACATTGAGTATCGGCTCGAGGTCAGGCTTTGGTCTTGTTGTGATTCTAGGTTGCGTACCTTTTCGAGTATCAAATTGTGATGGGGTTAGGTTCAAAATTCAGAATAGTATCTAGGTTTAGGAGAACCTGATGAGTGTCAGATCACATGTTAGGGTTGGGTCACACATCGAGCGATCTCAAATTGAGTCTCAAGTCAGACGGGGGAGGGTTGGGTCGTGTTATGAAATCCAAGAATAGACAAACTCCAAGCAAATTAAAGAACACATATCTAAATTAATCGAGTCAATCAACTTTAGATAATAACCTACAACCACCACTATATTATTTTTGTAACAAAAGTCCAATAAGTAAACAAGATGAAACTTGAAAGGATAAGTCAAATTAGACACTATTCTAAAAAGCTACACCATTTTCATAGACTCCTACTAAATTAGGGTTTAGGTTTTTCAGAATTAGGTTACTATAGCATGTCACAAATCATTCAATCTATCTTAAAATATATGTCAATTAGTTATCTTTAATTAATTATTATGGACCATTTTTAAAAATAAATAAATAATGGTAAGTACTATTCTCTGTATTTTTGCAGAAAGTGACCACAATTTTTTGAAAAAATAATAGTAGTAGCTAGCTCCTTTATTGACTGATTAAAATCCCTTTTTAGGGAAGGGGATGTTGACACTTCTCTTTGAACTGTCACTATTTTATGGTCACTCTATGCAAATATTGGAACTCTCAATATATATATATATATTTTTTTTTTTACATGTTATGTGTCTTTTATAATTAAGTGCCATTTTTCAAAACATTTGTTTGAAATTCCTATATTCTATGTTTTTGTACTTCCTTTTTTGGTGAAATTTTAGACATTTTGCATTTTAATGTAGTTTTAAGTTTACTTTGTTGAGAATTTATCAAAATCGTAGTCTTAGATAAGGGTGAGGTCTGTATAGATATATATTTTATCGTGTATAAGTCTTTCTTGTGAAATCATATTCAATATATTATGTTGTTGTCGTGCACTGTAATTGTAATTAGGAGATCTTCTTCATTGCAAAATATTATTTGGTTATAGTAATATATTAGATTGATTTTTTGATTATTTCTAAAAAAATGTATTCGCTTGAGTTTTTCCATGTAAAATGCATGTTTAGACTCGATTTTTCTAACTTCCAAATTATATCATTTTTCAACTTAAAAAAAAAATTAATCAGAATCTATGAGTTTTTTTTTTTTTTTGACAAATTAAGATAGGGAGAGAATTAGCTTCAAAGAAGCAAATATAGAAAAAAATGTATTAATTACACAAGTCTTTGTCCTCACGTCATATTATTGCAGTTTACTGACGAGCTATATATTCCACCAGAAATTAATTAAAGAAATTTTTTAAAAAAATGTGTTTAGTTTTAGATTTATTTCTATTTTTTTGCATTTACTAATTTATCTATCACTTAGAGAAATGTTTTTGAGACGAAGGTCTATAAAAAATATTTTGTGTACCTTCTTGAAAATAGCGATAGAATTTGCGTACATCTCAATCTTTTTGGATCTTACTTAGAAAACTTTTACCAAGTATATTGTTGTTGTATCAATCTATTTAAACAAACACAAATTTTATTAGTTTAGAGTCTAATTACATGTCTTCACTTTAGTTTTTGATTATCACCTTATGTATAACATTTATTACCGTATCTGACGCGCTCAGATGCATGTATCTTGAATACATGTGGGTTAAATTAAGTGTAATCTATTTCAGAATACAATGTATCCAAGTATGATTCATATAAGTCTAGGATATACCGACTTTCTCGCTTGTCTCTTTTCTCCTCTCTCACTCACCTCTTTTTCTATATACTATTTGTATCTCAAAATACATTTGATACAAAAATACATATATCTAATATCTTTATGTATATCTAACTTGAAATCTAAATAACGTTGTATCGATTTATATGAAGTGAAGCCCTCAATAATGTTAAAAAAAAGAAGCTTTTTCCACCTTTTTTCTGCACCAATTCTCCCTCTATTTCTGTCTCTCCTTTTTCCTTTGACTTGTTGTTTTCACTCTTTCTGTTTTTTTCCCCACATCACTCATAAATAAATAAATAAATAAATAAACAAATAAATAAAAATAATAAAAAAGAAAAAAACATAATAAAATTCATATATTATATCACTAGTTTCTTTTTTCTTTATTCCATCTCTCATATCAATTCATTTCTTTCCAGTTTTCTCTCTTGTTCCTACTTCTAAAAATACAACTTTGATCTTTTTTTTCTTTTTTATGTGAATTTATTTTTATATATAAAGTGTAAAAAAATGCTACTATGGTTTTGAGTAACAATTCAATTTTCTCATTATATTTTTCTATCAAATCCACAATTATTGTCTTTTTTTTCTTCCTTTTTATCCTTTTCTCTCCTTCTTATAGTTTATATCATCATAAACATAAATTCCAAGATTCTACTAAGGTAAATTCTCTTCTTTCCTACGAAATTCATCGAAAATTGACTTATCGAAAATGCTTAAGATGAGTCAATTTTTGTTACAAACGTCCGTTAGAATTTCATGTTTTATATAGTAGTGTACCAATTTTAGTTATTAAAAAGTAAGCATACATATAGTTTATTAGTAATAAAAATAATAATAATACAAGTTGACTTTGCATGTAAATATAGACTTTATGTTATGGAGTTGAATTTCTTTTAATTATTATTTTTTTGTTTTTAGGGTTTGTTAATGGAAGATAAAACAAGGTTAGGGTCGATGCCACCAAGTTGTTACAACAAATGTAACCAATGCCACCCATGCATGGCGGCACAAGTACCAACGACACCGAGTCATCGCCAAGATGGACCGAGTCCGAGTCGAGGTAAAAATATAGCTATGGAATATTTTGACTCATCATCATCATCAATCGGAGCTAATAGGTACTCGAATTATAAGCCACTTGAATGGAAATGTAGATGTGAAGACCACTTTTATAATCCTTAATTAGGTTATAATCGTATCGTTCAGATTAATTTGTGAATTTTGATTTATTTTTTTCTATTAATCGTGTGATTTATATTTAACATGTGGATTGTATGTATGTATGTATTTTTTGAATTTAATTTTTGAAGGAAATTTGGTATCAATAATTATTGGTCCCATGTGGGAATTTTTTTTTTCTTTTTTAAGAGACAAGATATATTAAATGAGGCTGTTAGAAGCATTTAGTATGGTGTACAAATTTTGATATTAATACATTGATGTTGTACATAACCTTTTTCACAGTGTTGATTTAATGTTTGCAGTAGCTTTTGATATGATTATCGTATTTTTAATTTAAGATCATAAAATTATAAATTTTATATATTTTAAATTTTTTGGTATAAAGTTGAAATAAGATTGAATAAATTAAAATAGAAGAAATACGTCATGGTTAGGCTTTTGGAATTCAATATTTGTTAATTTCTAGTAATAGTTCTTTCTTATTTTTTTTTTTAAAAAAATTACAATTTCTTATTATTTTTCATCATATCTTGTGAATAAAAATGTAAAATGTTGTTTTCTTTACTCAAAACCATGCTTTATAGACAATTTAAATTTTCAAATTTCTATTTTACTCTTTGAACTTTATAATTTTATGAAATGACTTGTTCAAAATTACAAAATTTATTAGTTTGAACAAGAGAATCTTGTGTAAACTTTTCCTTTGCAAAATAATTTTCAGCATTATATACTTATTTCCTAAGTCATTTTTAAAGAATTCATTTAATAGGAAATAACTTGGTAAAACATTTGTATCAATAAATTATTTTTCTTAATGATGTGTCAAAGTCAAAGCTTGACAAACAAAAGTATATCAAGAGAATATTTGTTTTTTTCCCTCTCTTTTTTTTAACTGCACAACTAGTGTTATATATCGATCAGTTTGATTTTAAAATTTATATTTGACTTATTGATTTATAGAAATGATATATTGTTCTAAAACCATTAGAATATTAATCGTTATCGATTTAATCGCTAAGATTTAACACAAAAATATCATTGAAAATCACTCCTAAATAACAAGATGACAAACCAAATGATCCATGCAAATGAGTTCACAAGTTATATTATGGTTAAAAGCAAACACCTTTACATTGTAAAATAATCAAGAGTTTGAGACAATTCAAAATAAAAGTAGTAAATGAAACTCTGATTAAGTCAAAGACTATATATACAAAATGATATTCTATAAATCTAATTATTTAATTTACTCTCGAATTATCAATTCACCAATTAAGAAAAAACCTCAATCCGATACATAATCCAATAATAAAAAATAATAATCAAAATCACTAAATCATGAACCCATTATTGTATAGTAATAACTTTTTTTTTCCAGTTCGAATTATTAGTTTTGATTTGCTTTTGAACAGTCCTACGCACAACTTTCATCTTTTTTATTTTTGTGATGACTCAAAATTATAATTTAGAATTGAAATAATAATTGATTGTCATCTGAATAACTTCCTCTCAACATTATTTTTTTCCTCTCCGTACCTATCAAAAACAATTTCTTTATTAGAAAAGAATAAAAATAAGATTCCTCCCTTTCTAAGCCTTCCTCTTTAAACCTCAATTGTAAAAGTAAAGCATTATTCGCTAACAAAAGTATGAAAAATAAACTTTACAAATCGCAACTAATATTCTACGTTAATTATATCTTTCCACTCTCAAATAAACTCATCTTCACCCTTATTCCATAAAATAACTCAGGGCAGACCCACATAGAGTCCTCGATCATTCATTAACTTCGTAGCGAAAGATATATGTCTATAAAAATTAAGAGATAATATGTATAAAATTGACATGATGGATCTAATGAACAAATGTTCTGACCGATCTAATGGCTCGAGAAGGACACTTAACTCTAGTATTGTTGAGCTTGAGTTCGAATACCCTCGGATATCCCTACCCTCAGGAGCGGACCCACACTACACCGTGGGATGCACGTGCACCAGATAACTTTCGAAAAAATCATATGTATATATGTATATCTATTTTAAAAAACTGATAGAAATTAAGATATAATGAGAAGTGCCCTTATGCAATTGGTAGAAGGTAGAAATACCACCCACTAGACCAAGGTTCGAATCTCATTTTAAGTTTAGCTTAAGCTATGTTTATACTGATGCACCAAAGCTTTTAAATTCTGAGTTCGCGTCCGCTTACCCTACTCCCGTCATCCATCATCCATCATCCATAATATTCGTCTAAATTATACATAAACTTTAATATAATATAATATTTTTTACTTCCGTACCAAACACGAGATATTTCTTGTATCCATAACAAGAAAAAGCTTAAGCTAATTTTATGAATAGATCAAAGAACACATCCATTTTCAAAGGAGCTGAAACTTACCCATAACAGCACACAGTTAAGCTCTTCTCCACTTATCCAACTCTTGTGTAGTTGTTTTGATCATTTTCTTTGTATTCGTAACAATTTCATCAAGCAATTGACCTACTTCATCATGATTCGGAAAAATCGCCGGCCGATTGAAAACGTTACCGACATTAGAGTATCTCCGGTTATCATCATAACCATAACCTTTTCCAACTGCATAACCAAAACCAACACCAATTCCACAACCAGCACCTAATCCAAAACCTAGCTGCAATCCAGGAAGTCCGGGACCAAAACCAGTGCCTCCGATAAGGCCAATTCCGATACCGAAACCACAGCCAACGCCGATTCCGAAACCAGGTCCGATTTTGCCTAAATGCTTTGATTTAACTATTGGCAGCTTCCATATTAAACCCTTTTCTTCATCTCCGCCATTCATTTTTGGTCTTTGAATTTGAGTAATTTGAATACTGAATCTGTATACCTAGATGGAGAAGAATTGGGAGAAAATGAATTGGTTTTGTTTTGGTGGCTCAAAATAAAAGAGAAAAAATTCAATAGCAAATTCGGGGCAAATGGAATCCGAGTCCAATGGGCTTTTATTTAATTCAACATAGGAACATATTCTTTCTTCTTTTTTTTTTTTTTTGTAAAAATAGAAGGGAATTACGAGGTGGATAATCAAAATTTCCGTTGATAAAATGAAATATTAGGGGTGTGTTTGATATGGACGAAAATGTTTTCCATGAAAAATGTTTTTTCTAGAAAATGTTTTTCTGGAAAATAAGTAGATTTTGGACTAATTTTTTTATGTTTTTGTTAGTGAGTAGAAAATATTTTTCGGAAATGATTTTGTGTTTGATTTATGAATGAAAAATATTTTTGATAGATATTTTATTTTTACTAGAATAAAAAATAATTTATGAAATTGAAAATATTTTTAAAAAGCAAAATTATTATTTTTTGCGGTGGTGATGGGGTGGGGTGGGGTAGTGGGTGGGGCAGGGGTAGGGGTTAGGAGTGGAAAATAAAATTTTGAAATTGAAAATATTTTTTTAAAATTGATGTTTTTTTCAAAAAAAAAATGTAATTTGAAATTGGAGGTGAGTTTTGGAAAATGTTTTTCTTGATTTTTTAAGGGAAGTCATTTTCCTTAATTTTGAGAAAAATGAGTTGATTTAAAAAATATTTTTTAAAAATTTTGTCCCAATCAAACATGAGAAAATTGGACCAAACACACTCTAGGTGATCAATCAATTAAACTATTAAGATTATCGTTCAATATTTTATGTTTTAGCTCCTATTATCAAATATTAATTATTAATTTAAAGGATCGTCATTTAATTATTCTTTTAATACGTAAAAATAATTAGATAAAAATGTCTATCAAAATACAGAACGATATTGGAATTCGAAGAATTGATAAGGGAAATTAACTGATGATTCTATGTGCTTTTAATTTGTGCTAGAGTTTCAAATTTCATATTCATTGATTCTAGTAATTCAAATTCAAAATACTATTCATAGAGTTCAAATTTTTCTAAGTTTTTTGTGTTTTTAGTAACGGTAACTTTTCCTTGCATTTTAGTGCGACTAAAAACTTATAATAGGCTTGAAAAATTAGTCATCCTACCTATTTTTCAGACGTATATAACCTTGAGGTATGAGCTCGCAAGAACCTAGAGATTTAAAGACTACTTTGGATTTATTTCACAATGGAGCTATTCACTACAACTATTAGCATTATCTTAGATTAAACATTCACTTGTTTTTATTATCGTTCAATCTCTAAGATGAATTTTTACTAAAATCGAATTAGTGTTTGTGTAATCATGTTTAAAGATGTACAAAATTCTTCATATAACGTATTTATTTTAAGAAAATCTACTATACAATTGTAAATTATTAAATCATTAACTCAATTATTGTTTTACGTTAACATAAAATTATTGTAGTTACTCATACACTTCAAAACTTGGATTCGTCTATGATAATTTTCATGGATTAGGCTATTAAGTAAAGGCACAAAAACTTGGCTACTTATGCAAGAAGAGGCTACTTGTGCAAAAATCCCCATTTGCTTAACTACCACACAAATCAAATCCCCCGCCAATCGCCAGAACCAAAAAAGCTTCACACAAAGCTCTAATTTACTGCTACAACAATGGCGTCTTCCATTAACCTACTTATCTCTCCACCAAATTCACAATACTCATTCTGTTCTCGCAATTCACTTTTCTTCTCTCCTTCAATTACAACATTCCGAAGAACTCTTCCTTCGAAATCGCTATCAATTTCAGCTTCTTCTTCTTCAACGAGAGCATTAGAAGCTTTAATATTCGATTGCGATGGCGTAATTTTGGAATCTGAGCATCTTCATCGCCAAGCGTATAACGATGCTTTCTCTCATTTCAATGTGCGATGCCCTGATAATGATGATAAGCCGCTGAATTGGAGCCTTGAGTTTTATGATGTGCTGCAGAATCAAATTGGAGGTGGAAAACCTAAAATGCGATGGTATTATCTATTTTTCTTCTCAATTATTAAGTTCAAACTTGAAAATTTGAGATGATATATTATGAAATGATATGTAAAAACCATCCAAACAAGTTGTTAATTGTCGCGTAATAGGCTTTAATGGAAATATAGATAGATCAAATCATTACAAGGGCTTTTTCGATGAGATTTTGTTCACATTTTTCTAACATTTGTCATATACTGATGGAGTTTTTTCGAGTGTTTTGATAGGTATTTTAAGGAACATGGTTGGCCTACTTCAACAATCTTTCAGTATTCTCCGGAGGATGATAACGATAGAGCCAAGCTGATTGATACTCTTCAAGTACTATATCTGATTTTCTTTGTTCTTTCCGCTATGTGAATTGATGGTATAACTGGGGTAGGTGGAACTCTGAGGGCTGACTTGGAGGCTCGGGAGGCTGGGAATGAGACGGGAATTGTTTGATCATAGCTTAAACGAAGTTTGAATGAGTAATGTATGAAGCTAGGAGGTGGGGATGCAGTTGCTAGGAAGATAGGCAGCATGTTTAGACATATCTAAACATGCAAATGGAGATAATAAATGTGTTTTCGATGTTACAATATCTAGATTTTGGTTTTACACCATAGTTTAATCAACAAGCAGTCTTATAGTTAGGTTATCGAACGACTAAGTATGGATAGGGGTCACTAGTTCAAAGCTAAACAATGTCATTGTTTTATATGCTTTGTTGTTCTTACTATTATTACTAGTATCTTTTCTCTTTCAAATGATTTCTTGTTGGTGACGATGCCCTTTGCATTCGTTCCATCTTTTTGTTAGGATTGGAAGACTGAGAGGTACAAAGAGATAATCAAATCTGGAACTGTAAGATTATCTATATTCATCATTGTTCCTTCTTAAATCGCTTGAATTTCGTAGCATATCCAATTTTCATTTACGAAACAATTTGGCGTTGCTTTTGGTAGGTTGAGCCGAGACCAGGAGTTTTAAGATTGATGGATGAGGCTAAGGCTGCTGTAAGATATTTACCTTACAACTACAGTTCTTACTCTGCCGTGTAATTTTCTGTTGAAGGAGGTTCAAATGAACCCCTTGGGCCTACCTAGCTCCGTTCCTAACATTAACGCCTTTTCCATTGTATTCCAGGGCAAGATGCTCGCTGTCTGCTCTGCTGCAACCAAAAGTTCAGTTGTACTGTGTCTTGAGAATCTAATAGGACTTGTAAGTCTTCTGCTTTTTGGGAACATTTTTCCTTTTCGTTCTATTTCTTGGCGAACATGGTTAACTTTTTTGTCCAAATTTCTTCTTTTAGGATCGTTTCCATGGTCTTGATTGCTTCCTTGCAGGTATCTTTATCCGGACTTCTTTTGATGACTTATGCTACCTATTTCTGTAAAAGAACATGATGCTACTTCATAACTACTTCACGTATTCATGCTGTTGTAAATTGAAATGCTGTATATAAATCAGTTCTGATAGAACATGGTCCATTACGTCTTGAAACTACTACTACTATCTTACAAGATTACAGGACTATTTGAATATGGTAACATATATTCTCGGTTTTGTAATTTCCAGGTGATGATGTGAAAGAAAAAAAGCCTGATCCTTCAATATACATTACAGCTGCCAAGGTGATTAGTATTATATGTACTGCACTTCCATACCGCGTATTATATCATTTATCGTATGTCTTTTGACATCTGGTTTGGTTTTTGCCAGAAACTTGGCGTCTCAGAAAGCAATTGTTTGGTGGTAGAAGATAGTGTCATTGGTCTACAGGTTCATCTCCCAATTCTCATTTCTCTGTAACTTATATTTTAAAGTTCTTTCTAGAGGATGTGTGTAGTTCGAAGTAGTACCACTTTGATCTTCATCATATGGAAATTTAACACCTATTTGTAACTCGTCCTTATTAGTACATTTTTGCCTTCTCGCGGCTTATATAGCTGATCAAAATGGCATTGTTAGGGTCCGGATATGTGAACTGCAGTATTCGTTATAACTGTTCTGTACAACCAATTTCTCAGGCTGCAACCGGAGCTGGAATGTCGTGTGTGATAACCTACACTTCATCTACCGCGGATCAGGTAACACATATCATTATGGTCTTCCTTCATCGGCTCTCATGCTTAACGTAAATTGACATCATTATCGGGGACACAATTATCATGTTTCACAGGATTTCAAAGAAGCCATAGCTATCTATCCCGACTTGAGTGATGTTAGGTATGAATACATACATATATATGCTGGTCATTGTAGTATAATACTTTAACAAACTTATAGAAATGATGATTTATTACTAGTTACGTTTACTTGTTGCGTTCGTGTAGGTTTAATGATTTAGAGTCACTTCTACAAGATGGTGTGGTCGCGAAATAGGATAGAAGGACGGGTCCATTATACAAAGAGTTTCGAAGCTGAAACAACAGAGTCCTTGGTATCTGAAAAGAAGTTTTTGCAAGCTTGTATCATTTTTTGTTCTAAAATAAACTGTTCATATTTATTCACTTTGTGTAAAATTAGCAAATAATAGTTAATCACATCACATTCATAGTATATGTCTTATTTTTCAGTTCCAAACACTTGCTTGTCTCTCATTACTCATGTCCTTCGAGGGACATGATCCTTGATTTAGTCGAGTCTTAATGTACATATTAAAAATTTATTTGAAATCGGAAAAAAGTGAAAAAGTAAAATGATAACCTTTGGTGGTCTACTTTTAGAAGACCATATATAATTATAACTAACGTAAGCCCACGAACAGTTGCTTGGAGTGTCCAAATAAAGCTTAGTTGATCGTATCACTATTGAGTCAACTTGAATAAGTATAACTTGACCCGATTTGAGGACCGATCCATTTTTGACTATACATACTTCACAATATTTATTATATAATAGTATATAAATTATTATATCAAAGCAATAACACAACCGACCTTAGCTCAGTTGGTAGAGCGGAAGACTGTAGTGGGTGGAAGCCTATCAGATAATCTTTAGGTCGCTGGTTCGAATCCGGCAGGTCGGATTTTTAAAATTTGTTTTTTAAGAGTTTCGATTTACTCGGATTTGCGTCGGAATATTTCAATTTCATTTTCAGAGTTCGAACACAAAACTTCGAGTTAATCCATTTTGATATATCCACCTATTCCATAGCCTAATATTTGACCAAAACATTACCTAAATAACTTATCATTTAGCTCAAAATTACACATAAAACGAATATATTCTGAATTCATCGACACTAAATCTTTGATATGTGTAATTGCGGGGTTGGGTGTCGTTCACTTGCACCATTGTCATGGTTAAGGTTTGCAGGTCTCACCTATCAATTTTATGAAACAATATATGAGAAACGTTTAATTTTATGAAAAATATACATAAACTTAATATAATTTATAATTACGGCCTGGGATGGGTGAGATGTATACAAACCTTACACTACTATCTTCATTGAGCAAAGATATTATTTTCGATAGAACCCGACTATGTTTTTGAAATAATTCCAATGGAAAACGTGTTTATTTTCATCTCACTTTTTGACCATTGCATTTATTTTCTTTTTTCAAATTTAGACTCTTTTTTTTTTGGTATTTTATTGAAAACCCCCACTTTTAGGAAAAATTAAATACACAAGTACCTACTCTCTCATCCGATATTGCTTGTCATGTTGCTTTTCGAAAGTCAATTTGACTAATTTTCAAAGTTAAATTAAATCGATATTTTAAACAAAATTTTTTTTTTTTAGATATTATAAAACTATATGAAAAATACTATAAATTGCAATTTTTTTGCATATTAATATGATGAAAAAATATATCTTAAAATGATAGTTTTTATAATTTGACTCTAAAAATAGAAATCATGACAAATAATAGCAGACGGAGGGAGTAATACTTGCAAAGATTTTACAGAATCCTAGCAATATTAAGTAATTAACAAAATGTATTATAATCTGGAAAAAGCTCATGACCATTTGAATTAGTGAACAACAATTTTGGGTATTATTAAAAGAATATGAGATTCAATTTATATGTGAATATCTATTATGAGATATTACTCTTTTAAAGCAGATTTGATTGTACGTTAAAATCATATCTTAATAGAAAATATACATTTAATCAACCAAAAAATCTTTGCAAAAACTATAATCAAATTTCAAATAAAGTGAACAATATTTGATTTCTATGATCAAACGCCTACTAAATAGGTCTAGAAGGAAATAAGTATATTCTCTAGTCATTTGCCTGGATCTCTTGTTATCTAACTTCATTGCATTATTTCTCGCTTGATTCTTTCAATCTCTCGGGCTCTATTCTTGAATCTCTCTCGAATTTCACCCACACAGAGTATTTGTTCATTAAAGGGAATTCCCTGAACGGAACAATACCATCCTGGATATTCTCCCTTCCATCACTGAGTTATTTAGACCGAGTTTTAACCAATTGCACAGTCCTCTACCCAAGATTGAGGTTTCGTAAATGTAACTTAAGATCAACTCGCGTTAGGTTCATAAAGTTTTGAATTGACTCAGGAACAGGACCTTGCAACTTAAAACTTCGAGCCTAAATAAGTTAGTGATGGAAAGGAGAATATCCAGGATCGTATTGTTCCGTTCAGGGAACTAACTACCTTCAAAGAACAAACACTCTGTGCAGGTGTTCATGAATAGGCACCGAGAGATTGCAAGAACCAAGTGACAAATAAATGCAACGAAGTTAGATAACCAAGAGATTCAGCCGAATTACCAGGAAAAAAAATCCTTCAATGTAATGTCCGTCTTCACGCGTTTTAATCCAGCTTGTGGCTATTGCCATTACTGTCGTGTTTAGTATGAGGGCGCGAATCAAGAAGGAACGACTTCAACTGTTTGAAAAGCTCCTTTGGTTTCTCCATGTTAACCGCATGTCCTGCATCCTTTATTATAACAAGTTCCGCGTTCTCACTTAAATGCCTGCACCATCAAAGCAAGTTCAGCCAAAAACGCGAAGCTAGTCGTTTAATGCCTGAGCTAGTCTAGTTTTGTAAGGTTTGACCTTTTTAATCTGTGAGCCAATTCTAGTGGGAATATCTGATCATATTCTCCCCATATTATCAACGTAGGCTGCATAGAGGAGATGTATAACAGTAAGACAACTAATAACATTCGATAACTGTTGAACTTTAAGCGCAGAGATAAGACCATAGTTTATACGAACCTGAGTAATCTTAGGAAGATCAGAGAGCTTTCTGTTATTGTGTAATGTTTCGATCAACTCCTTTCTTTCTTGATGATTAACTGTGCACATCACCTGCCACAACAAGGGGGAAACACGTAAATACCAACTTTAGGTTGAACAATCGTTACATATATTCAAACTTCTCGTATTAATGAGAAGCCAAAAATAGATGTAGATTAAAAGCTGGCTCGAAGTTCAGTTGATCAATTTGCTAAATGTCGACAGCATTTCCATCTAGCTTCTGTGAAAATTCTACTAGCTGAAAGCCTCAGTGTTCATCTCAGTGAACTCCCCGCGTGCAAAAGCTAGAGGTGATCACTTAATTAAACTAGTGGAGAAAGTGTATGCTATAGTAATTGTATAGAAGTCCATAGTACATGCTTCCATTTATCACCTCCACAAGTCGATACTACGACTCTACGAGAAAACTTTTTTCTCACTACTTAACATCCATGAGAAAACTCCATCTCCAAACAACTAATATAGTGTAGTTCTACAAAGTGGGGTCTAGGGAGCGTAGAGTGTATGCAAACCTTACCCCTACATTAGAGGTGAACAGGTTGTTTCCGAGAGCCAAAACTAAAATCCTTAAAAAGGTCATTGCAGAACTCCATATCACTGGTGAAAAACATTAAGCAGTAGCTTTGAGTGGAAACTCATTCTTGGAACAAAACAAGATAAGACATTCTTTTAACGTTTTTAAAACCATATCATTGAAATAACCAACAACAACCGACCTTAGCTCAGTTGGTAGAGCGGAGGACTGTAGTATGGTGTAAACCTTTCAGATATCCTTAGGTCGCTGGTTCGAATCCGGCAGGTCGGATTTTATTCTTTTGCCATCTTTTTTTTATATATGTAAAGGACTTACCATATAATACTCCTACTCTGGCAGCATATAAAATATATTTTTGTGTCAGTACTATGAGATTCCCTGTAATCTCCAATTTCTTAATCCAGACAAGAGGCTTAAGATTTCAGTAAAAAACCAAGACTTACAATAACTGGCTTCTCTAATACCAATATAAGAAAACAAGCACTCAACTGCCACAAATGTCTTGATATACCAACCTATTATCAGATTTCGAGAGTATGTACTACTATACATAATATTTGAGGAAGAGAAAAGGGGCACCAGGGCGGTGGAGGGGAGTGAGAGTTTACGTAGACAAACAGACAGCGAGAACTTTAAACAATGCCTAGGGAACAAGTACTGGTGCAAAAGGAAAAACATGAGAGTGAATAACTAGAAGGACAGGATGCACAAAGATCATGATACTTTAGGCTTCTATGAAGCAGAACTAGTTGAAGAAATAATGTACACTTCAGACCAAAAGGTAGTTAATGTCAAAACATCTTATAAACAACTTCAAAGTTTCTTCCACAACTTCATATTTTTTAAGAATGTAGACGGAAGACGAAATTCATTCTTGGAACTCACAAAGTAAGATCACCTTACTTGTAATGTTATCAAGACTCCAAGTCAAGGTAAGCATTAGAATGAGTTCCCCCTTCTTTTACCTTTTTTCGATAAGAATAAAGAAAGTGACCATGCTCATGCAACTGATGTACAATATTCAGCAGTGCTTTAAGAGGAAATCCATTCTTGGAACAAAACAAGATAGACATTCTTTAATGTTTTAAAAACCATATCATTCAAAATAACCAACAGCAACCGACCTTAGCTCAGTTGGTAGAGCGGAGGACTGTAGTTGGTGTAGACCTTTCAGATATCCTTAGGTCGCTGGTTCGAATCCGGCAGGTCGGAGTGATTCTTTTTGCCATTTTTTCTTTCTTTCTGTTTTTCAAAAAAAAATTAATTATTCTGGAGAAGAGGGGCTTGCATATAATATAGTCCCACTCTGACAAGAGTATTTATTATCACTTCTTCAGCAATAGCAATAAGTTCATGGTTGTGTCAGTAGTTTAAGATTCCCTGCCATCTCCAATTTTATAATCCAGGCAGAATACAAGCACTCAACTCTCACAAATGTCTTGAAATACCAATCAGTTATCGAATTTCAAGAATATATAGGTTAACATAGACAAACAGACAACAACTTATAACCAATAATATGCATGAAAATGCATTAGGAATACCTAGAGATAAAGTAGTGGTGCAAAAGGAACAACACAGGAACAAATAATAAAATGGATGCAATGCACATAGTTCATGGTAATTTGCGCTTCTGTGGAGGAGAACTGGTCTTCTATGCAGCAGAACTAGTTTTTAAGAAATAACGTACACTTTAGTCCGAAAGGTAGATAAGTCACCAAACATCTAATAAGCAACTTCAAACTTTCTTCCACAACTTCATATTCATTAAAAATGTAGACGGAAGACGAAATTCATTCTTGGGATTCACAAAGTAAGATCACCTTGCTTATAATGTTGTCAAGACTCCAAGTCAAGGTAAGGATTAGAATGAGTTCCCCCTTCTTTTACCTTTCTTGATAAGAAAAAAAAGTGATCATGCTCATGCTCATGCTCATGCAACTGATGGACAATATTCAGCAGAAAATTCATTCTTAGAACAAGACAAGATAGACATTCTTTAATGTTTTCAAACCCATTGGAAAGAATCAACAACCGACCTTAGCTCAGTTGGTAGAGCGGAGGACTGTAGTAGGTGTAAGCCTTCGGATATCCTTAGGTCGCTGGTTCGAATCCGGCAGGTCGGATTGATTCTTTTTCTCTTTTTTCAAAATAATTATTTCTTTCTGGAGTAGAGGGGCTTGCCATATAATATAGTCCCACTCTGACAACAACATTTAATATCATTTCTTCAGCAATAGCAACCTATTTAATTTTACTGTTGTGTCAGTAGTGTGAGATCCCTCCAATCTCCAATTTTATAATCCAGGCAGAAAACAAGCACTCAACTCAAACAAATGTCTTGAAATACTAATCATTTATCGAATTTCAAGAATATAAACAGACGTCACATTTGATAAAGAAAGGAGAACCAGGGTGGTGGAAGGGAGGAAAGAATTAAATCGACAAACAGACAATAACTTGAAACCAATACTATGCATGAAAATGCACAAGGAATACCTAGGGATAATTTGTGGTGCAAAAGGAACAACACGAGAACAAAAAATTAGAAGGATGCAATGCACATAGTTCATGTTAATTTGTGCTTCTTTGGAGGAGAACTGGTGGAAAAAATATTGTAAATTTCAGGCCAAAAGGTAACTAAGAACAACATACCCATTGTATTCCCACAAGTGGGGTTTAGGGAAGAGTATAAAGTACGCAAACCTTACCCCTACCTTGTGGAGATAGAGAGGTTGATTCCAAAAGACCCTCGGAACCAATCATTTTATAAACAATTCTAGAACTTCCTCAATTGCATATATATGAAATTGGAGATGAAAGACAACATTCATTCTTGGAACTCACTAAGATTACCTTACAATGTTTTAAAGAATCCAAGGATAAGGCAAGATAGGCATTTCATGTTTTCAAAACTACAGCATTGGGAAGAATCAATAGAAACCGACCTTAGCTCAGTTGGTAGAGCGGAGGACTGTAGTGGGTCTAAAACCTATCAGATATCCTTAGGTCGCTGGTTCGAATCCGGCAGGTCGGATTGATTCTTTTTGCCATGTTCTTTCTCTTCTTTTTGTTTAATAACTATTTTAAACTGGAGGAGGGGTTTGCCTTTTAATATACTCCCATTGACAAGAGGTGCATGAAAAGTATTTATTACCACTATCATACGCAATAGCAACTTATAAAAAATAATGTTCATGTGTGAGTAGTGTGAGATTCACTGCAATTTCCATTTTTTAAATCCAGGCAGAACATAGACCCATAACAACTAGTTTCTCTACACAAATGTAAGAGAAAAACAAGCACCAACCGTCATACATGTCTTGAGATACCAATCATCTATCGAATTTCAAGAGTAAATACTACATATAGTATTTGAGAAAGAGAAACGGGGCACTAGGGCGGTGGAGGCGAAGGAAAAAGATGATATAGACAAACAGACAACAAGAACTTTAAAATCATATTAGGCATGAAAATGCAGAAGGAATGCCTAAAGAACAATTATTGGTGCAAAAGGAACAACATGAGAGCAAGTAACTAAAAGAATGTGGCCTTAGTGGTCAATGAAGTGGTTGAGAGCCATGAGGTCTTAAGTTCATTTCCAGCGGAGACAAAAAAAAAACTAGGTGACTCTACTCATTTGTCCTAGCCTTGGTAGACAGATGGTTCTTTGAAGCAAAACTACATAAGTCATTTTCTTGGAACAAGTCAAGATAAACATTTTTAATGTTTTAAAAACAACATTGGAAAAAATCAATAACAACCGACCTTAGCTCAGTTGGTAGAGCGGAGGACTGTAGTGGGGGTAAAACCTATCAGATATCCTTAGGTCGCTGGTTCGAATCCGGCAGGTCGGATTTTGATTATTTTTGGTCCTATCTTTATCTCCTTTTTTTATAATCTATTCTAGAGAAGAGGGTATGAATTTTTTTATAATTTCTATTCTAGAGAAGAGGGTATTCATATAATATTCTCTCATCTGACAAGAGATGCATGAAAAACTTTTATTATCATTTTTCTTGGAAACATCACCCTATAAAATATTCTTGTCTCAGTAGTGTGAGATTCCCTCCAAACTCCAATTTCTTAATCCAGGCAGAGGCTTAAAATATTAGTAAGAAACCCCCAGACACACCAACTAGCTTATATATACCAATGTAAGAACCAAAGCAACCAATTGTCTTTAATGTCTTCATATACCAATCATATATCAAATTTCAAGCTATGTTGCTCAGACTCTCCGAAATCATTGCTGCACCCGTGTTGGATACTCCAAAAATACACTAATTTTGGAGGATCCGGCATGCACTCAGTGACATTTTTGAAGAGTCCGAGCAACAAAGATTTCAAGAGTATTTACTACATAAAAATTTTGAAAAAGATAAGGGTGAGCACAGGTAGTGGTGCAAAAGGAACATTTACATGAAAGCAAATAACGAGATTTACAACGAGGACGCAATGCACATAGATCATGACAACTTGTACTTCTTTGAAGCCAGAACTGGTCGAAGAAACAATATACACTTCAGGACAAAAGGTAGATAAGTCAATAAACATCTTAGAAACAATTTCAAGAAGTTGCTTCCCCAACTTGATATATTTGAAGTTGTAGATGGAAGACCAAATACATTCTTGGAACTCTCTAAGTAAGACCACCTTACAATATCATCCAGATTTCAATATACAGGCAAGATCAAACAACAAACATACAAATCCTGATTTTCATACGTCAATATAAGGAAGAAAACAACTGTCACAAATATCTTCGAATACAGATATTCATATAGCAATATAAGGAAGATTACCATGGTCCAACAATCACAAAATCTTCTAATACACATTGATCAAACTCTTGAGACTGCATTGGCTGAGTATTTGGGGAAAAAAAGAGGAAGAAAAGAGTTTGTAGCAAAGATAGATAGACATCAAATCTTGAACTGCAAACTTTAGGTGAATGAGATGCAGCGTCGTACAGAAAAAATAATGGTTCAAAAGAACATCATGACGGCAACAAGTATGATTAACAGAACCAGTTGAAACAACTAATGACATTCTTCCTGCCAAAATCTAGAATATACATTCTTGGAATCCAAAAGTTTATCCTCAAATTCATTTTTTTGTGAAATGGTGGATGGAGAATATATACTCTTGGAATTTAATAAGATAGACCGCCTCATAATATTATCACTAGGCAGGATTTATATGCAACCGACCTTAGCTCAGTTGGTAGAGCGGAGGACTGTAGTAGGTGTAAACCTTTCAGATATCCTTAGGTCGCTGGTTCGAATCCGGCAGGTCGGATACAATTGTTTTTTTCGATAATTTTCTTTTGGCAACTTTCTGGGGGAGGATAGTGTGCGCCCAGACCTTATCCCTACCTTTGAGAAGGTACAGAGGTTGTTACTGAAAGACTCAGCCAAACAAATAATGAAAAAGAGGCAATAGCAACAAACAAGAACAACAAGATAATCAAATATCAAGCCAAAACAACAAGTAGTGATAGAAATCTAAAATAAGCGAAAGAAACGAATAACACTAAACTCTGGGAAAAGGAAACGACTTCTAACTAACCTTATACCCTAATCCTCCATCTCCTCATGAGGTACACATAAGCTTTTTTTATAATAGTAAGCATGAGAATAATTCATAATTATCAATTCTTCTATCTTGGTCAGTAGTTCTAATAATTTAATGAAAAAGAATCCTACTTTCCCCTCCAAGCAACAAAATAATCACCAATAAATTCAAGACATAAAACATAAACTTCCTTTGCTCTAAAACAAAAAAGATTCAATCTTTATACCTAATACTCAACCTGCACAAATACTAGTTAGATAGTCATGTAAACAGAAACAAATTCCAACATAAAAGAAAGGATATATAAGTGGGAAAACAAGACTTACATCAATAAAATCATTGAGAAAACAAGAAGGAAGATTCTTGATAGGCTTGTAAAAAGACAATTTCACCAACTCTCTCAACTTCTCAGGACTCTGTGGCAACAAAATTGAAACAGACTCATCAACACTCTTCACTTGAAACATCCCATTCTCCATATCTTTTTCCTCAAAACAAACACCACTACACACAAGAACCAGTCTCTCCACTACCTAACTGAACAGCCATACTATACCCCACAAAACCACCATAACTCAACCCTACAGCATCCATTTTTCTTAACCCCATAACCCTCCATAGTCCTCATAACACACTCAGCCTGAAAAGATTCAGTTTTTTCTGTCCTAGAAGTGTAAAATTCACCAAAAAACAACAAGCCAGGGACATAAAGATTGAATCTTGATGATAAGGGTTTGATGAACTCATTCCATTGCCACATAGCATTTGCTCCAATCCAATGTATGAGGACTAAAGAGGGCTTTTATTCTTTGTGGGTTTTGGGAATCCACCAGTGGATTATTGTACCATTGCCTAAATCTGTGGTGGAAGATTTTGAACCTGAGTTTGAAAAAGAGTATTTTGAAGAACCAGTTACTTGATGCAGTGAAGCTGAAACAGTTGGACTTGGCCATATACTATTGGACACTATGACTTATGAGCACCATTAACATATAAAGAATCAAAGAATCATGAGATTTTGCTGGATTCCAATAGATTAATGGACAAAAGAAAGAATTGAGGGGAGAAAAAAAATGTTTTTTAAGGAATGTGTAGTAGGATTTTGATGTTTGTTCTTGTCAGACTATGTTTCACTAGTTAATATATTGATTTTTTAGAGTATTTTGTCATACTTCTCTACTCGTTATATTCCTGTCACACACTATGCTTAGTGATTGATGTTTTGTGGGCCCAAGAGGTTAAAAATAAACACATTTATTAGCCTTCTTTTGGTGGTGGGGTTGGGTGGCTGTGGATAGAATTGTGGTGAATATTTTTTTATTTTATTTTTAAAAAAAAGTTAAACTTTAGAATTGTGGTGAATATTATGGAGAATATCTCATGTTTTGCTGTCTGTTTTAGGGATGGGCATGGTATGGTATATATTTTTAAATATCATATCATATCGAAAATTTTAATATCATGATTTTGGTATAATGGTATATGGTGTGGTATATGATACACATTTTAATTTTTTTTAGTATTCGGTATGGTATTTGATATTTAGAAATAACATACTGAAATACCAAATACCATACCAAAGCATATAGTTACATAAATAACATATACTCTATATATTATTAAAATACTAACAAACTAAATGTTTAGAAGTTAAAACTTTGACTACTCTATTTCGATTGAAATGTATTTGAATTGTAATTAATTAACAAAAGGAGTTGTTTGTACTTTATTTTGCATAGATGTGTAATGTGTTAGTATTGATACAATTGAGACATTTTTGCCATCTTTTTCTTTTTTCTAATATGTAAGGGACTTGCCATATCATATACTCCTACTCTAGCAAGTGGTACATGAAAAGAGTTAACTACCATTTTCTTTGATAACAGCAACTTATAAAATATATTCTTGTGTCAGTACTGTAAGATCCTTGCAATCTCCAATTTCTTAATCCAGACAAAGAGTTAACATTTCAGTACAAAAACAAGACTCACAATAACTGGCTTCTCTAATACCAGTATAAGAAAACAAGCACTCAACTGTCACAAATGTCTTGAAATACCAACCGTTTATCAGATTTCAAGAGTATGTACTATACATAATATTTGAGGAAGAGAAAAGGGGCACCAGGGTGGTGGAAGGGAGTGAGAGTTTATATAGACAAACAGACAGCAAGAACTTTAAACCGATACTTAGGCATGAAAATGCAGAAAGAATGCCTAAAGAACAAGTAGTGGTTCAAAAGGGAAAACACGAGAGCAAATAACTAGGACACAATGCACAAAGATCATGACAATTTGGGCTTTCTATGAAGCAGAAGTAGTCGAAGAAATAATGTACACTTCAGTCCAAAACGTAGATAAACACCTTATAAACAACTTTAAATGTATGTTCCTGAACTTAATTTTTTTTTAAAAATGTAGACGTAAGACGAAATTCATTCTTGGAACTCACAAAGTAAGATCACCTTACTTGTAATGTTATCAAGACTCCAAGTCAAGGTAAGCATTACAATGAGTTCCCTCTTCTTTTAACTTTTTTCGATAAGAAAAAAAAATTCATCATGCTCATGCAACTTATGGACAATAGTCAGCAGTTCTAAGAGAGGGAATTCATTTTTGGAACAAAACAAGGTATACATTCTTTAGTGTTTTCAAAACCATAGCATTGGAGAGAACTAACAACTCCGACCTTAGCTCAGTTGGTAGAGCGGAGGACTGTAGTTGGTGTAAACCTTTCAGATATCCTTAGGTCGCTGGTTCGAATCCGGCAGGTCGGATTGATTCTTTTTGCCATGTTCTTTCTCTTTTTTTTTTTAATAACTATTTTAGTCAGGAGAAGAGGGGTTTGCCTTTTAATATACTCCCATTCTGACAAGAGGTGCATAAAAAGTATTTCTTACCACTATCATAGGCAATAGCAACTTATTAAAATACGTTCTTGTGTCGGTAGTGTGAGATTCCCTGCAATTTCCAAACTTTTTAATCCAGGCAGAGGCTTGGAATTCCAGAGAGAAAGATAGACCCATAACAACTAGTTTCTTTACACAAATGTAAGAGAAAAACAAGAGTATATACTACATATAATATTTGAGAAAGAGAAACGGGGCAACAGGGTGGTGGAGGGGAAAGGAAGAGTTGATATAGAGTATAGACAAACAAACAACAAGAACTTTTAACTGATATTAGGCGTAAATAGCGTGAAAAGGCAGAACGAATGCCTACTTGTTAAAAAATGCAGAAGGTATGCCTAGGGAACAATTATTGGTGCAAAAGGAACAAAATGAGAGCAAGTAATTAGAAGGATGTGCATCCAAAGGTGTGGCCTAGTGGTCAATGAAGTGGTTGAGAGCCATGACGTCTTAGGTTCATTTTTCAGCGGAGACAAAAAAAAACACTAAGTGATTCTACTCATCTGTCCTAGCCTTGGTAGACAGATGGGCTTCTTTGAAGCAAAACTACATCAGTCATTTTCTTGTAACAAGTCAATATAAACATTTTTCATGTTTTGAAAACAACAACATTGGAAAGAATCAATGACAACCGACCTTAGCTCAGTTGGTAGAGCGGAGGACTGTAGTGGGGGTAAAACCTATCAGATATCCTTAAGGTCGCTGGTTCGAATCTGGCAGGTCGGATTTTGATTATTTTTTTGTGTCATCTTTTTCTCCTTCTTTAATATAATTTCTATTCTAGAAAAGAGGGTATGATTGTTTTTTATAAAATCTATTCTAGAGAAGAGGGTACTCATATAATATTCTCTCATCTGACAAGTGATGCATGAAAAACTTTTATTATCATTTTTCTTGGAAACATCACCCTATAAAAATATTCTTGTCTCAGTAGTGTGAGATTCCCTGCAAACTCCAATTTCTTAATCCAGGTAGAGGCTTAAAATTTCAGTAAGAAACCCACAGACACACCAACTAGTTTATATATACCAATGTAAGAACCAACAAGCAACAAATTGTCTCTAATGTCTTCATATACCAATCAGATATCAAATTTCAAGCTATGTTGCTCAGACTCCAAAAACGTTGCTGCACCTGTGTTGGATACTCCAAAAATACACTAATTTTGGAGGATCCAACACGCACCCAGTTACATTTTTGAAGAGTCCGAGCAACAAAGATTTCAAAAATATTTACTACACCTCAACTTGATATATTTGAAGTAGTAGATGGAAGACAAAATTCATTCTTGAAACTCTCTAAGTAAGACCAACTTACAATATCATCCAGATTCCAATATACAGGCAAGATCAAACAACAAACAAACAAATCCTGATTTTCATTCGTCAATATAAGGAAGAAAACAACTATCCAATTGTCACAAGTATCTTCGAATACAGACATTCAGATTTTCATATAGCAAATAGAAGGAAGACAGACATGATCCAACAATCACAAAATCTTCTAATACACATTGATCAAACTCTTGAGACAGCATTGTCTGTGTATTTGAAAAAAGACGGTGAAGAAAAGAGTTGTAGCAAAGAGATAGATAGACAACAAATCTTGAACTGCAAGCCTTAAGTAAATGAAATGCAGAGTCATACAGAAAAAGTATGGTGCAACAGAACAAAATGAGGCTAACAAGTATGATTAACAAAACCAGTTGAAACAACTAATAACATGCTTCAGACCAAAATCCAAAAACTTACCAAACATACATAAATAATCCAAAAGTTTATATCCCTCAAATTCATTTTTTTGTGAAATGGTGGATGGAGAATATATACTATTGGAATTTAATAAGATAGATCGCCTCATAATATTATCAACTAGGCAGGATTTATATGCAACCGACCTTAGGTGTAAACCTTTCAGATATCCTTAGGTCGCTGGTTCGAATTCGGCAGGTCGGATGTTTTTATCGATAATTTTCTTTTGGCAACTTTCTGGGGGAGGGTAGTGTGCGCCCAGACCTTATTCCTACCTTTGAGAAGGTAGGGAGGTAGTTACTGAAATACTCAGCCAAACAAATAATGAAAAAGAGGAAATAGCAACAAACAAAAACAACAAGACAATCAAATATCAAGCTAAACCAACAAGTAGTGATCGAAATCTAAAAATAAGCAAAACACACAAATATCACTGAACTCCGGGAAAAGGGAACGACTTCTAACTCACCTTATACCCTAATCCTCGACCTCCCCATGAGGTACACAAGCTTTTTTTATAATAGTAAGCATGAGACTGATTTACAATCCTCAATTCTTCTATCTTGGTCAGGACTAAAAATTCATTGAAAACCTCAAAACCTTCAAGAATCCCACTTTCCCCTCCAAGCAAACAAAATAATCACCAATAAATTCAAGACATAAAACATAAACTTCCTTTGCTCTAAAACAAAAAAGATTCAATCTTTATACCTAATACTCAACCTGCACAAACACTAGTTAGATAGTCATGTAAGCAGAAACAAATTCCAACATAAAAGAAAGGATATATAAATGGAAAACAAGACTTACATCAATAAAATCATTGAGAAAACAAGAAGGAAGATTCTTGATAGGCTTGTAAAAAGACAATTTCACCAACTCTCTCAACTTCTCAGGACTCTGTGGCAACAAAATTGAAACAGCCTCATCAACACTCTTCACTTGAAACATCCCATTCTCCATATCTTTTTCCTCAAAACAAACACCACTACACACAAGAACCAGTCTCTCCACTACCTCAGGAAACTGAACAGCCATACTATACCCCACAAAACCACCATAACTCAACCCTACAACTGCCATTTTCTTAACCCCATAACCCTCCATAGTCCTCATAACACACTCAGCCTGAAAAGATTCAGTTCTTTCTGGCCTAGAAGTGTAAGATTCACCAAAAAACAACAAGTCAGGGACATAAAGATTGAATCTTGATGATAAGGGTTTGATGAATTCACTCCATTGCCACATAGCATTAGCTCCAATCCCATGTATGAGGACTAAAGAGGGCTTTTTTTCTTTGTGGGTTTTGGGTATCCAGCAGTGGATTATAGTACCATTACCTAAATCTGTGGTGGATGATTTTAAACCAGAATTTGAAAAAGAGTATTTGAGGAACCAGTTTCTTGATGCAGTGAAGCTGAAACAGTTGGACTTGGCCATATACTATTGGACACTATGACTTATAAGCACCATTAACATATAAAGAATCAAAGAATCATGAGATTTTGCTGGATTCCAATACAAAAGAAAGAATTGAGGGGAGGAAAAAAAAGTGTTTTTTAAGGAATGTATAAATTTTGATGTTTGTTCTTGTCAGAGTATGCTTTACTAGTTAATTTATTGATTTTTTTAGAGTATTTTGTGTATATATTTCCTTAACTCATTATATTCCTGTCACACACTATGCTTCAATGATTGATATTTTGAGGGTCCCAACTCCCAATAGGTTAAAAAAACAAAATTAAAATTAATCAGCCTTCTTTTGCTATATTTAGTGGACGGCGGTGATCGTGGATAGATTGATGATAAATATTAGAGAGAAGTATTGAAAATATTTTGAATTTGACGTAATTATTAATTTTTGATTTATTGAAAGTCGTAAAATACTTTTACTTGACTAATTAAATATAGATGCACGCCTATTAGCAGTGGCGAACCTATCCTTGGTGAAGGGGTGTTGAGCGACACCCCTTTGTGGGAATATTATGTTGTATATTGTGGTCAAATTTTAGTTTAATAAATATAAATACATAAATTGACTTGTCTTGAAAAAAGTTGAAGGTTTAGTCTATTGGTTAAAGGCTTGTAAACACTCCATGAGGTCATGTGTTCAAGTCCTAATGTATGTTGTCGACATATTTTAGTACTGATTAAGATCTATTCATACAAATTAATAAAAGTGATTGTATTTATAATGACTAAAGATTTGAACCATTTAAATTCAAACATCTATTAAGTGTAAACAAATGGGCAACTTTCACATATAACAAATAAAAATTTATATTTATATGCTATAGCAAAGTTTTCATAATTGCGCTCCATAGCAAACATAGAAACTGTATAATTCGCTATACATATACAGTTGAAGCGAATTGTATAAAATGAAGAGTATAAAACGAGAAAAATAAAGATACTTGGGCATAGACTTGTATAAAAATGAAGTGTATAAAACGAATTGTATGATTATAAGTGTATAGAACGATTATATACAATTTGAGTTTGTATAAAATGAGAAAGAGAGAAAGACAAAAGAGACTTGGCAGGGAATATACAATTGAATCGAATTGTA
The DNA here is from genome assembly GCA_022817965.1 of Solanum lycopersicoides. Classification (NCBI taxonomy): domain Eukaryota; kingdom Viridiplantae; phylum Streptophyta; class Magnoliopsida; order Solanales; family Solanaceae; genus Solanum; species Solanum lycopersicoides. The sequence goes on along the minus strand of CM040628.1, from coordinate 3,984,943 downwards.
TAAACGAGAAAGAGAGGAATTAGATACAATTTGAAATTTGTATAAAACGAGAAAGAGAGAAAGGCAAAAGAAATTGGGCAGGGGAGTATTTTTATTGTATAATTATAAGTGTATAGGACGAAAATATATGTACTTGCATCTGTATATACAATTTTCTCACGCTTTATACAAACAGAAACGCAATTTATACATTTCGCTTCTGTTTGTATAAGTGAGAAAGGCGAGGGTGGCAAGCCACATTTGGGAGAGTGGCGAGCGAGATCTGGAAGAGGGGAGAGAGGGGAACAAAAATATATGTATTTATACAATTTTCTCTGCTTTATACAATTAGAAACACTTTTTATACACTTGTGTTTGTATAAAAAGTGAGGAAGCGAGCGAGAGATTGGAAGAGAGTGGCGAGCGAGATATTGGGGAGAGAGGCGTCTGGCAATTTTTTGCAAACGTTTGCTATGGAGCACAATTAAATCAAAACCTAGCTACTCTATTTATTTTAGGTTATTAGTTTGCTATTATATACAATTATCCCTAAACAAATATAGGGTGAATGATATAGCGGAAAAAACTATTAAATTAGAGTAAATTAGGATAATCTAAATTACTTTTTTTAGATAATATTTTCTTAAGGGACATGAAAAACTTATGATAAGTAAAATGGGACATGAGAACATAGTTTTATTTAATACTCACTCCGACCTATTTTTATTTGTTTTTTAGCTTAAAATAATTATTTCAAAAGAATTGTTACTTTATAAATTTAAAATTAAAATTGAAAGACATTTCATTCATACTCTTAATATTAAAGACGTGATTCTTTTTAATACTACTTAATTATCAAAAACCATACTTGATAGGATAATTAATAACAAATATATTGTAATTTTTTTAATGGACATGAACAGAATTAAAAAGATTTATTTAAAATAGGACGGAAGGAGAAACACTTAATGATATGGCAAAAAAAGATAAAATTTAAAAGTTGAAATAATTGGTGTGGAAACTTTTTTTTATTTGGTGGGAAATAATTGCAATTTTTGTCACTTGTCCCTATTTAAAATGATATTCTACCTAAACAATAAATGAAAAAAATGAACCACAACAAATTTTCCAAAATATATTTTAAGAGAAAATGTTTTGTCAACAATTTTATCAAAACTAAAAATAAAGCAATTGACGTGTAATATTTTTTATTTTGCTGAACATTTTTAAAAATTCCCCTATTTTTATGGTTAGGATTAGAGGTGAATATGATACTATGGATACAATTATAATATTACAAATCAAATTTTTAATACCATGATTCTGTATTATAATATTTAATAGTATTTGATTTTGTAAAAAAAAATATCGAATATTATATCGAAGATCTGAAGTACAGAGTTACATATACAATATATTATTGTGATACATCAATACTAATAAATATAGTAGTATTGGTACAAAAATATTTATTTAAATATTCTATCTCGATTTAAATGTCTTATTTATGTAATTACTTAACTAAATAAAATTACCTTTGCTTTCTTTGAAGTGTTTATATAAGTGTAAGGTGTTAATTTGATCTAACTGAAACGTTTCTTAAAAAGCAATTATATGAATTCGTGTATGTTGAAGTCAAAAAACTATACAAATTATCGAAAGGAATTTTAAAATATCAATTTAATTTGAAATGACATATTTTTATTTTTAAAAAAATTAAAAAATTTCAATTAGTATCATACCAAAAATCAAAGATTGCAAGGCAAACGGATTTCACAATTTTCAGATTAATCATTAGGTTAATTTTGATTAATTCCATCTTTTTTTTTGTTAATAAATAAAAGAAAGAAAAGTTTTTTTTACATGTTAAATAAAATGGGCCCAACATTTAAATCCTTTTAGAAATCAAATTTTACTTGTATAAGGAATTCATATTCTTAAATTGGTTTTTTGTTTTTGGACAAAAAGATTATTTTTATAAATAGAATCGCTATATTATTTATGTAAAGTCTCTTCTTCGATTTAAATGTGCTTCGCAATCTTGAAATTCATTAATCTCCAACCTAATGTGTTTCGAAATCTTAAAATTCATTAATCTCTCAACCTTATTTTAAGAGAAAACAATGTTAATTAAATTCGATCTAGCTCAGAAGGTAGAAGTTGAGAAAGCAGTGTTAATGAAATTCGACCTAGCTCAGAAGATAGAAATTTTATGGGTCTAGCGATACAGAGTTTCCGAAATGTAAAAAGAACATATGCATAATTGGCATATAGCATAATTGACTCATTGATGGAGATAAACCTTACACATTCAATGCATAAAATTAAGGATTAATTCTTGATGGAGACAAACCTTACACATTCAATTTATAAAATTAAAGGATTAGTTCTCTCTTAATAAGAGGTTAATTATGTGTCTGCAATACAATTTTTTAGATGATATTGTAAAAACTTTATTTATTAATATAAATTTTTTAGTTATTTAATTCAGAATTCTATAATATTTATACAAAAGATAGATTATTTTTTTCTTTGAAATGTAATTAGGACGATGAAGAGGCAATTGCAAATATAGTTGCATTTACTCTTCTAGCTATGATGATGCAAAATATATATGTTCTTTATTAATACTAATAACAGATTATTTATTTTTTCTAAATAACAATAAATTATTATTTATCATGATTAATTCACGATCTATTCTTTTAATATATTTTTCGTTGCCCATTATTTTATTTTTTTATAGTATCGGTATATCAATCAATCCTAGCGACTTTGTAGACGTCATTAATAGTAGAATTGTATTATAAATTATAAAGTGAAAATCTATTGGCGATATTCTGAACGAAAAAATACTATTGATTCCATAAAAGCAAATTCCAAGTTGATCAATTCCACAGGCTATGACCACCTCTTCGTTATCCTTAATAAACTATCTAATTATTTTTCTTATCACATATACTTACGTCTAGATAAATATTTATATGTTGAAGTTTCATATTATTGATATATTTTGTGTTGGATTATCATTTCTCTTACAATATTACAATGCTTCGCTATGCGAAACTTTAAAACGTATGTGTGTTCCATTAATTGTATCAATACAATTCTAATATTATAATCATCAATTGAAATACAAAAACAATTTTGACATTAAAATAAAATTTGAATTAAAATTATAATTGTGTTCACCTTAAAATATGAATAGAATCTTTGGTTTCTATATATTTATATTATTTAGACGACATGAAAATATTGAGTTTATGTACGTTAGTAATTTCATCTTTTTCAAATTAATCCGTTGGTTTAAACTTTTTATGTGTTCATGAAATTTTAATTAACTCTATCTTTTAAAAATAATAATTTACACGCCAAACAAAAACCATGACAACAAGAGTTCCTAACAATATATATATATATATATATATATATATATATATATATATATATATATATATATATATATATATATATATATATATATATATGAATCCTTTTAGAAATCAAACTTTGTTTGTATGATGTTTTAATTCTTTTTAGACAAAAACTTAATTTATAAATAGAATGATCACTACATTAATTAATAATAAACCCTAATTCCCTAATTTTTGTTCTTAGTGAAAGCCAATTTTTTGTTCTTCGTTAAAGCAATGGATATTCAAGAGGAAGTACTTACTAGGTTGTCTGTAAAGTCTCTTCTTCGATTCAAATATGTTTCGAAATCTTAGAATTCATTAATCTCCTTGTTATGGAATACCGCCATAACAGAATCAATAGTACTTTCCTATTCAGAAATAACGCCAATAGAACTTTCACTTTATGTTTTAGGATACGACTCTACAACTATAAAGTTGCTAGAATTGACAGTTATTCTGATTATACACCTGATGAAATTCTCGTATTGAAAAGTGGTTTCTGGAATAAAATAACCAATGAAACATCAGGGTCAATTTGTTGGGTATCTGTGTCTAAGGACAGTATGTATGGTTTGGTATTTTTACATGGATCACTTCATTGGTTCGGGTGCGATTGGGCCAGTTATTATTCGAGGTATATTATAGTTTCATTTAATATTTCAAATGAGATGTACGAAGAGATACTCGTACCTAATGAAATACACTCATTCCATAGTTATCCAGGTGCATCAGTGTTAGGAGGAATGCTTTGTTGTCACTGTAACGAGAACGGAATTTTTAATTTATGGGCAATGAAAGAATATGGTGTTAAAGAATTGTGGATTAAATCCTTCACGGTACCCAATGAAGGGATGCCAATATATAGGTTTCCAGATGGTGAAGTGTTACTCATTTGTAACATCGTAAATAATGGATGTATTGGAAGTATATTTAGGACATCTGATGGATCATTCAGATTAAGCAATCGAATGTGGTCGTTAGATGGCGATGATATTAATTCATCTACTCTTCAAGATGGATTTGTTTATACAGAAAGTTTGATCTCTCCAAAATTAAATAATTTAAATTTGATAAATTTTGTTTTTGAGCCATTAAGTTCTCCATTTCTTATATAAATTTTTTTTCCACCCCTCTCCGGTTGGAATCGATATTAGATTTTGATTATATTCAAACTTTTGATTAAATTCAAATTAACGCCAGAAAGTTTCATAGTGGGGACATTGGGGATTAATATGCTTTCAAACAAAGGCGATTCGAATCCGAGACTCTGATTAAAGATGAAAAAAAGATGTACCACTTTTACCACAAACCTTGTTGGTCCATATCAATTTTATTTTATTTTTTGAAAATTTTAGGATAACTAGCCGCTACAACCTCTGTCCTTGGTGAGCACTTTGTTGTGCACACTAGATAAATCTTTCACGGTGTAATAGCCTGCAAATCACACAGGAGATATAACCGCATCAGGCAAAATCTGTGCGACAAACTCGACTCAGAAGACATTGTGCGAGATCAACCTCAGGTCATCCATGTGATTTGTGAATGACTATCAACCTCCAAATCACCTGAGTCAAATAAGTAAATTTATCAACATTTTCATATCAAAAGTGAGCTAGGTAAGAGTACAAGAAATTAATTCTAGAGATCATAAGCTTATTAGAAATCATCACCAAGTACTTGATGAAGGTAAATTTATTTTGAGAGAATCAAATATTAAACCATAAAATAGTTCATTCAATCTTTAATGTTTTGATTAAATCGGTATGAAAGGGAAAAAAAAGTAACTATTTTATATGGAAAAATTGAAAAGTTTTCTATTCATTTAATGAAAATTTGTTTCCAATATGTATATTTCAATTCGATAAAAAATGAGTGAGAAAATCATATTTAAGAACATAAATTTCCTGTTAATTCATATTAAAAATCTTTTATTTCTAATAATAATTTTCTTAATAGAATATTTTGGTACACAATCATAAACCACTCATCTAAAATAGATTCTAAATGTTCAAATAATTAAGAAAAATATATTCAAATTATCCTTTAACTTTTTTAATTATAATTTAAAATTACTCTTAAAAGTAAATTCAATTAAAAATTTTATAACAAAAACAAAACCTCTCTCTAATAATTACCTCTTGCAAAAAAAATATGAAGTACACATTATAATCTAAATTCTTTCTCAAACTCTATATATAACGAGATTTTTTTTTTTTTAAATATTAAAATTTAATTAGATAAATAAACCTAAGAAAAAAAAATATTATGAAAAGGAAAAAAAAAAAAAGGAAAAATACTATCCAAACACTGAAGAAGAAGAGTTTGGGCCATTTTGCGAACTTTCACCTGGAACCACAAACAAGAAGAGAAACCCAAATCAGAAACTTAGCGAAGTAATTGATTTTCTTGGTTTTGTATATACAAAAAGGTGAATTTTTGGGTACCCATTTGGCTAAAATGGCAGTAAGAACACCTATAACAGGGATAACTATGGCTTCAGCACCTTCAATTTCATCTTGTAATAGGGTTGTTGTTGTAAAGGTGATGCCTTTTAGAGCTTCTTTCTTTGGTCAAGGAGGTAATGTTTCAGTTTATTTTGAAATTACTGAAATTGGGTTTTCTTGATTTGCTGTGAAATTACTGAAATTGGGTAATAGGAAGTGATTTAATCTTTGAAAATTTCTGAGTTTTCTGTTTAATTCTTGATTGGGGTTATCTCAATCTATTGTGTTTATTGTTTCTGTGATGCCCTTTTTAAGTTTTTAAGCTTTAGGTTGCTGTGCCTTTTGTTCTTCCAATTTTTGTATCTGATCTTAAACTGTGGGATTTATCAATTCAGCTGATGTAAAGATGCAGTCTTTTAGTTTATTTTATATCTCTTGCCTTCTTGAAGCACTTCAATACTGTTCTGTTTTATAATGTGTTACAACAACGCGCCTATTGTAATGACTTGTGGTAGATACAGTTTGTCTAACCACCACTCTGTAGAACATACCTTTTAAGCCTTGGCGTTTGTGACACGTTCTTCCCTGCCCCACTGCAATATGATGTGCGATATGATCTTCAATCTTTCCATCTCCTTGAATTATGGACCGAAAATACTTGAAACTTTCTCTCGTGTGTAAAACTTGTTCATTGATCTTCACTTGCGGTTGGTTATTCACACTTCACCAAAACGGATAGTACAACAATTGTGTTGAATGTGAATAAATGTATTTTTCATCTTTCAATAGGATGGTGTAGACCATATAGGGGCTTGGCTGCTTATGAAGTTATAGGACCATGGTAATAGCAAGTTTAGGCATCGATAAATTTGAGACCTCAAAGGAAGCCTCTCAACTACTCAATGGCGTTTAGGGTGTTTTATACTAAGTGATTTCTTTCCATATGCCCAAGCGGCAAGCCTTGCTGTACAAAGTTACCGGTATCTATGGTGGGAGGAGGTAGCAGGTACCTTTTGGAATTAGTTGAGGTGCATGCGAGCTGATCCAAACACCACGGTTATGAAAAAAATCTCAAGATGAATCATCCCTGTACAATGTTCTCATTAGAGCTAGAACTACGGGATGCACTATCTCAATGCCAACTCATTCTACTGATGAACCCTCCACTCAATGCCAACTCATCTACGCTCTTGGAATTTTTAGAGTGTGCCATAATGGCTAGTAATGTAGTCGCTTCTTTGTCATGTTTCTGCTTATGCTATTAAAATGCTAAGGTTAAGCTTCTGAAGTCTGTACAAGAAACTTTTGCTTTTATCTATATGTTGATATAGCTCCATTTATTTTTTGGTACATGGAAGCAAAATAGTTGACATGTTATCCACTGTTTTTACATGATTTCATCAGTTCAGAGGAGTAAAGTTGGTAATTGCCGCCTTCAAATTTGATCTTACCTTTGGCAAGTACTTGCTCTTGGTGTTAATCTTTGTTCATCCTTTTACTGTTTGATGAATAACATCCAATTTATTTTATGTAACGTTAACTCGATTGAAACCATATGAAAGCTCTATGTATAGTTGTATACAAGTTACAACGGGTGGACATTTGTACTTACATATTTGACCAATAGACTTAAATTGGAAGGACTAGCTATTTAAGTTTTTCGTTGTATACTGCCTTTGTGTATAACCAAGACTGAGTTTTCGTTTACATAATGTTCAGGGTCAAGGTTTGCTAGTAAACTAGCAGGTTCCTCCTCAGTTAAATCTTCGTTCGTTACTCTGCTGGAAAATCCTCCCCCCCAAACCCCCATCTTTCTCTCCTTGGTCTTCCAACACTCTTCCGCCCCTTCCCAAACATTAATTTGCTGAAAAATTCTATTTACTTGCAGTGGGAGCTGTAAAACTTGCTGGGCTACAGCTTACTCATTCTTATAGATCCAGGTGTAACAGTCATGGTGGGGGTGCCCTTGGAGCTCGTATGAATCTATTTGATCGGTTTGCTAGAGTTGTCAAGGTTATCTGGTCTTTGTTGTTTGTCATTCAATCATTTACTCCTACATTCAGTCTCCTATCGCTCGCTCTAGACTCAGATGTTATTTTCTCTTTTGTATGTTATGTAGTCATATGCAAATGCACTTATAAGCACTTTCGAAGACCCAGAGAAGATCTTGGAACAGACTGTCCTGGAAATGAATAATGATTTGATTAAGCTGCGACAAGCTACAGCACAAGTATGCCGATAGCAAGTTGCGTTTTATGGTGATTAAGATATCATAGTTAAGGAAGTGGAAGAAAGTTTGATGTTTTTCTTTTCTCTGAAGGTCTTGGCTTCACAAAAGCAATTGGAAAATAAGTATAAAGCTGCACAACAAGCTTCTGAGGATTGGTAAGTGCTAAGGAAGCTTAATTGGTTTTGTTTGTACTAGTTGTGGTTTAATTTTGCTTCAATCCCAGGTATCGTAGAGCTCAGCTTGCGCTTGGAAAGGGAGATGAAGACCTTGCTCGTGAAGCTCTGAAAAGAAAAAAATCTTATGCTGTAAGGCATTTTCTATTGGCAAATTTGGAAGAGTTCATTTATTTCTGTATAATGTTTAAAATGGAGTTCTCGTGGAATAGGAAATTATCTTATCATTCAGGTTGCTGGACTTCTATATTGCGCTCTTTCTTTTGATATTTCATTATAATATTTAGATGTCCTTGATCTCATATAAGACTAGAGCAGAGTAGACCGAGGAGTTCGATTTTGTTTGATGAGTTACATTCTTGAGTGACATGACTAGTGCATTTGGTGGTAATGAAGGACTTGAATAACTTTTCAAACTTTATTATTATTATTTCTTAAATCTAGTCTAGGAACCTATCACCTGACCTTGTCCCAATCAATCGGAGAGAAAGTTAATACCACAAGGATGAAAATCTCAAAACATAAATCTTATGAAACTGATTGGATTGGGAAATAGTAAAGTTCATCAAGAAATTGGAAGTTCTTCTACAACAGGAATTAAGATAGACAACTCAATCTAGTTAACCTTTGGTGCTATTAGCTTATCTGTAATGTAATAGCACATCTATTTGCTGGTGATTTCGCGGAATAATCTAAGGGATGTAACATCCTCAACATTCCTTTATTTAAAACTTCACATATAATAGAAAGTCTGTCAACACCCAAGGGTGTGGCAGTCTATGAAGTGGGTGCAAACCTTGGAAGCCAAGGTTCAAACCACAGTAAAGACAACACACTAGGTGTTTTGTTCTCATTTTCTTAAGCCTTTGTGCATAGAGTTTTTAGCGGTAATTGTGCTGGTCGGTGATAGCAGGTACCTGCTAGAATTGTCAAGGTGCATGCAACTTGGCTCTATCACCACTATAAATAACAAAAGAAAGTCCTTCAAGTTTTCATGATGGAAAAGAAGAGCAATAATGACGTTGTATTTGTATAGTAACCTCCAAACTATATGCCACATTTGTATGTCTAGTTTTTTGTGTTATAATTTCTTAAAGTTATTATTTTCACCCAGTGTTATATATTATATGGCAAAATCTCATGTCTTGATAGAAATAAGGATTCTTGATTGATATTATTTGGTTCATTACATTGTTCTCAAGTGTATAATTGCAATATCAATAACAGACATAAAAGATCTTAAGAGTGTTGTGTCTCATGTATAATTGCAATATGAACATGGTCACTAAACTAGGTATTGGCTGACTTCAGGTGGAATTTGAGTAGTGATACAATCTAGTTATAATTGGGTTCCACTACATCTAATTATGTAGCACAGAAGATGGGCTAACTCCATATATTAAAGAGTCTCACGGTGTCCTTCTCTCTCAGTAGATTACTTCTTCGAGCTTGATATGCCAAAGTGGATGACTTGGTAAAAGACTAGTATGCTTTAGCATCATCTTTCATGTTTCCCGAGAAAGAAATATTTGAATAAGGAAAAAGGGTCGGGTGGGTTGAAAAAGCTCGTCCAGATTTTGAACTTGAGGATCTTTATACCAAGAATGCACAATGCCACACACTTATCATTTTCTTGATTGGTTTACAGAGTGTCTGGTTAAGAGGATAATGAAGTGAAATGAACATTATGGCTATCATATGTCGAGTTTGCATCCACTCAAGTTTGAATTGTGCAGGATAACGCAAGTGCCTTAAAGACTCAACTTGATCAGCAGAAGGCTGTGGTTGACAATCTGGTCAGCAATACACGGGTGCGTTCCTAACCTTTTCTTTTTTTATAGGGGTGCTTATTATTTTGGAGCACAGCTTCTTTATCAAAAACTAAGGAAGATATGATGCTTTGATTGCTCATTTTATGATTTGCGAGTACATATACATGTTTTTCACTTGATAAAAAAGTTTGTTCTTTAAGCCCCAAGACTTAGTTCAAGTGGCAAAGGCTTGGGGACTTGTGACTTAGGTCACAGGTTCAAGACTTGTGCCATGCGAACTAAATCTAGTATTTATGTGAGAAGGAAGAGGGGCGAGGCCATTATGCCATGCGAACTAAATCTAGTATTTATGTGAGAAGGAAGAGGGGCGAGGCCATTATCCCCGAGATTTGAGGGCTACGATTGGTTCTAAGGGTTGGCCCCGAATGGATTTCTCGGTCATAAAAAAATTGAGAAGTTTGATCTTTAATCTGAGTAGTTTTTGGGGATATTTATTGTTAGTTTCATCTAGGAACAAATTTTACCAAAATCTGTGTGTTGCACTTTATATTAAAAATGAATTGGAACCTTTTATCTTTTGACTGTTGTCATCTCTCATCTGACAGCTTTTGGAGAGCAAGATACAAGAAGCAAAATCAAAGAAGGATACTCTGAAAGCACGTGCTCAGTCAGCAAAGTCAGTTACATGCCTTCTCATCATTTCATGTTTATCTTGAATTACAAATATCCAGGACTCACACTTTTGGCTATCCCTCTTGTAAGGGGGGGCATATCCCCCAACTTATCAATAAAATTATCGCATCAACATAAAAATATATGTGGCTCATAAATTTGTCACACTTCATTAGTTTCGTTTCAAGAAAATGACTATGAGGTTTATCATTTAGGACGGCAACCAAAGTAAGTGAGATGTTGGGAAATGTAAATACAAGCAGCGCTCTCTCAGCCTTTGAAAGAATGGAAGAAAAAGGTTCTGACAGACATTCCACCTTATCTTTCTATATTTTCTTCTTTTGCTTCCAATTTCTGATGCTTACTTTGCTTCTACTTTAAATATTTCTTGTCTTGTAGTAATAGCTGTAAGAGGTTGATTTTTTGCTTGCCTATACAAACAATAAGACTGAATGCTGATCCTGTCACAGCATTTTCCTTCTGTCAACTACAAATATATAACCTTTATAGAACTGTCAAGTTACTGATTCAAATGATTTATTTCTTTTAACATCTTCGCCTTGGTGTCTCAAGTTTGACACTCTAGATGTACATTATATTAAATGATGTCTTCTGAGGAAAAAATTTCACAAGGTTGGCTAGATTCCAGGAGGAGCTCAGCCGTGAGCATGGACTCTGCTATATATTACAATTGTTGAGTCCAGCTGTCATTTCTTATAAAAGAAAGATAAACACTAGAAGGGTAAATGATAAGTCTTATAGAAAGAGGAAATATGGTAAGGTACACATTCAGAGATCATCTTGGGGATAAAAAACATGCTATAAAGAAGATGCCGTACCTTTTTTTCTTCCAAATAAGGATAAAACGGCCTTGTTATAACGCTGAGCTGAGCGAGACGTTTAATGTTGGCACCTTTTTTTGAAAATAACAAAATTGAAGTGTGCCAAAAGATGTTGGTATGAGTAGTGCTTTTGTTGTAAAGCCAACATATTTTTGCGCAGCTATTTAGAGACATGTTCTTGTCACGGAATTATTCTCCTCCCACCCTTGAACACAACTTGAGTGTTGAAAATAAGAGTTGGTTATCCTGGATATAATTCAGATGAAACTATGGAATCACCTACCCCAGTCACGTGCTGAAGTATATGTAGTTGATTAAATGACTGTCTTACTTTTTCTTCATTTTCCATAGTTTTGACGATGGAGTCTCAAGCAGATGCTCTTAACCAGTTAACCAGTGATGAGCTTGAAGGAAAGGTAACTAGTTTTTCTCAATTGCATTACTTTTTTTAAGGTCATGTGCTCTTCGTAATTCTCTCTTTGTACGAGTCCAAGAGTTGCTTTCTTCGAATAACCCGAAAATCTGTTTTTTTCTTCCCCATGCAAGTTTTCAAACTTCGATTCTCTCTATGGTTGAATTTTACAACTCTCTCTCTTTCAATCTTTCTGGTTCTGTTACTAGCCATTACCTCTTATTTTCCTCTTGCCATTGTTTGTTGAAACCTGAAGCAGTGGTAATATTTGGTGTCTCCCTTGTGCTGCAAACAACGTTTTAACTTCCATTGTGCAAAGCCTTCGTGGGAGAATTTAGTGCTTCTTAGGGGATTGTTTTTTTTTAATCTTAAATGATCATTCTGCTTTTGACAGTTTGCGTTACTGGAGACCTCTTCTGTTGATGATGATCTTGCTAGCTTAAAAAAGGAATTGAGCGGAAGCGCTAAGGTAAGTTCTACTCGATCTATCCATATAATGTATATGATATGTTTTGGATGTATCTTCATTGTTGAAAGCACGAATTAATGGAAGTATGGGCACCTAGAGGACAAACTAAATTGAGCTATGCTTGGCCAAATATGCTAATTATATCAAGCTACAGGATTTCTAGGATAGAAGAAAATAATCATGAATGTTGGCCAGCTATTTCTTTTTTCTCCCTGATATTGTTATGGGGTAATGTCAAATTTGAATAAATCGAACTGCATATTGTAAATAAGATGAGACGAAGTATGAGTTGCTTCTTTCCATTATACGCACTTATGGCTAAGTTAATCGTGTAGCCATGAAATTGTATTATATGCAAAATCAGCTTGGTTTGGATGTTCATAAGAACTTGAAGGTGTCCTTCAACGACGAATCAAGAAAGGAAATCCTAGCAATCTAAAAAAAAAGGAAGTCTAACATGACATTCTACGTATCTATGATGATTATCGGTAGAGGTTTGTTATCTGAATGTTATCTTAGTTTCATGTTGTTTGTTGCTTCCTTGCTTTGGCAAATCTTATAAATTAGTGTGCATATTTGGGCAACTTGGGAGGGTGGGGGAGTTATTTGAGAACACAGAATTAGCTCTATTGTGCCCCCCCCCCTTCTTTCCCCCTAGGTTTGGTCCAGTGGTAAATACGTAGTACGTAATGTGTGAGCTAGGGGCACATCACAAGTTTTAAACCGTGCCTCAATTGGGCCGCGGAGAATTTTCTCAACTATCTGGAAAAGAAACAACATAATCTGCTTTTTTGTTGATGTAGCATTCGTTTCTACCTCCAGACTAGAGCTGAGGTATTTCGGTTTAATGTTTTCCTTTTATTGACTAAGCAGAAAGGGGATCTTCCACCGGGGAGAACACCAGTTACCAGATCAAGCTCGCCATTACAATTTCAAGATTCAGAGATTGAAAAAGAATTGAACGAGTTAAGGAGGCGGGCAAATGACTTCTAGAGATCACAGTCGATCTTTCACACTACAAATCATCTTCCTTCAGGCTCAAAGGATGTGGCTTTTGGCTTTTGGCTTTTCCGAGAAGTTGCCTCATCGATAAAGGCCAGCGAATATAGGAAGTGAAACTGGAAAAAGTATATTGAGATATGTTGATATATCTTTTTTCAAATTATTGACCTACATTATGGCAATATAGTGTAAGCTAGTCCTGACTACAGTTTTGTATACTGCCACCCAAATGTTTTCATGTGAGAATAGTCACTTCAAGTTGCATTGTAGTAGATTTGGAAATTCCACAATGTTGTTTTTGCTCTCATTTTGACAACATGCTTCAAACTACCTTCACAAGGTACGGGCAAGGTTGTGTATACACCATCCTCCTCAAATTCTATTTTTGTCTCATAAATAACGAGCTACTCGGAATAATGTAGTGATGGTCCCTTTCTCTTTGACATGAACTTAGTGAAGCAGATTTCTCTGCAAAAATGCGGTGTAGCGAATGTAGGGTTGCTCAAAATTGAATCGGAACCGATATCCCGAATCGAAAAAAAGTTATTGGTTTATCAGTGGATTATTGGTTTAGCGGTTTTGAGAACGGCTTTGATCGGGTTATCGTTTGAGGTTTTCTCTTAACTGGATAATCGATAATCCGATGGTTAATTAAATAATTATATTTATACCATTTTGCTTATAAAGTCCTTGATTTAGGTTTGGTTTCCTACTTTTGTTTCTGGTTGTCTCAAACACTTGGTTATTCTACAATGTAAAAGTGTTTGCTTTTGAGCAAGATGAAACTTGTGAATTCATGTGCATGGTTAAATTGGTTTGCCACCTTGTTTTAAAGTCATTTTCAATGTTTTTTTTGTCAAATCTTAACGGTTAAACCGATAATCGAACCGAACGATCAATAACTGATAAGCTAATCTTAATGCTTCTACAACCGTTTAACATCTCTACAAATCGATAACCAATAAGTCAAATCAATAAACTTTAAAACCGAACTGTTCGATACGCAGCCCTAACCGAACGGATAGAGTGTTAGACCCTATATACCTCAACTATAACTTCGTAGCAATAATGTTTAACAAATGTGTAAGATAAGTTAGAGGAGGCAACACACAACAACCAATTGATAAATCTAGAATTTCACAGCGACAACTTTAATCGAATGTACAGATGAGAGGTGGCAACACATAACGACCAATTGACAAATGTAAAACTTCACAGTTTTAATCAAACGGTGAGAGGTGGCGACACACAACGATCAATCTTGTAAATTACTCCTTGGTATCTGAATTAGTATTGAATCAATCAACAATCCGTTGTAGTCTAGTTGGTTAGGATACTCGGCTCTCACCCGAGAGACCCGGGTTCAAGTCCCGGCAACGGAAATTATATTTTTTATTTTTAATCAAAATAATGCATTATATAAAACGTACCTTACGCATTAACAACTTGTACCTCAAACACCAAAAATCCATCTTTATAAACACCAAAAAAAACCTCACATGTCCCCTAAAAATGGCTTCCATTCCTCTTCTCCGTTTCACTCCCACTACTACCCCTCGTCTTCTCCTCCACCCTCTCAACCTCCAAACCCGTATTCAAACCCGAACCCGTATCCATACCAAACCCACCACTTCCATCTCCGCCTCTTACAACCCAATCCCCGCCACTGACCGCCTTATCTCCGCCGTCGCTTACTTTCTCCCCTTCTTCAACGGCCTTCAATACGGTCGTTTCCTCTTCGCTCAATTCCCAACCCTAGCTCTTCCATTTCAACCAATTCTCCCGCTTCTATCACTGTACCGCTCTCTCCCTTACGCTAGCTTCGTTACTTTCTTTGCACTCTACTTAGGAATTGTTCGGAATGAGAATCTGAACAAGTATCCCCGGTTCAACGCCCTGCAAGCGGTGGTGCTCGACGTTCTACTGGTGCTTCCGATGTTGATTCAGAGGATATTTTCACCGGGTCAATCGGGTATTGGGCTGAAATTTACGATTTGGATGCATAATGGGCTTTTTGTGTTTGTTGTGGGCTGTTTTATTTATGGGCTTGTTTCTTCTATACTTGGAAAAACTCCTTATTTGCCTTTTGTTACTCAAGCTGCTAACAGGCAAATGTAGTTTTTTTTTTTTAATTCAATATGTTGTTTTGTGATTTTCTCTTCTTTTTTTTTTGGTAATGGAAGGTTTTTGTTGCATGGAATTGTAATGTTATGTTTGATATTTTAAATCGAATTGGCGATGAGATGTTTATCGAAGAGGGATGCAATTGAAGGGCTCGTAAAGTTCAAATCTTGAAAAATCAACTTCTATCAATTTTTGTGGATAAATAATAGTTATCTTCGATCAACGCAAGATTTTGTATTGGAATCATTACACCTTATACTTCACCCTGAACGACTCCTAAATGTATTAGTAATGAGGGGTTTTCAATTGCAAATCAAATGTTTTATTAATATTATGTGTGAATATCTAATTTTTTTCACTACATGCCAAACATTGTATAACTTACCTATAAATTAATACTCACTTCGTTTAAAAAAGAATCCTAGTTTGACTTGAAACATAATTTAAGAAAAAAAAAATTTTTATTCTTGTAGTTCTAAATTAAAGTTATGTCAAATGTATCAAAATGCCCTTTAATCTTGTGGTTTTAAACATGTCACGTGGAAAGTTAAAACAAGATTAAAGGGCATTTTGATACATTTGACATAACTTTAATTTAGAACTACAAGAATAAAAAAAAAAAATTCTTAAATTATGTTTCAAGTCAAACTAGGTCATTCTTTTTTAAACGAAGTGAGTATTAATTTATAGGTAAGTTATACAATGTTTGGCATGTAGTGAAAAAAATTAGATATTCACACATAATATTAATAAAACATTTGATTTGCAATTGAAAACCCCTCATTACTAATACATTTAATACATTTAGGAGTCGTTGGTTTTAAACATGTCACGTGGAAAGTTAAAGTGTTGCAAAAAAAAGAAAGGGGTCATTCTTTTTGAAACAAACTAAAAAGGAAATTGGGTCATTCTTTTTGAAACAAACTAAAAAAAAAATTGGGTCATTCTTTTTGAAACGGAGGAAGTACTTGTTACTTTATTAGCTACCAAACGACTTCTAAGGAATATCGATGGCGTTTGTTGAATAGACAATATAATTCCTTGCTTATATCAACACTTGAACTTTTCAAGGTTTAGTCTACACGTTGAAGGTTTATCGAAAAGAATCTTCTCTACCTTCCAAGATAGGAGGGTAAGGTCTGCATATCATACATTGTCTTCCCCAGATCCCACTTGTGGAATTACGCTGGCTATATTGTTTCTGTTGTTGTAAGTTACATTGTTGAAGGGTTGAACTTCAACAAAGGATGATAAAACTATAATTTGTTCATCATGCAAGGCCAAAACCAGAATACCATCATCAGCCACAAAAACGACAGGCTTCGTAACCTGGAAATCACCTGAAAACCATCTCAATGCAACCATAGGATCTTTCATTGTTTCTGGTGAAGCAAATTATGGAGCTAATTGAACGACTCTTGCAAGTGTAAAACCTTTAGTCGCGCCAAATCTTCATCACATTAAAACTACCATAACTTGAGTTGCTAAAAAACTCCCAGCAAGTCTCTGCGTAAACTATACTGTACTCCAGCCAACTTCTTTCCTCACTTTCCTGTCCTTCATTACTTTCCTCACCATTTCTACCTCTTCCCACATTCCTACAGAACTATATAGGTCTGAGATTGCGATATAGTACCCATCATTTTCGGGATCAGATTCAATAGCATGTTTCGCGATTCTTATACCCTTCTCAACCTGACTATGAAGTTTACAAGAACTTAGTAAAGAACCCCAGATAGCTGCATCTCGAGCCATTGGCATGGACAAAACCAAAGTTTCAGCGTCATCCAGATTACCAGAACGACCTAGAAGATCAACCATACAAGAATAGTGCTTCAGTGTGGGCATCAACGAATGATCTTTCATTCGACTAAATATGGACTTCCCTTCTTCAACCAACCCTGCATGAGCACACGCTGAGAGCACAGCAAGAAAAGTAAGTTCATTTGGCTTAATTTCCGTCTGTTCCATTTTTTTGAACATTTCTATAGCATAATTTGCTTCTCCATACATAGCATAGCTTGAGATCAGTACGTTCCAAGAAACGATATCTTTCTTTTCCATTGAATCAAATATTTCTCTGGACTTCGTTAGCTGTCCACATTTTGCATACATATCAGTCAATGCAGTATCAAGCAAAGTATTATTTCCGAACCCAATCTCCTTGATGTATTGATGAACTTTCTCTCCTTTCTCCAGGGAAGACACTTGAGAAGAAGCAGAGAGCAAAATCACCAGCGTTGCAATATTAGGCTTGTAACTTTCTGCTCTCATCTCATCAAAAAGACCAAAGGCCTCCGCAATGTTTCCACAACTAATATAGGAAGTCATCATCGTGTTCCACGTAACAACATCCTTATCGGTCATCATACAAAAGACTCTCCATGATAAAGTTAGATTCTTTCTTCTTCCATACATATCTATTAGCGAATTAGCAACAGAAACATTTCCGAGCATCAGATTTTTTATAATATGACAATGCAGAGATTGACCTAAACGAAAATTTTCCAACCGAGAGCAAGAAGAAATTACTGAAATCAAGCTGTTGATATCAGATTCGATTCCCAAGTATTGCATCTCTCTGAATAAATCAATGCACTTGGCTTCTAATCCGGCCTTCCAATAGCCAATCGTCATCACGTTCCAAGCCTCTGTGTTTGTTCATTCCCTCCATTAAATACCTTCTCTGCCAAATTCAAGAGTCTAAGCTTACAATACATGGCCAGTAATGTGTTACCAACCATGTGATCCTCGTCATAGTTTCTTCTCAAGATGAATCCATGGAAAGTCTTAGCTTCCAAAATCATCGCGGCATTACCTAAACCAGAAAGCACACAACTAACTACCATCCATCCGGGGTAATCCCACTATCCAGCATTCTCAAGAACATATCAACACATTCACCTATACACTCATATTTTGCATAAACGCCAATTACTACCGTCCAGGAAAACAAATCCTTCTCATCAACCTCACAGAACGAACGATATGTTTCTTCAACTGAACCACATTTCGAGTACATTGACAAAACAGAAGACTGAACAACTTGATAATAACCAAAACCAGTTTTCATAGCCAACCCATGAAAACACTTACCTTCTACCAATGCACCTAAATTCCCACAAGCTTGAAATCCACCCTCCAACGTCCGAAAATTCGGCGTCACCTCACCTTCTCCATTCTTACACATCAAACAAAAATACTCCAACCCTTTACCACTCTCCCCATTCTCTACACACCCTTTAATAATCGCAGTCCAAGACACCACATCTCTCACAGGAATTTCATCAAACACATCGCACGCATACCCCATAACCCCACATTTCGAGTACATATAAACCAACGAAGCTCCAACAGCACTATTATCATCAAAAAGATTCAATTTTAACACTAACCCATGAACCCCCATCCCAATTTCAACCAACCCAAGTTCCGCACAAGCAGAAACAACCATTGGTACGTAAACTGATTAGGCAGAGCATTAAAACATCGCATACTGGAGTAAAACTCAAGCGATTCTGTGTATTTCCCATTAGAGAAATAAGCTTTGATAATCGAATTCCAAAGAAAAGGGTCTTTAAAATTGATGAAATCAAACACTTTCCTTGAAGAAATGAGGTTATTGTTCGAAGCATAAAGAGAGATGAGCTTTGCTGCTATGTACACGTTGTGGGTATGGCCAGTTGTGATTATGAAGGCGTGAGATTGAAGAAGGGATTTGAGGTTTGAAGAAAAGCCATTAATGGAGAAGAATGTGTTGATTTTATGGTGAAGATTTTGAAGTTTAGTTCTTAACATGGAGAGAGAGAGTGTACAATTGAAGCAAAAACAAGAAATGGGGTAATATAATTTTATTAAATTAATTTGATATTTTAAAGTCATATTCGGAAATTACCCCTAGACGTAATTGGTGTTTTCGTCCAAGGAGAGGACTAAGACTAGTCTCTTAGCGATCATCATTACATTGATAGGTTAAAAATGCGGTTTAAAATTTTTCGTCTACACTACTACATGAAGTTTACTTACACCTCTCGCTTACACATAATATATTTATATCGAATATACATAAACCCTTCGTATAAGAAGATTACGTAGTCTTCTACTTTTATGACACACATATATATATAAAATACATAACATAGTCTTAAATGAATATCTCATATTAAACCATCTAAACAAGAGTCTAACCAATTGGGCATAGCCCTTACAATAATACAATAAAAGCCAACATAGGCTATACAATCTTTTCAATAATTTCTACATATGACTTCAATTTTCAAGAAACGTATCAATTCGATTAAAATAACACTTTATAAATATAAAAATATTCAAAAGAAAATAAAAGTAATTCTTTTTAGTTAAAAATAAATCAAAGATTTAAAAGTGTGAGTTTCGATATTGCATCAACAATTTTTTTTCCTACCAATACCAATTCATATATTTATTAGTATAAATAATAATAATAATAATAATAATAATATAAACCATTTTTTTTGTACCAATACCAATTCATATACTTATGATATTAAAATTTTAGTTTTAGTTTTATAATCATATCATTCGTACCATGTCAACCTTTAATCCTAAACCAAGGGAATTTTTAAACAATTATAATTAGACTTATCATTCAAAATGAGACAATATGTACCCAAATTTAATTATTTAATTTAGGAGAGATTAAATTTTCCAAATTTTCTGTATAAGCAAAAATCATCTTGAAGAGTAGATGAATTAATATCATCACCATTTAACGGTCACACTCAATTTCTTAATCTGAATGATCCATCAGATATTCTAAATATACTTTCACTACTTCTATTATTTACGATGTTACAAATTAGTAACACTTCACCATCTTGAAACCTATATATTGACATTCCTTCATTGGATATCGTGAAGGATTTAATCCATGTTCATACTCTTTCATTATCCATAAAATAAAATTCAGTTCTCGTTATAATGACAACAAAGCACTGATAACAAAGCATTACGAAGCATTTCTCGTAATGCTGATGCACCCGGATAACTATATATAGAATGAGTGTATTACACTAGGTATTAGGTATGGATCTCTGTCTTATCCACCCTCTAGGGGTATCTAGTGATAGGTTCCATAGAAACTGGACGATCCTATTTGGTCAAATACTTAGCAACAAACTCCTATCTTCCTTTCATTATGATATTTCTAAACAAGTTCCTGATATAATATCTCTTCGTACATCTCATTTGAAGAGACTTTACGGGGAGCCTATCAAGAATTTCCTCTTGAACGTCGTGAATATACATAGCTTCCAAGGAAAAAAAAAATAGGGTTTATGGTTAAGTAAGGCAGTGATTCTATTTACAATAAAATAATCTTTTTGTCAATTTTAAAAAAAAAATATAAAGTCCTTGTACAAGTAAACTTTGAATTCTAAAAGGATTCATATTTATGTAACTTGGATCTCTAAAAGGATTCACATTTATATCGGGGCCATTTTATTTAATTAACGTGTAATTTATTTATTTTAAGACAGAACTAATATAAATTGTGAATCCGTAGAAAGTTAAAACCTACTTATTAATTTGAAAATCCTGAAAGTAGCTGCCTAGTTGACCTTAGTCCTCGTCTTTAATAGAATGAGTATATGATACTTCTTGTTGATGGAAGGTACAGGTATCCCGTGATGGATTCATCACGAAGGCTGATCCGGACTTCAGAATCATCAAAAATAAATAAATAAATATATATACATTAATTCAAATCATTCATCTCCTTAAAAGAAAGGAAGCAAATCCCCTTTTATGGTCTCCACACTTTAAGATCCATCTGGTTTTCATGCAAGCGTCCTCAAACCATACCATGAGGACAAGGAAGATCCGAGCTGGAACCAGCGTCCTCAAACCATACCATGAGGACAAGGAAGATCCGAGCTGGAACCAGTCAAGACAGGCACCCATAACTATCACTGTCTCGCACGATCGAAAGATTGAGTGAATCATAGACTATCAAGTAAAACGAAAGTGAGTTAAACAAGCCAGAGCCACATTCCTTGTTCATTGTAAGGGACAAACTCCGGAGGAGGCCACACGGGAGAAATATGAAGACTTGGGCCAGTTCAAGGACTGAATCCAAGAGTTCTTGCATCAATAGGTGGGGGAGATTGTCATGTCCCTACTTTGCCAGTCAAATTTTGCATCGGGATAGAGGAGGAAGAATCTAGAGTCGTAGAGAGGGTTATGGAGAACTCTAGAACTTCCTAGACAACTTCAAAAAGGCTTTAGAAATACAGAACTTGTTACAATATGTAAAAGAAATCTAGAAATCCCTAGAATATCTAAAAAATATTTAGAAAGGGACCAAAGTATAATTATTAGAGGAAATTATAAAGTAAATATTTATTTACACTTTAGCCCCTAGATAGTAGTATAAATAGAGCGCCTTCATTTGCAAACATCACTCAACGTAAAGCCTTCAAGCAAATACAAAATCTTCTTTCAAAAGCTTTTCTAAATCTCTCTTTCTTTACATTCTCAATATAGCTTCAAAAGGCTTACTTAAAATGTTTATTCTAGCAAATACAAAATCTTCTTTCAAAAGCTTCTCTAAATCTCTTCAAAAGGATTACTTGAGCTGCTTATTCTAAGGTTGAAAGGATCTCTGGGTCTTTCTTTACATTCTCGATATAGCTTCAAAAAGATTACTTGAGCTGCTTATTCTAAGGTTGAAAGGATTACTTGAGCTGCTTATTCTAAGGTTGAAAGAGTCGTGATGAAACTTAGAATAAACTTATTCATATTTAAAACTTAGAATAAACTATACACGACTCGTGATGAAACTTATTCATATTTAAAACTTATTCATATTTAAAATCATAACTAAAGTAGCTCTGCTCCATATTATAAGCTTAAAGAAAGTTTTTTAGATTCATACTTGAGCTGTTTTATTTTAATTTAATTCGTGTATAGTTTTTTCGAAATTATGAAATTCATTTTAGTTGTGACTTTTAAGTTTTAAATTCATATTTTTTTAGTTATTGCTTTATTAATTTAAATGTCGGTAATATTTATTTATATCTTGTAACTGTTTTGAGTAAAAAATCAACGATTGATAATGAAAAATGACAACAAAAAATACTTTAATTATAAACATTTTAATGGGCCTCTTCACAACAAATTTACGCAAACAAAAAGTAATCAACAATTTAAATATCTAAAAATCGTATTAAATTTAATCAACTTCAAAATTCTACCTATCACATAAATTAAAATAAAAATACTAAGATATCTCGTCCGTACTAATACAGACACCTGTGTTTGTATTTTATATATATATATATATATATATATATATATATACACTTTTCTGATATGACTTTTTTTAGAAGGGAAAATTGTATATAATAGCAAACTATTAATTCAATTAAATGCTATAAATATACTTTGATTTAATTGTACCCTATAGCAAACTATCGCTATTTTCGCCACTCTCCTTGGTGATCTCGCTCGCCACTCTCGTTTGATGGCAGTCTCGCTCGCCTCTCTCGCTTTTTATACAAACACAAATGTATAAAACGTGTTTGTGTTTATATAAAGCGAGAGGAATTGTATAAATACATATATTTTCGTTTCCCTCTCTCCCCTCTCCCAGATCTCGCTCGCCACTCTCCCTAATCTCGCTCGCCACCCTCGCCTCTCTCGCTTATACTAACAGAAACAAAATGTATAAATTGCGGTTCTGTTTGTATAAAGCGAGAGAAAATTGTATATAAACATGCAAAAACATATATTTTCGTCCGATACACTTATAATTATACAATAGAAATACTCCTCTGCCCAGTTTCTTTTGTCTTTCTCTTTTTCTCGTTTTGTACAAATTCAAATTGTATATAATTTCTCTCTTTCTCGTTTTGTACAATTCGATTCAATTGTATATTCCCTGCCCAAGTCTTTTTTGCCTTTCTCTCTTTTTCATTTTATACAAATTCAAATTGTATATAATCGTCCTATACACTTATGATTATACAATACAAATATATCCCTGCTCAAGTCTATTTTGTCTTTCTCTCTTTCTCGTTTCATACAAATTTATATTATATATAATTTCTCTCTTTCTCGTTTTATACAATTCCTTCAATTGTGTATGTATAGCGAATTATACATATATATGTTGCTATGGAGCGCAATTATACAAACTTTGTTATAGCATACACATATGAATTTTATGTTTGTTATATGTGAAAGTTGCCCTTTTTAGAAATCTCATGTTTACAAGTATGACAACTCATACATAGATATACTTTCAAGATTCCGATCCTTAAATTATTGCGTTGATATCAAATTTGTCACAATTCAATTTAATATTTAGTTGTGACCGTTACTCAAATAATTACGTTGGGAATTTTGATTTCCTTTATATTATAGGACCCTTAATTCACTTTGTAGATACTTTTAAATAATTATTATCCAACATAATTAAGACTTTTTACAACATATATAGTTGAACCAAAATGGATATTTTTAAATTAAAGTTGCCAAAACTTGGTCCAAATATAATGGATTTATTTTTGAGAAATTCATTAAATAGGTGTAAGCTATTAGTTTGAAATGCAGTTACTCAAATGGACTAAAATCATAAACTCATAAGTTTTATATTTAGATTATACATATAAAATCTCGACAATACTTTGATCTGGACAATACTTTTTCAAGTTCGTTATATTAAGTTTGTCTAATATAATTTATATTTTTTGTACGTGTGATTTACAAATTACGAGCTATTACTTAAGAACATGATTATCGAGAAAAATTCGATGACAACACTAGAATACTTCCTTTTTTTAGGACACATTCAAATATCAATCATAACGTAAACTCAGTCGACTATCTCATAATTTAAATTTTATGAGCTTTTTTTTTGGAATTCTATCACGATTCATTTAATACATTGTACATGTGAGAACTGTAATTCTAAGTACCTATATATAGGTCCAATCCTAAATTATGTTCTTTCATAAACAACTCTATAAAATTAAAGTCTTATGAATTATATATATCTCCAAACTTAACGTGTTAGTTTTTCATCATATATATATATATATACGGAAGAGTCATTTCGTTCAGAACTCACTTGATTGTATTTACAAAATCCTCGATTCTTGTATTCTATTTGATTATTTGCAAATATAAATAAATAAAAATATTGATTTCACTTGAAGCGTTCGCTATGATGGAGGTGATTATGTTAAAGATTAGAAAAAGATTGGATTGGGAAAGATGATGGAGGTTGCCAGTGCTGTTGGGGAAGCCTCTCATCGAGAAGAAAAAAGAAAATACTACAATAGCTGACCAAACTTGAAAGATTTTCCCCGGAATCAGAATCAGATTGGATTGAAGGTAATGACGGCGAAGCTGGAATTCTATGGTTTCGATTCTTCCTAAGTGATTAGGTCACGTGGAACTAGCTTTGAAGAATAGGAAAATTATGAACAAGTGTCACCTTATTTGTTAGTTAATGATCAAGAAGATGAATATGAAAAATTCTTCTCAAAGAAGAAATATATTTATCAAGAAAATCTTTCTACAAAAAAAAATTGTATGAACATTATTTTTATTCTCATCAAGAGTTTCAACGTAAACTTGAAAATAATGATAAACTGTTGGCACTAGTCCCATAGTATTCAAACTCAATCTCCTCCACACAACTAGTGAAGAAGGCATGGGAGCATAAAGGTGCTCGTCTCGGATTCCTCGATCTTTGTTGAAAAAATTAGTATTGTATATATAATCAAAAGTGTTTTTAATGCATATGTAGTAAATGTTGAATTTTTTTGAATCGTTTTAATAAAAAAATTGTACACACACCTAACCAATTGGCACAAAAACCGTACATGGAAGATTAATGAAATATACATTATGTTGTTAATTATGTGCAAAGTATTTTTATACCTAAGTGAAGTTTAAACTTATTATAGTGTCTAAAAAGCCATGATTTTACATATTATAATATATGTTAATTACCTTACTTCTCAAGAATATACCTAGAATATATTTATATTGTCCGTGTATATAAAACAATATATATTTCTGTGTCATATTTATTCCCATTATCTTGAATGATACATCTTTAATCCATCGTATGAGAAGCAGTTACTATTCTTGAATTGATGAGGATATATCAGAAATAATCGTAGACAATTTTTTTTTATTATTATTATAAGAGATTATCGTGCATGAAAAAATTAAATATTGATCAGTGCTATATTAAATATTTCTTTTTCTCTTTTCAATGAACACAAGAATACTTTTAAAGACCATATAATATACAACAATCCGTTGTAGTCTAGTTGGTTAGGATACTCGGCTCTCACCCGAGAGACCCGGGTTCAAGTCCCGGCAACGGAATAGTTTTTTGATTTTTTTACGAAATATTTGTCTCATAGAGCCAAAATTCTTGATCCGCCTTATGCGTAAATCTTCTTGTTCTTCTTTTCCATTAGTGTTTGATATTCGTATTAAATGTCAATTAATCCGTATTTGCGTTGAATATGACCCATTTAGGAAAAAACTTTCTATACTTAAAAGTTAGGACTCGAAATCGAAAGTTCTAATTAAGGAAGAAGCACTCATCGATAAATACATTACAATTTTACATGATTCATTTGAGATTCACTTAATTATACTAATTATTATCACAAGTCATATTCTTGAATTATGTTAAAACACAATAAAATGGTGAACCAATTTTGCTTCTTTGTTTACGAAATGTTAGGGGAAAATGATTTGTTTTTAATTTGATAAAAACAAAAACAAAACTAAATATAATTTCGAAATAATGGACTGTAATTAAGTCATTAATAGATGATTATATAACATATAGACAACTAATGTTATTAGAGTATCCAGGCTGTTACCGTGTGATTAAAGATTCTAAAGTGATAATATTGTTAGGGATAATGTTCTCTCAAGGTTTGAAACATTGCTAATAGTTTCTCGTTCCGTCAATTTTTACTTGTTCATTTTAAATTTTGTACATTTTTTTAATGAAATAATATCATTATAATATTCATATTAATTGATATATAGTTAGTCTTATATCTTTGAGAATTAAGTAGTTAATATCAAAAATAAAATTAAAAAAATTAATATAAAAAATATTTATCATTTTATCACAATCGATATTATACTGAATAATAAAACATATAAAGGACAAATGGACCACAGAAAAACTAATCTACTTATAACTAGAATAGAATTATAATTGGTCGGTCTGCATGTCTGCATGCCATGTCCCTAATAATAATAATAATATAAAGATCTTTATATACAGTAATAAATAAATTTATTTCATCATGTTATAGTATTATTTAAGAGAAAAGACATAAAGTCATTATTAAAGTTGTCTCGCATTTTCATAAAGATACCTTAACTTTGGAAGTGTCATATCACTTTACGAATTTTTTAATATCTTTGTAAATGGACCATTTTGACTCATTCCCTTGTCTCGATTGTCGCGCGTGATGCTCACTTTTTTCAACCCATTTAGCCCGATCCAATTCTTTACTAAAGTAGAAAAACGTTTTTTTCCTTGGTTATTTCTCACCTTTCCAATTCTTTCACATTTTTCTTGTCTCTCTTTCAAGGAACTCGAGAACAAGAGGAAGGAAAGAGCTCAAGCAGCATATGAGAGACAGAGAGAGGAGAAAGCAGTTGGCAAAATTTAGAGTTAAGGCTGAGAAAGTTGCCGAAGAGAAGCTTGGACCTCAACTCGCCATCATTTCTCCAATCAAGTATTGAATTGGGACATAGTTATTTCGACGTACAATTTTGTTTAAGATTGATAAATAATCTTAATCTCGATCTTTTTTTTAGTTACATTGTCCTCCTGAGTGGTGTATTTTTAGTTAAACATTGTTTGAGAAGACTCTCAAACTTTTATTCTTCATTATTTTTTATAATAAAATTGAATCTGATGCTTTTAGTGATACACAAAAAACAAACCAAAAATTTAAAGAGAAAACGAATTCCTACCTTATTGCATTTGGTTACTTGATCTTGCTTTGAAAAAAAAAAGAAGATGAAATCATGAAGAGAGGGATATCAATGACTATTTTGAGTTTAAATTTGGGGAAGATGATGTAAATTATTTAAATAATTAATAATAAAAAATAAAGCGACATGTGGCACTTTTAAACTGGTTAATAGCAGTGAAAACACTGCAGCACGCGCCTCACGTGCGTGGTCACAACCTAGCTAAGGGAATGGGTCAAAATGACTCATTTATAAAGATATTAAAAAGTTTTGTGGGCTGATAGGACACATTCAAAGTTCAGGTGTCTTTATGAAAATACGGGATAACTTCAGTGGTGACTTTATATCTATATATAACATATAGACTTCTTCAATATATCACAAAGTATTGTTTGAATTGACGATTTGTCCTTAAGAAAGTTGTCACTCTTTTATCATTGGTAAGATCATACAATCAGGTCAATTCCGGATTTTAAAGTTTCTTTAGGGTCGTTTTAGGATTTTTTAGATTCAAGATTTTTATAATGGGGTCTTTTAAATTTAGGATTTTATACGGTTTAGAGAGAGTTATGATTATCACATTATTATAGTCGAATATGATTTTGGTCAAAATCTTATATTTATTTTTAAAAATTCACGTCGAGATTTAAAAATTCATAGGAAAGATACCTCAATTTCATAGCTTGAATTAAACTCTAAACTAAATCTCTACTTGAAATAATTAAAAGATAATTAAGATGAGGTATGTAAAAATAATTGATGGAAAAAAGTTCAAGTAAATAATAAATACGCATTTTTCTAATTATTGTTCTTTAGTTAGACATAACAATTTTTATTTTTTCGTTCTTCTTTAATTATATTATCATATAAAAAGAATTTAATATGCACCAAAAACATATAGGAAAAATATTTCTATATTTTTAAGGGTGTCTTTTTTCAATCTACAATCGTCACTCTTCCGTTTTAAATTATTTTTTATATTTTTTTTTACGCGTCTTTTAAAAAATATTAACTAAGAAGAGTTTTTAATAATTTTATTTTGATTTATGGATATAACATCTCTTCATATTATATTACTCAATAATCATAATATTGGAAAATTCGAAAATAACGAAAATAATTTAAGATGTCTAATTGCAATTTTTATTTTCAATAAATAAATCAAAATATGGTGCACGTGTTGAGAACTTTTTTTTCTGACTTTTGAATAATTAATTGTTCTGAATATTGTCAGGAAAAAAAGAAGATAATATATGGATGAGAAAACTTTGACTATTAGAAGCTGAGGTACATTAATTCCAGATCTAGTAAAGGAAAATGTTTTATTATTATTATTTTTTAAATGATTATTTTTGTAAAAAAAATGGATTTTTAATTCATTTACTATGTTTGATAAATATGTATAAATATTTTTTTCGTATATGAAGTTCGAACGAAAAATTTGATACAGTTTAAAGTGACAAATAGTAATGATATATAGTATAACTTAATAATTTTTTACAGAACTGAATAAAATCTGTAATCTCCAATTAAGAACAAAAAAATTGAAAATTAGATTTAATATACTTGCCCACATTATATTTTTGAAAAAATTGATATGAAATGAAGGTTTATAGGAAAGCTAGAACACTTCTCATTCTTTGAAAATGACATAATACCAAATTTATTTAAAAGAAAATAAGATAATATAAATTACAAATAGTCTTAAATATTCAACCATAAAATTTCTTTTTGTCTTTTTATATGAATACATAAAAACCTAATCATTCTGTCACTTACTTTTTTTTTAATTTCTATGATTTTTTAAACGGATATTCCTATAAAACTTGATTAAATTTAAATTTATACATTGCAGAATTTATTTCTAGAAATGACACACACAGTAAGATTTTTTTTTAATTATAAGCATTTAAACTCAAAATCTCTTATTAAGAATAAATTTTTTGTCAGTCATATTATTCTTACAATCTCACTTTAGACCTTCTTTTTTTTTTTGGTATGATTTATAAAAATTAATATGTCCATACCACAAAATTAAGATAATGTTTGCTATATCGTATCCTCCTTGAATTTTATTCGTAAAATTATATCAAATATATTATTGTTGATGAGATTAAAACACATCATTATCATATTTGGCAAGAAAACAATATCACTATTAAAATAAAATTAAAAAACTAACAATTTTGACTAGCACATTATGGCTTGTTATTTGACAAATTGATTGGTTAGAAAATTTATGGAGAATTTTCTGTCATAATTATATTGATTGCTTGAGTGTAGTGGATACTTATTTATTATGTTAAATGTTAAAAGTTATAATGATCCATTCTTTTGTTAGGTAGTATTTAAAAACAAGACATTTTTATAATCAAGTTTTCTTTCTATTTATTGACATGTTGGACCCATTTGCCTAACACTTACATTTTCGCGGATTTTGATAGAGTAAGAAGTATTTTTTTATTTTTAATTAGAGATCTCGAGTTCGAGTTCTTTTGTTAGTGAGCATTTTATCTTTCTAATATAAATTCAAATTTAATTGGACTCTTATATAAATAACAGATACTCGAAGAAAAAAAAGATATTTTCTAAAATTTTATTTTGATCTTAAAAAAAAACGTTTATAGTTTATATGAAATATTGATTCACTTTAAGTGTTTATAATAAATCAAGTAAGATACATATCTTTGATTTAAATTTATCATTATTACTTTAGCTTATGACTCTTATAGCATGTTTGATCAAACATATTAACTTTATGACATAAATAATTTTTCGTAAATTTTGATAAATATGTATAGCTTTTCAAAAGCGGGATAAAATATCTATTTAAATTAAGTTATTGATTTAATAAAAATATCGAGTATGAATAAATATATATTATTATTTATTTTTAAAAAAAGAAGGATGTATATACTTGAGTGATTTCTAAGTTATCTTGTGAAAGTTAATGAGATAATTACATTATAGAATATAAGATGAAGAATCAATAAACTATGATATGGTCCAAGTGGTCAAAGATTTAATTTAATCAATATTTTTGGGATTTCTTTAATTTATTTTCTAGTCAAATTCACTCCTTTTTTTAAGTTACATAAAAGTTAAAAAGTGTCAAACTATATCTATTATTATAGATTTTTAAAAATAGTTATCTCAAATTATTTACTAATTAAAGTTTAAGATTTTTTCATTTTATTACTTTTTATTATTATTCTCGAATACTACAAATACTTTAATTATTGTGTGATATTATGACTATTCAAATGACTAATAACAGATAAAAAAATTAAAAAAAACTTTTTAATAATATTTATTAACGGACGTATAAAAATGAATCACGACAGATAATTTGAAATACGAAAGTAATAAGTTTGAATTCTTATTTCATTGGGAATATATCAATTACTTTAATTTTTTTTAAATAGTTGTAATATTCTCTATAATGAATTCATGTTATACATATAATTTTTTAGGAAAATAAAATAAAATACCATTTCCATCTATAAATCAACATTAGTTTCTTGACCCAAAAATGTTAAAAATGCAATTAAATTGTACAATTAATTGTCTTTTTGCAAACATCAAAAAGTCTTGAAAAAGACATATCCAAATTTTAGTTTATTTACAACTTTGGAATTGGAATTTGTAGTTCTAATAGTGAAATTTGTGCCACTTTTACAGCTAATTTGATACTCTTTTTTTTTTTCTTTAATTTAAATTGGAATTCTATTTAGTGATTCAAATAGAATTTCATTCTCCATTTTATTTTTATTTTTTTATACAAAGAGTTTTATTCTTCATTCCATAAGACATTAATTGACTAATAAAAACTTTGGATGCTCCTTTTTTTAATAAAAGTTTATATTACTTTTTTCCTTTTTTGAAGTGGAAGTAATATTTTAATAAAATAAAATAACTAAAAATTAGGGACCTTCCATTGAGAAAGATTTTTTTTTGTTTTCACTATAACCCCACTAATTTTATCTTTATCATTTATACAATGGAGATTTCTAATTAACCTAAAAACAATCTGCAATATAGATTTTTTGATTTTTCAAACCTAAAAATAATCTATTAAATTTTTTTGATTTTATTATGAGTGTTTTTATTTTTTGATATTATCGATCTATCGCGAAATAACTATAAAATTTAACAGTAATTCTGGTTAATTTGAATGTTCCTCGAAATAAAAAAATATCTTAAAATAAAATCATAATTTAAAAAAAGAAAAAGAAATTTCAAAATTAAATTATTTTCTTTCTAGAAATGTGACTCCTTTTTCTTTATACAAATTTAAAAGAAAAATATACCATATAAATTGAAACAAAAAGAAGATAAACAACCATCCTTAAATTCATTTTTTTGGGTTAAAATCGAAAATATTTTTTTGTTTGATTTCCCACTAGAAGTTATTCATAGTCCACATAGAAGCTCACTAAATTCAAATCGCACAATACAAAACTCCTTTAAAAGTGACCATTTTAATAAAATTTTCTCCATGTCCAAAACTCGATTAATGAATTATGTTTCACTAGGAAACACCAAAGATCTTTACATTTTCTAATATCAAAATGAGAAGAAAAAAAGGATCAATGGGGTCCACTTCCAGTTAGCCACCGTGGGGTGGGGAGGGTGGGGTGGAGTGGGGGTAGGGTGTGGTGGCGTGGGGTGGGGTGGGGTGGGTGTAACTAAGAAATACTGCTGGGGGTGACAGGAAGAGAAGACTTAAACGTAGTAATAATTGCAGAAAGCATATGCAAAAGATAGAAACTTTCTTCAACTTCTTCTCCATTGACTACTTTTTTTTTACAGCACAACAAAGAACAGCTTTTCTTTGTGTTTTTTCTCCAAGATTTATTTTGTAAAGCTTATTTTTTTGCTTAATTCAAAGTAAAGTTTTAATCTTTGGTTCAAACTCTGCTCTTTCTTTCGCAGCCTAAAAAGATTGGTGCTTGCTTAAAGGTACTTAACTAACTCAGCTCTTGTTCTTGTTTTGTTCTGTTCTTGTTTTCAGATTCTATCATTTACTGTTATTTGTTTGGTGTATTGAGAATGGTGTTTTGTCTTTTCTGATTTGACTTGACATATGGAAGCAAAAAAGTGAACTTTTTTCTTGGAAAAATTTGTTCTTGATGGATTTTGTGTATTTGAGGATGTGGGGTTCTTTTCTTTTTGGGTGGAGAGGGGAGTTGCTTATTGTTTGTTTTTATTGATACATGTGGTGAAATAGAAGGGATCAAATTTTAATTGTTAACCATAGGTAAGGGGCATAGTTGATTTTGCATATGGTCTCTCGACTAATAGTTATTATGTCATAAAGTTACTTTCTTTGTAGAAGAAAATTGGAGTCAAGAGGAAAGACTTTATGAGATAGTAGCGGTTAGTTGAGTGACCATGTGAGAAATCAAACCATACGGGATAGTGGAAAAAAGAGTGAACTTGGATTTTTGTGAGTCTGGTTAAGTTTTAGGAATTACAATGGTTGAGAAGGAGATTTGAATATGTACAGAGTCTGTTTTAGCTACAGCAACCTTTTTTGTTTCATTTGTTGGAGTTTCTTTTGAAGAACTTGTGTCTTCTTAATAAGTTACTGAAAGTTTTTTGTAATAGCTCATTACTCAGTTGATGTATTTTGAGAAAATGGGGGAATTATATAGCAGTATTGTTATATATTCAAAGAATTTCTTGTGGTTATCTGATAGACTTAACCAATTGACATTCAAAGAAATGCTGGCGAAAATATCTGGTCTTTGCTAAAGAAAAGGATAGGTTTGTCTATTGTTTGAAAGTTGTGGATCAATTCTTCCTTTGGATGGTTGAAATTATTGGTAGTAGCTGAAATATTGTTTGGATGGAGAAGACGAGTGGTTAGTAGTTCTTTCAACTCCTAATGACTTTTACGATTCTGCAATACTGCTACAGTTTGCTTATATTGGGTTTGCACTTCAAAGTACATGGTTACATGCTCTGCATTATTATTAATAGAGAACATAATGTATATGCTTTTCATGTGATTGATCTATATCATCGACCACTGCCGTTTTCTTCTTGTTCTTTGTAGTTCAATTATCACACTTCTTTTTGTGTAGTTACTGGTTCTTCTTTTAGAATGCTCTGTCATACTTTCTACAGTATTTTTGCTATAATCCCTTCACTTCAGTTATTTCTTTTTCGATTGCTTTGATATACTTTTCCTTGAGCCGAGGGTCTTTGGAGACTGCCTCTCTACCTCTACGAGGTAGTGCATACACTCTTGACTCTACCCTCTTCCCATTTGTGGTATTACACTGGTTATGTTGCTGTTGTTGTTCTTGCATCAAATCTCTCTTTTTACATTTTTAATTAGGCTTAGCTGTTCCCCTTGAGGTTATACTAATTTTGCTCGTAGTAATCTTTCTAGTATATTATGCAGAACTGCCATTTGTCATTACCAAGGAAGACAGTGCTTTATGTTACAGTGATGATGGGAAACACGTTTAGTTGATCTATAGAATTGAACAGGAACTGCAGTATGGAACTGTTCCTTGCAATTCTGATATTAGCATGTCTCTACTCATCTGTCTCACCTGATCAGCAAGGTACACATTTCTCCCATTTTCTACTTTAGCAAACTAACAAAGATATACCCTTTGCTGTCTTTACTCTTTTATCTATTCAAAGGTATCAAGAAAAATTTAGAGGGGTTGGAAATTTTGCTTGTGCTGACTTAATGTTGTCTCTGTTCTGCTCGTAAAGTAGTGTGACATTCGTTATTTTGTAATCTCTGACCTTTGATTAGGAGATGCACTGTTTGCATTGAAGAGTTCACTAAATGCTTCAAATGATCAACTTTCTGATTGGAATCAGAATCAAGTTAATCCATGCACTTGGTCAAAGATAACTTGTGACGATAACAGCAATGTCTTGATGGTGTAAGTTGAAGTTACTTTGCAAGCCATATTGATCACCATGTACATGATAAAATTATGGCCCAAACACTTGTGCTTTAGTTGGTTAACTACCATTCTGAAATCCTATATTTGATGTTGTCTGTGCTTTATTTGCAGGTCGTTGTCAAATATGGGGTTCACTGGCACTTTAACTCCAAGATTAGGTGTTCTAGTGCATCTTAATACTCTGTACGTATAGAGAATTTGTGGAATTATTTCTGATTGAATGCTAATGTGTATCTATATGTACTTATATAGGTATAATGGAATTTCATAACTCCATACTCCATTCAATTTTTGGATTTGAGTTAAGTGTGCTCTTGAATCATAATGTCAGTAGATAAATCACTCCACTTACGAAAACTAGGTAAATGTGATCAACTGAAACAAACAACAACATACCCAATGTAATCCAACAAGTGGGGTCTTGGGAGGGTAGATTTTGCTTGTGCTGACTTAATGTTGTCTCTATTCTGCTCGTAAAGTAGTGTGATGTTCGTTATTTTGTGATCTCTGACCTTTGATTAGGATGATAATTTAGGGTTTCTTGTTCTTAGGGGAGGAAATAACGTTGAACTTACAATTTGAAACCATTGTGGAAAATGTGATGGTGAAATAAAAATAGTCTGTTAGGTTATGTGCTACTACTGAAGTCTATATTTATTGATTTCCTTCATCAAGCTGATATTAATTTACTCATGATATTGGCACATTACTAACTAATCTTGTTTGGGGACTGGTGATTGCTTGTATCTTTGCCCGTGCATGGTTTGGGATCTTAGCCTTTTCGATTGTATTGCTTTCCTATCCTACCCACACAAGCATGTGTAGAAATCTACTCGCAATTTTGGTTCTCAATTTTCCAACTAAAGATTAGTATTCTTTTAAGTTAATAATTAGGAAACAACATTTTTGAGTGTTTGGTCATGCTTTTGAAAGAGTGTTGGATATTTCATCTTCATTTGCTGTCCGTTATCACATTATTCTCTTTGTGTCGTTACTGGTACATTTGCTTAGAAGATCTCCTAAAAATAAGTTTTCATCCTTGTCAATAGGAAGTTCTACTTAAGCGAGATTTGTGAGCTCATCAATTTTCTTGTCCTTAGTTGTGTTATGTATTGAACTGACTGGGAGGTCAACATGCTCGCAGTTCTTTGCAAGGAAATGGAATAACTGGTAAAATTCCTGAAGCACTAGGAAATTTAACCAGCTTGACCATGTTGGATTTGGAAAAAAACCGTTTGTCTGGAGAAATACCAGCTTCCCTGGGCAATCTAAAAAAGCTTCAATTTCTGTAAGTATTATTTGTTTGATTATTGGTTTGAACTTAGCTTTACATTTGGTGTTTGACTTGGGAGTCTATTATAACGTTTATTTGAACAGTTTTTTGAGTCAAAACAATCTGTCTGGGACTATCCCTGACTCACTTTCAGGCCTTCCCAACTTGATTAACCTGTAAGTGATTCATTTAGCCTGATCTTTGATGTGCTTACAATGGTGCCAAGTGATATTTGACCTGACCGGTGATATCTCTTTGCCAGTCAGCTTGCGTTAAATGATCTTACTGGAAAAGTTCCTGACAGTTTGTTCCAAGTCCCGAAATACAAGTACGCAGATCTCAATTCATGCATTGTTTAATTTGATGATAGATTGAAGCTGCTTAATTATTTGAACATCTTTAAAAGGTAATAATATATAAATGGACACTCAATCTTGGGCCTCAAATGACAAGTAAGCTCTCCAACTTTGAGAGAGCACATCTAAACCCATCAATTTGGTCTCAACTAACAACTAAACACTCTAATTAGTGCCCACTGTGTCTAGTGGATACCTGATGCTGATGTGGCATTTAGATTTTGGTGGTGTCTTGATGATCTTTTCATAAGTTGGAGTGTTCAACTGACACAGTGAAGACGAGTTGAGGCATCTAGATGTGCATACTCAAAGTTGGAGTGTTTACTTAACAGATGAAGTCAAGTTTGAGTGTATGTTTATGTATTATGCCCTTTTTATAATAGCCCTTGCCTCTTTTGCATGAGTCCGAACTGTTGATATTAGTTTAACTCAGTTTGCCTACTAGTTTTTCAGAGAACCATTTGAATTGTGGCTTAAACTTCAGTCATCGTTGTGTATCTGACAGTGAAGGTAATTAATTGAAAGAACAAGTACCACATTTTTGAATTACAAGTATTTACTTTAGAAGTTAGATGTTGCCGGAGATGTTTGGTGGTTAGATAATTTATGCACCTTACTACAATTCTAAATTCTAAAGTTTATATCCTGGCAGGTTCTCCCAGTAAATCAAAGACTGGTCTCGTAATTGGTATCGTTGGTGGATTTCTCGGAATTATCCTTCTTGGGGATTAATGTTATTTTTCTGGCGGGGGAGGAACAAAGGCTACAAACGTGAAATCTATGTTGATGTTCCAGGTCCTTATCACCTGTTTTACACTCTATTAATGTGTTGTTAGCTCATCAAAGAAATACTCCCTCCATTTCAATTTGTTTGTCTTACTTTCTTTATTAGCTCGTTTAAAAAAAGATACCACTTTCCCTGTTTGGCAACTCTTCAAATTCAACTTTTTTACATGGCATGTTTAGGACTACAAAATTCAAAAGCTTTTTATTTTTTTAAACTTCATGCCAAATCAAAACAAAACAAACAAATTGAAACGGTTGGTGTATGTGTTAGCTCTCCTGAAAGAAAAAGAAGGCTGAAGTAGTTACCTATTGCTACATTTCATAGTTCCATCTTACATTGGAGACTAATTCTTTTATCAGCATACTTTAGTTCACTTGCACTGTAAGATGGTATTGAGTTTATTGTGACATTTTTCTTGTGTGTTCGGTGTGCCCAGGTGAGGTTGACAGACGAATTCCATTTGGTCAATTGAGGAGATTCGCATGGAGGGAATTGCAACTCGCTACTGACAACTTTAGTGAAAAGAATGTTCTTGGACAGGGAGGTTTTGGCAAGGTTTATAAAGGAGTGCTCAGTGATAGCACTAAAGTTGCTGTAAAACGCTTAACTGACTATGAGAGTCCTGGGGGAGATGCTGCATTTCAGCGTGAAGTTGAGATGATTAGTGTTGCTGTTCATAGAAATCTTTTGCGGCTTATAGGATTTTGCACCACGCCAACTGAACGCTTGCTAGTGTATCCGTATATGCAGAACCTAAGTGTTGCGTATCGTCTACGAGGTACTTATTTTTCCATGATAGTGCTTACATCTTGGTTTACAGTTTTCCCAAGGCGTTCCTTGTTTATCTCAATAACAAATTTTCCTGGGATCAGTTATTTCTTTTGCTCCATACTCAGCTGAATTTCTCTAGAGGTCCGGATTTTTACTGTCAAATGCTTATGTCAATAGTCTAACTGTCTAATAGCCTATTTGGCCAAGCTTCTAAAATCAGCTTATTTTGATTTTAGGCTATTAGACTCCTATCAGAGGTCTAATCACCTACCTTTTCCCAGTGATCATTAGTAGAGTTAGACAAGTTTAACAGATATTAAAGGAGGGTATTTGTGTCGGTACTCGTATTCCTAATATTCTTAGAAGTGTGTGACTTCTTGAACATTTGGTTCTCTTCAGTCTTCAAAGTTATAGTTGGATTGTACCTCGTCACGAAGGAACTCATATCGCGTATGAATTGACCGATATCCATAATGACAGCTTAAATGAGTTCATTCTTGCACATTCGTCATTTTCTCCGAGAAGGTGATTTTTTTAAAACCTTGCATGAATTGAAGATGACACATGCAGTAGTCGGTTAAACTTTAAAAAATCAGCATGTATCTTCCAGAGGCAATGAGATTGTGGTGGCTTCTTATTTGTAGTATTTTGTTAAATGCAGAACTTAAACCTGGGGAGTCTGTTTTAGCTTGGCCAACCAGAAAGCGTGTGGCACTGGGAACTGCACGTGGACTTGAATACCTGCACGAACACTGTAATCCAAAAATTATTCACCGTGATGTTAAAGCAGCTAATGTTTTACTGGATGAAGATTTCGAGGCTGTAGTTGGTGATTTTGGCTTGGCAAAGTTAGTTGATGTCAGAAAAACCAACGTGACAACTCAGGTTCGTGGTACTATGGGCCATATAGCTCCTGAGTACTTGTCCACTGGGAAATCATCAGAAAAAACTGATGTTTTTGGATATGGAATCATGCTTTTGGAGATTGTAACTGGTCAACGTGCTATAGACTTCTCACGCCTAGAAGAAGAAGATGATGTCTTGTTACTTGACCATGTGAGTGTACATAACTCGATGACTGATTTACTTGCGATTCTAATGATAGTGCGTTTTCTCGCTATCTGTCCATACTAGTAGTCATAGTAGTGCTCCTTTAGTTTCTTGTCCTATGATTTTTGTTACTATCTGTTTTTTCTTGTATTTCGATTGTCGTATTATTTTGATGTAGTTATTGTTCAGCATGCTTTGTTATGCTTTCACATCCATTACTTCTTCTGGACTGCTTTTGTTTGTCTTTCCTTGAGCCGAGGGTCTATCGGAGACAGCCTCTCTATTCTGAGGTAGGGGTAAGGTCTACGTGGACTCTACCCTCCCAGATCCCACTTTGTAAATTACACGGGGTATGTTGTTGGTTACTGAAATGGCTGCATGTGTGATCTTGAAGGTCAAAAAACTGCAAAGGGAGAAAAGGCTGGATGCTATTGTCGACCGCAACCTACATAAGAACTATACCATGGATGAAGTAGAGATGATGATTCAAGTTGCATTGCTCTGCACTCAAGGATCACCAGAGGATCGTCCAGCAATGTCAGAGGTAGTACGAATGCTTGAAGGAGAAGGACTCGCTGAGCGGTGGGAAGAATGGCAGCATGTCGAAGTTACACGTAGGCAAGAATACGAGAGACTACAACGACGATTTGATTGGGGCGAAGATTCAATCTATAATCAAGATGCTGTTGAACTGTCTGGTGGAAGATAACAAAATCTGTAACTCCAAACAAGTACATAATTTCCTGTAATAGTCCTCTCTTCGATACATAGAACTTGTCGCTAAGTGGCAATCATTCCACGTTTTCATATTGCTTGTGTCATATCTTGATTGTATCGTTTTTCGTATGCTTCTCTTATTTAATCGATTTTTTCCTGTATGATTGGCCTGTGCAGCGACATAATATATATCGACTTTCTTTTGCTCTATCTGGATTCTGGAGGTCTCTAGTATTCTTCGTATTATACTACACATTGACACTATGACTGCATCATACACACAGAATTGAACAGTTAATTATTTGTTTTTTCGTCTTTGTTGATATCTGCAGGGAAAAGGCTACATTTGTGGTATGGTAAGTGACGATTTATATAATACGCAGTATTTATATATTGCTTTCATACATTATTTGTTGAACGATTATGCTTTCCTGGAACAATTCACATCCTTTGGGAGTGTGATCACATCACAAGGTAAGCTAATCCTATTTCTGAAGGCTTATGTTACTCGGATTTTTCAAAAATGCTAACAGGTGTGTGTCGAATCCTCCCAAATTAGTTCATTTCTGGAGGATCCGACACTGTGCAGCAACGTTTTTGGAGAGTCCGAGCGACACAGTATGAAGGTACTATTACTTTAAATGACATGTACATCTTTCTTGTACCAGACTATAATCTGACTTCACATTTGCAGATGCTGTGGCCTCAGCTTGAACGTTGATGTTTGCTCGTCTCCTTGCCTGTCCTAACCATTGCCCGTGATCATGATTCCCTCCGTCACTTTCATCAGCAAGAAGGTACTGTGGTGTCCTTTCCGAGCTCCTCTGATTCGTATTAGTATCTTCAAAATGAACGGTGCACTTCGTGTAATCTGCACCCGACATAGCAAGAGCATCAACTGACATAGCTTCAAACTCTCCTATTCTCTCTCGTCAAGGCTCTAAAGTCTTCGAAATAAGGTAAGTTCTTTGACATTTGATGAAGCATATTTATACTCATTCCGCCCTTAACATATCTCGTGCATTGTTGTTCTTTTCATTTTCGATACAAAATTCTGACATGTGAAAGAAGTTATAGCAGCCTAGACACTTTACCATACACATAGAACATATGAATTCGTTGATATATCCGTGATTCGAGTTGCTTTTTTCGACTTTTCTACTGGGAAATTAATGGTTTTGTGGACACTTTTTCTATATCTTAGAGAAGATATTTGTTGTTATGATACAGTTATGTCCATTGAATGTATGATGAGTTTATATTACCAGTTGCTATAGGGAATATATATGTGGTGATGAAGAGATTATAGTAAAAAGGAGATGAATTATATACTTTTTATAATTTTTGGATTGTGATTTTTGTTTGGATAAGTTCCAAAAAGTGCAAAAGTGATTTCCCTTTGAAATGTTTCGATTTATGTGGCGGTGTTTGATTGAAAATGAAGTTTATGAAAAAAAAAGTTTTTTCTTTTAAAAAAATATTTGTAGTTTTGATTAACAACATATCAATAGAAATGGGCCTTTTGATGAATATGTTTTTAGCCCAATGGGCCTTTTGATGAATATGGTTAGCCCAATGGGCCATATAGACCTATAGGAAGTAGTAAAATTTTGGAATTGGGCCTTTCCACAAATATATAATAAGGCCCAAATTTGTTATCTATTTGCTAGTTGATTTATGTTAAAGTTTCAACTTTTTATACGCTAGTAGTATAAAGAATTTTTACACTGTCAGTTCATTTTTGTAAAGGATCGTCGTTGATGGGGCGATAGCATCGTTTTTTATCGTGAAAAAGCCATGGTGCATACGAAGGTGGTATATAGTATTGAATATCATCGCCAATAATTAATTTTAATACGATGTATCACTCAAGATGATAGGAAATAAATATGATTGACATAGAAAAATGTTTCATATACACAATCAATATAAACATA
Source organism: Solanum lycopersicoides (assembly GCA_022817965.1). Classification (NCBI taxonomy): domain Eukaryota; kingdom Viridiplantae; phylum Streptophyta; class Magnoliopsida; order Solanales; family Solanaceae; genus Solanum; species Solanum lycopersicoides. The sequence goes on along the minus strand of CM040628.1, from coordinate 3,943,573 downwards.
TTTTATGTATATTCTTGAGAAGTAAGGTAACATATTATATTATATATAACATGGCTTTTGAAACATTATAGTAAGTTTAAACTTCACTTAATGAACATACTTGCACATATAACAACATAACTTATATTTCATTCTTCCATGTACGATTTTGTGCAAATTGCTTAGGTATATACATACATAAAATGATCGTCGTATACAATGACAGAGTCAAGTTTTTTACTAAGACGACTCAAAATATATAAAAAAGTAAGTACATGACCAGGAATTAAAAAAAAAAATTCAACATTTACTACCTATACATTAAAAACAATTTTGATTATATATACAATACTAATTTTTCAACGAAGATCGAGGATTCCGAGATGAGCACCTTTGTACTCTCCATGCCTTCTTCACATGTTGTGTGAAGAAGATTGAGTTTGAATACTATGGGTTCGAGTTTGGGATTCTAGAACTACAACAACAATTATAGCTACGTCTCAATTTCAAACAAGTTAGGATTGGACCTTTGTGCTGAGTTTGAATACTATGGGTTCGAGTTCGAGATTCTAGAACTACTATACAACAATCATATCTACACTTTAGTCTCAAACAACTTTGAGATTGGCGATATGAATAGTTACGATGACATTATACAATGATTATTCGTATTACTTTCAAGAAAACTTGATAGATCCTTCTTTTTCAAGACTTCCCAAAAATTACTATGCTTTTGAATTAAAAGCTTCTTTTGCTTCCCTTTTTCGAGCCTCTTTTCTCCTCGATCCATAGAGACAACACGTAGGACTGGTGCCAACAGTTCATCATTATTTTCACAACTACCAAGAAACTCTTGATGAGAAGAAAAAGAATGTTTATTTGATTTTTTTGTGGGAAGATTTTCTTGAAAAATATTTTTCTTTCTTGAGAAGAATTTTTCATATTCATCTTCTTGATCATCAATTAACAAATAAGGAGGCACTTGTTCTTCATATTTTTCATATTCTTCAAAGCTAATTCCATCTTTAACATAATCACCTCCCATCATAGCCAATGCTTCAAGCGAAATCGACATTTTTTTTGGTTATTTTTGCAAATACTCAAATAGAATATAAGAATCGAGGACCTTCTAAATACAATCAACTGAGTTCTGAACAAATTGACTCTTTCGTGTATATAGATATATGATAGGAAAACTAACACGTTAAGTTTGGAGAGAGATATATAACTTATAAGACTTTAATTTTGTAAAGTTGTTTTTGCAATAACATGATTTAGGATAGGACATATATATAGGTACTTGGAATAATGTTGAATTTTGACTCATTCAAAAAAATAAACATTTTTGACATTTTCTTTTTGAAAATTTCAAACTAAAAAAAGGTAGTAATTCATGTGAGAGATGGGAAGAAATTAAAAACGTTTGAATTTTTAATAAGAAATAATAAACTTCTCGTGATGATGATTATAAATCTTATAACAAAAGCCATCCTTGTTGCAACGGTACATGCATGTATACCATGTATATACATCAAATGAGATGTTATTGAATTTCGAAAAAATTCATAAATTTTAAATCTTGAGATGGTCGAGCCTATGTAGTTACTTATGGTATAAAAAGTTAATATTTGCATGAGTCCTACCAAAAAAAGGAAGTATCTTAGAATTGTACTCGAATTTTTATTGTTTTTGTAACCTTTAGAAAATTCCCAGTCGCTATTTATCAAATGTGTACTGAATAACCAGCGAAACTTTTGATGGCTAACTATTAAATTTATATTGAATATCAACGTTTTTAAGCAATAGCTCACAAATCACATATATAAGAAATATGTATCAGCGATACGACGAACTCGATCGAAATGTATTGTATATTTCTACTTTAAGATTGTACGACAAATGAATCACGAGAATCATATGTTATATATTGGGGTCTAGTAAAACGTTGAACCATAAGTACAATGAACACACATATCAAAAAAATATTATAATACATATAATACACATTAAAATAGTATGGTATAAAAGGACTAGTGAACGTAGGAGAATTTTTCGGATAGAGATAAAGTCAAAATTTAAAATTTATGAATTTATGATTTTAGTCTGTTTAAGTAATCGAGTTCTAAATTAGTAAATAATACTTTTTTTTTTTAAAAAAAGGATCATATATGGTTTTTTCTTAATACTAAACTAATTGAAATATATAACCATAAAATAATAATACTCCATATTTATTTTTTTTCCAAACAAAGAACATGAGGTACAATGATATTATTATACAATAACTATCCCTACAAGTCTCAAAAAACTAGCTAAATCTTTATTTTTTAAGAATTCCCTAAAAATATTATTTCTAATTAATAAATGCTTCTTTTTCTCACTTTCATCTTTTTCACATCTATGACACTCTTGATAACAAAAAGAATATTCATATTGTTTTTTGTGTAAATATTTTCATCTTCTTCTTCATCAACTAACAAATGAGGAGGCACTTGTTCTTCATATTTTTCAGACTCTTCTAAGCTAATTCCATCCTTAACATAATCAACTCCCATCATGGCCAATGCTTCAAGCGAAATCGACATCTTTTTTTGGTTACGAGGCTCGAGGACAAGTATTATATTGTTGCGTTGAGGACACTCCACCTCCTTTACGCAGTCAACTGAGTTCTGAATGAATAACTTATTGATATAACAATGACGTGAACTATAGGTTTTAGAGAGAGAGAGAGAGAGAGAAATGAGACTTTTGTTGAGTTGTTATATGCAATTTCATTAAAACATGACATATATATATAGAGAGAGGTGATGAAGAATTAAATTGAAGTTTAAATTGATATACTATGTACTTAAAAATGTTAGAATTGACTCTTGAAATTAACTTTTTTTGACATTTTGAGGAAGTTTCAAGGCCAAAAAGGTATAATAAATATACTTGTGAAGATATTAAAAAAAAAAATGTTTGAATTTGAATTCAAGTATTCAAATTCTAAGAAGAACATCAAAGTCAATAAGAGCCACGTAAAATGAAATGCAAGGAGTAATTATTGAATCTAGATATACGTTTTAAGTATAATATAAGAATACTTTTAGTATAATCTCACAAATTAAGTCTGAAAAAAATAATATATATAGATCGAGACTATTGTCCGATATATTTTTTAAGTACAAGAGGTACTTTTACGTTGACTGAATTTATTTTCCATATGTTTTTTTTCCCTTTATTCATGAATCATCATGAGTTCAATGAATATTTTATAGTCAAGTATTTAGAAACTCACGAGGGTTAAAATAAAATATGATTGTATTAATTGTAAAGAGCATTCATATTCTAATGATACGCAATGGATTTTAATTCATTACATATGCAATGACTACAAAATTGTAACGATATATCCGTTCATTTTTACTTATTCATTATTTACATGACATTACAATGCTAAAAATGCGTAATTATTGAATCTCGATGTACATTTTAAATATAATGTGATAATATATTTAGTACAATCTCATAAGTGCAGTTTGAAAATAATAATGTACATTGATCGAGACTATTTTTTGATATATTTTTAAGTACAAGAGGTACTTTTACGTTGACTGTACTTATTTTGTGTATGGTTTTCTTTTTTCTTTTATTGATATTCATGAATCATGAGTTAAATGAATATTTAATAGTCAAGTATTTTGAAACTCACGAGGCTTAAAACAAAATATGATTTGTATTAATAGTAAAGAATATTCATATTCTAATGCATAGGCATTGAATTTTAATTGATTACATACTCATGAATGACTTCCAAAATTTCAATAATATATATTTTGTCCATTCACTTTTACTTGTTTAATATTTTAAAAATAGTTTAATTTTTCTCGATACTATAATATCAAATCTCGAGTTAGGATCGGGCTGTGATCGAGTCTCAGGTCGGCTCCCGATATGGGTTGGGTCTCAGATTAAGCAATTTTAAGCCGAGTCCCGAGTCAATTGGGGTGGGGTGGGTCGCGTTATGAGGTGGTAGGGTAGAGAAGTTATGGGTCGGGGGCAGAGGCGGAGCCAGAATTATCGATAAGGGAATTCAAAATTTGTAGAAATAGCCACAAGAAGTAGTCGAAGGGGGTTCAACATCTACTATGTATACCTAAAAAATTATTTTAACCATATAAAAATAATATAATTTTCCGCCGAAGGAGCTCCGACACTGGTCGGGGGTGTTTGGGGTGACGAAGTTGAACGAGAATTCTAAAAAAATATTTTTCCCTATTTTGGAAAAATCCGGTGTAGATCCCACCCTTTTTAAATCTCATTTGTAAAATAACATTAGATATATTATTATATATAGCTCGTTGCAAATAATTTCGAATGCAGTAAATCAAATGAATCATGATAGAGTTTCAAAAAACTCATAAAACTTTAAATCATGAATGAAGAACTAATATCGTCGTAACTTTGTAATGATATTTGAATACGTAACCCCTAAAAAACATTTTATAGTTTATACTTGAAATTGACGAAGAATATTCACGAGAATCATAGGTTATATTATAACATATATATACGATGAACATAGACATATACACATGCATGTTGTGCAAATTCAAATATAGAAGTTTTGGTAAATCTTAAGAATATTCAACTGAATAATGACTATTGAAAGTTAAAAAATTGTAATTGGATTACTATTGAATTGAAAATTGCACGTGTGAGAATGTCTCAATTATAAGAACCAAGGATGATTTTGATCGGTGGAATAAGATAGATAAATTTATTTCATCAGATTAAGTTATTCTATTTTTTATATCTATGAAATAACTATTTTTGTTTTTAGTACAAATGATATCGATCTCTTTCAATGTATTCTAAGTTGAGTCTGTCGCACAAAATTTAGTATGATTTATATTTTTTTCGTGTGATTTGTAGGCTATTACATAGTAAGCAGACAAAGTGCTCACTTGATCGAGTTGTAACAGTTATGGGTTATCCGGAGGTTAAAATAAAGCAATAACAATCAACAATAATATATTTAATTAGCGTAACTTCACAAGTTAATATACATAAAATAATTTTAAAATTAATTAATTAATACTCATAATAAAATAAGAAAAATAATTTTATATTAATATCAAAATTATTATTCATATATCACTGACTCAACGACCTATAGTAAGGTTCTTCTCGTTCAGCCAAGAACCTTGTTTGAATAAAAAAATGCTAAATTTAGTTGCAGTCGTATTGCATTAACTTGGTGTAAACATTTGATACGAATAAATTTTTTCTTTATATTGCATTTAGTGGTGGTGTGCAGTTAATATTACACGTAACAAATTATTCGATATGGTTCACTATTCTTTTGGTCATTTTATTAAATTAATATTATATATATTTGGTACAATATAACTATGCAATTACATAATTCCTACTATTTTATTAAGAACAAACAAACAAACGATATGATAATTATATGTCTCAATTCACTATTATATGATATTTGTGGACTATTAAATTAACGCGATTTACTTTATACATATTCAAAAAATACTAACTGCGTATAAATTATATGGCTCGATTCGGTTGGTTGAGCTTTAACCAACCATTGTATATTTACAATGAATATTCCTACTGGTCTAAAAAAAATAATTTTCTACGAAAAAAATAGAAAGTTTAAGTCTGAATTATACGAAATATAGAAAGGTGTACGTCCTTATTTATGATTGATAATTTAAAAAAAATGTCACATAAATTAAAATAGAGCGGATAATTGAAAAGTATACTTACAATGTTGAATTGACTCTTGAAATTATCCTTTGAACTTTTTTTTTTTTAATGTTTCAAAGCCAAAAGAAGGTAGTAATATAATTCATGTGATAATAAATATCCAAGTTGCAATAGCATATACAATATCTTTTTTTTCTTGTTCCAATATTGTTTCATACATTATTATAAGGGAAAAGGGTTAAAAATATCCCTTAACTTTGGTTTATTATTTGATTTTACTCTCGCTGTTAAAATAAAGTTAAATTTACCCCTACTGTTACTAATTTCACCAAAATTATCCCTCATTTGACGGAATTCCCAAAATTGACCAAAATTGACCCGATTTTTTTTTAAAAACCCTTATTTCCTATTTTTAACCCAATGACCCGACTGATAACCCGATACCAATTAACCTATAACTCGTTCCCATTTTCTCACAAATATTTTGAGTAATGCGAATATTCTGTTGCTTAAAAAATTTGAGTAATATCTATTGTCCTGAGTATTTCCCTAGATCTTTAATAGTAATAACTCCATCCCCCTTTTACTGCTCTCAGCAAAATTTCCCTATTTCTAAGGCTTCAACTTGTTATCTCATTGTAAACTCCTGTAGCTGATCATCACTCATTCTAAAAATTGGTGTTGCTGGATGTTTGAGTTTCACTCATTATGGCACTCTTAGTTTGATTGCTTGATTATTAGTCTAATTAGTTTTCTCCTTTCCCACATCAGTGTCATTGGGTTACAAATAGGGAATAGTTTTTTTTTTAAAAAAAAAGTCGGGTCAATTTGGATCAATTTTGGGGATTCCGTCAAATGAGGGGTAATTTTGGTGAAATTAGTAACAGTAGGGGTAAATTTAACTTCATTTTAACAGCGAGGGTAAAATCAAACAATAAACCAAAGTTGAGGGGTATTTTTGACCCTTTTCCCTTATTATTATTATTATTACTGCATGTTAAGAAACTTCTTAGCATATTAGGAAGTTTCTCAAGCATATTCAACTATATTCATGCATGTGTAGTGACTAGTGAAAATTGGCGCACAGAATAAAGTTATTTTTTTCTTAATTAGAAATCAAATTAGAATCGAGTTTGAATATGAAAAAATTCTTGATGAATAACTCTTTCCTCTAAATAAATCAAGTCTTAAGTAGTGTGAATACGAACCATAAAATTATTTTAGTCTTTTTTTAAAAAAAATAATAGATTTGCTGATCATCAGAGGAAGCCAAATAGAGAGGAGTGAACAATTCCTTTTGGATAGTTTGGTTCGAAGAATAAGTTATGATGAAATTAATTTTGTTGAGATTAGCTATATCAAGATTAGTTACTTAGTTTTTGTATTATTTTTAGTAAATGTTTTGGTTTATTTGTATTAAAAATAATATATATGGTGTAATTTTTATGAATAAATTGTTTGGTTACTAAAATATCATATATAAGTGTACAACAACATACAAAGAGTACAGTGTACACAGACATTACTAATATTACATTGTGGAGGTAGAGAGACTGTATCCAAAAGACTCTCGACTCAAGTATTGTATCAAACCCAAGTAAAAGAACATGAATACAATGAAAAGATATAGCAATTATAACTTATATAATACGAAAAGTAGTATAAATTAAAGTCTACAAGAAAGAACAATAACAACAACAAAATAGTGTGATAATCGAAATGTTATAAATAACATATACATGACCAGAAATATAATGGTATGACTAGTACTACGACAGACACTAACAAGCTTAACATTTGCAAGGCAAGACAACACTCTACCCCTGCTAATCTTCTAGCATACTACAAAACGTCCACTCCTTCCTAAAGAATCATGTCCTTGATAATGTGATAAAGAAGTTAAAATGAAGAAAAGAAGATTTTTGAAATTAAACTTTGTGTCTAAATAAAGATTATATATTCGTATAGTTATCATCTAATTAATGGAAAATAGAATTTTTTAGAGGTAACAGAAAGAAAAATGTCATATAAACTGAGATAAAACAAGTAATTGAAATACTATACTAAGAATGTTGAATTGACTCATAGAAATTATCTTTTTGACATTTATTTTTTTTGAATGTTCAAAGCCAAAAAGGTAGTAATTCATGTGATGAAAATATATTAATTTTAATTCATGATGATCAATCTAAGACTAGCGAATATACAAGTTGGCAAAGTGGCATATAAAATATCTTTTAAATTTAATTTTTTTCTAGTATTGTTTCATACATTTCACTAAGTAATTAATCGTCAAATTTTGAATAGGACTAAATATTACATTAAAAATATCTTAAAATATTAGTTAAAATTCAATTAATTGATTATTTTCTTTCTATCGATAATACTTGGGTTGTTGGTCCAACGAATATTTAGCCAAAGGCAGTTATTTATGATTTAAAAAAAAAAAACTAAAACTCACGAGGTAAAATCAAATATGAATGCATTAATACTAAAAAGAATATTCACGTTATACTGCATACGTAATTAATTTTAACGTCATTATTACATACTCAATGACTCAAAAATTGCAAACAAAAGAATATATAACAACAACGATAATATATCTAGTTTAATCTTATAAATGAATCAGAGTTCGAAAATGATAGAATGTATACAAATGATAGGAACGCTGCTTCAACATTCAACAATTGTTTCTCCCGTTCATTGTTTTACCACTCTTGCCGTATGTTTACCACAGTCGACCCACCTGTGTGGCGCCCTCACAAATTAGGGTTCTTATTTAACCCTTCTTAAAAATCACAACTTTACAAAAAAGTCACAATTTTTCTTAAAAGTCATAATCCTTTAGAAAAGTCGGAACTTTTTTTAAAAGTCACAATTTTTTATTAAAGTCACAATTTTGCATAAAAATCACATTTTTTTTCACAAAATGTTAGTCAGAAGGAAATCGCTCCGTCGGGAGCGATTTTGCCCTTTTGATAAATAAAAATTCGATGTGCTGTTTATGTTTTTCGAAAGAAAAAAGTTACCCTTTTGGCTTTGAACTCCGCTTAATTCCAACACGCCAAAAGAAGAAAGACAATAAACAAAGAAAATTGATTTCAATTGCAATGCGACATTACTACTCTTGCATCTCTCAGTCCACAACTCAAAAAGCTACTAGAATGGTTGAATTCATTACATTTGGTTCTTTAGTGAGCAAAACACTTCTATTTCCACCACTATTATTTGTACGTTTTTTTTCCTCTATAGGGGAGTCGAAACTCAAATACATTAATCAGGCTTCTTATGAAGTGTGTTTCATTCCTCAAAATTTACGAAGCTTAATTGTTACTATAAGACATAGTGATTCATGTAACTATTGCAATTTCTTTTTGCTATTTTGATGACTTTTTTATGAACTCTATTAAGAATTACCGCAAGGATGACTGAAAATTGATCTTCTCTGTTATCCCTTTCTATAGGTTTCTTCATATAAACAAAGAAAAATGATTTCAATTGGAATGCGCCATTATAATTTCTTTTTGCTATTTTGGCGACTATATGCTCTTAAGATCAAAACACAATTAATCATCAACTGATAGTACACACACTAAAAATTAAAAGACAAGTTCTATTCCAACATTCCCTTGTCTTCAATCATTTAGGCTAGTTGCGGAGATACATAGACCAAAGGGTAGTCGATCAGTTGAACACCCTTCGTTAGACAATTATAATAACATATAATGAGAATCAAACCATCAAAATTTAGAAAGCAAAAAACTTGCCTGGCCTGAATCTATACGGCCTTTATAGACGCTTCCAAAGCCCCCTTCGCCAATAAGATTAGTTTCCCTAAAACTCTTGAGTTGCGATGGCTAGTTCCTTGAACGCGAACAGAGTCAGGTCCATGGAGGATGTACATCTAGTTCAAAACTAACTTGAGAGGTAGTAAGCATAACTAGTATTGAAACCAAACGATAAGAGTGTTCACTAAACGAAAACTTTAAACGGATAATACATAAAAGGGAATAGAGTTTATGCAAGGTTGCTTTATTAGAGGAAAGAGAATGAACAAGTCTACCAATAATCTCCACATGAACAAACTCCATTGGCGAAATGATGAAATCGGTTGATGTCTCTGACTAGAATTTCTCTGTTTGTATATTTCGAAATGAGCTTGGTGAATGAGTGGCAGTCCTCACATAACCTCAAGTTCTTACTAATCCGTATAGGATCTCCTTTGCTGCTATTAATCAAGCCAAAAGCGACTGCTAATTTCTCACTGTGACCTAACAAAATACGTTCTTTCTCCTCTTCTTCAAGATCATACAGCACGATTCTGGTATCTGGGACATACATCCCATTCTGTTTCATCTCCGTTGATAGTTTTAGTAACAACGCATGAATTTGCTCAATTTGGATGTTAAGTTCATCAACCGATTGGAGAGAGTAGATTTTCCTCTTTACTTCAATCATGCTGCAACCAGACACTTTCCGCAATCCCTTGGCCTCCAAAAGCTTCCTTACTTGTTTAACCTCATCCCACATCTTAGCTTCTGCATAAATATCAGCCAAAAGTACATAGTTCCCAGCATTTGTCGGTTCAAGCTCGAATAACCTTCTACTCGCCCTCTCCGCAAGTTCAACATTACAATGAATCCTACATGATCCAAGAAGAGAACCCCAAACTTTCGGTCCTGGTTCAATCCGCATATCTTGAATGATTATAGCTGCTTCTTCCAACTGATTCGCTCTTCCAAGTAGATCAACCATACAAGCGTAGTGTTCCACAGTAGGGTAGATATTATGTTCTTTCCACATCGAATCGAATAATTGTTTCCCCTCCTCAACAAGCCCTGCATGACTACAAGCTCCCAATACACTAACAAACGATATTGGACTTGGTGACACTCCATGTCGAATCATTTCTCTAAACGTTTCAATCGCTTTGCCCCCAAATCCATGTATTCCATAGCTTGAAATCATGGAATTCCACGCAACAACATCCCGCTTTCCCATCTGATCAAACACTCTTCGTCCCAATTCTAAAGCACCACATCTTGCATACATCGTCACAAGGGCACTAAGAACAGGCAAAATAGAGTCAAGCCCTTTTCTTAGTATATATCCATGTAATACCTTCCCTTGCTCTAGTGCACCCAGTGCTGCACAAGCTTGAACAACACTAACCATTGTCACCGAGTTTGGTAACAAAACATGGTTCATCATATCACGAAAAACATCGAATGCTTCAAGAGGTTTTCCATTCTTCGCATAACAACCAATCATCGCGCTCCACGAAACCATGTTTTTCTGCGGCATTTGATTGAAGACACAAGCTGCATTCTCTACGTAACCAAACCTAGCATATACATCAATTAAAGTAGTCATAATATGCATATGAGTATGATAACCATGCTTAAATAGCTGCGCATGAATTTCCTTATGTTTTGGTAGAGAAGCAACCGCACAAGCCTTGAGTACATAAGTATAAGTGAATCTATCAGATGTTATTCCAATCGAATTCATTCGTGTATACAAGTTCAAAACCTCGACACCATTTCCAGCTAATGTCAATGCCCTGAAAAACGCATTCCAAAGGAATATAGTTCGGTTGTTAATTTTATCAAACACTTGGCGTGCATAGTCAATAGAGTCGAGATCAGAGTACATATTAATGAGTTTAGTAGCCAAAAACGGATCTTGTTCGAACCCATCATCAATAAGTTTACGGTGAACAGTTAAACCATCATAGAATGAGTTTTTTTCAGAGCAAGAGAGGATGAGGAGCTCGTAGGTATGTTGAGTGGGGTTGGGTTCTTGAGAAAGGAGTTGAAGGGCTTGTTTGAGTTCTCCTTTTTTGCAATACGATTGTATAGAATCGTTGTAATTACAACGGAGATTGAAGTTGATACTCTTGCTAGCACTATTATTATGGCAAAATGCGATTGAGATACGACCGGATGAATAAGGATTTTGCACACCACATGGAGGTGGAGGAGGAGGAGGCGTTTGAAGAAGCGTCCACATTTACACATCACAACTAAAATCTTTCTTTTTCCCTAAATTATATATAAAATATAGGGAAAAAGTATAACCTGTTATATAAATAACTCACATATATAGGTGAAAAAATTATAATTTCATATGAGTATGTTTAATTTCCTCAAATATATATTAATCTTTTAACTTTTTTTATTTCAATGACTAATTTAAATTTATTATTTTGATGATCAAATTTATTTAAATTTCGTTAATATTCTTGTAAAATTTATTATAGATGACCCGAATTATTTCTTCAAATACAAAAACTAAATTACAATATAAGAAAATAGTTTTAAATTATCATATAGCAAAAAAATAGTTTTAAATTTTTTTTTTTTACATTAAAGAATGAAAGAGATAAAAAAATAAGAATAAGAAACTCAAATAATGATAATCAAGAAATTAAAAAATAATTTATGTTAGTACAAAATTATAACATACCTTGAAATTTGCTAAAAAAATCATATATATCCCCCTAAATGATTTTGTTTTAAAAAAAAATCAAAAAGTTAAAAATATAAGTTTAAAACAAAAAATTTTACTTCCGTTAAATTAAAATTATATGTCAGCTTATTTTGTAACGGTAGAGGTATATGTACGTCATTTGTATAACGATAAAGATATATATGAGTTATTTTTATAACGAGGAACATATCAGCTCCAAATGATAAAATTGAGGGGTATATCAGACCATTTTCCTATATATATACAAAAGAGAACCTTATGCACGCCACCACAAACTATATTTCGCTTTTAATTTATTTATTTCCAGAATTAGTCTTCCCTTTCAAGAAAAATTATGATTTTTATGAAAAGTTGCGACTTTAAAAAAAATGCGACTTTTATGAAAGATTGTGACTTTCTGAAGTATTACGACTTTTAACGTTGTGACATTTCCAATATGCACAATAAATATTTGTTTACACTAACATTTATTGTCTATAAATATTTAAAAAAAAATCTCATTTTAAAACAATGAAAATTCTGAACTTTTTCTTTTTTTCTCAATTAAATATTTGTGTATTTTGCTCCTATTAATGACTCACTGACGTCATTTTTTATGTCACAAATCCTAGTATGTACTTTTACCATCATTGATTTATACTTATGTTACTCAGGATAAATCATAAATGTGATAATTTTTATTTTTCTTTACATTATTAATGTTTGTTATTATGTAATCAATCACTTGTATGTAAAATAATATAGTGTTTTAGTTTTAGTAACTGATAGATTTTAAATATTATTTTATAAATTTCGTAATATCAAAATAAAATAAGGTATACATGAAATATATTTTATTTATTAATTCTCATATTATTTTTGTGTGTAAATATTGGTAGTTGAAAACCGCGCAATATCTTCCACAACATCCCCCCACTATAGGCATCATTGAAACAAATTGACTCAATATCTTTTCCCTACAATTTCCCCATCTTCTGTTTTCTCTAACAATTCTTCTTTTTTCTTCTCAAATTTTGAAGAAAAAAAAAATCGAATCTTGAAAAATATGTTTTTTTTTTGTTTGCTTTCTAAAAAAATTCTTTCTTTTTTATTAAAAAAATGTTAAATCCATGAAAAAGAGGCAAAGGCAGCAAGTTGGTTATTCTTCTTTGTTTCAAAGAACATGAGGTCATTTGTAAGTTTTTTTTTATAAAATCAATGTATTTATATGTAGGAGTCTATCGAAAACAATCTTTCTATGTTGTAGGACATAGGTGTGGTACGTTGTACACATCATGTTCTCTGGACCCACTTGTAGAATTACAGGAGATATGTTGTTTTTATTGTTGTAGTATTTGCATGTGTTTAACATTGATTAATAGTTAAGTTCATGCAAATGTTGTTTGTCTACTCAGGATTTGAATTTGATGAGTTCGTTTTCTTATGATTGAAAAATTTGTAGTTTTGAAATTTATGGGTTCTGAATTTAATGTTTGTATAAAAATTTAGCATTTTTCTATATCGAGAATGGTGGATTCAGTTGAACCTATTTGCAGTGGTGGAGTCAGAAATTTCATCAAGGAGTTAAAAATTTAAAGAAGTAATTTAACATCTACTATTTATACACAAAAAAAATAATCATAACCTTGTATATACGAGCCTCTTGCTCCTAATTGGCTTCGCCCTTGCCCGTTGGTTATATACTTGATTCGACTCCGTGTGTACTTTTTGTGTAAACCATTGATACGGATGTTCTGATTTTCTTATCATATTTTATCGTGAATCGGGGTTTACTAGTCATCAAAGAAGAAAATCACTATTTTGATGTTTCATGTTATCTTTTTTAGAGAGTTTTTTGAGTAATACAAAGAAGATTTGATCTTGTAGCCTATGTTGCTCAGACTCTCGGAAAAATGGTTCCGCACCTATGTCTGATCCTTCAAAAATACTACTTTTTGGATGATTCAACACGCACCCAACATCATTTCTGAGGAGTCCGAGCAACATAGTTTATAGCAATACATGACTTTTGGTTATGGACAAGTAAAAATCAGCTTGCTTGTTTGTTTGCAATGTTCAGTTCAATGTGCTAAATGAGACTCTTTCTTTGGTATTTTTAGGTGTCACTACTCAAAGAATCAAAATTTAGGAGGTCATGTTTCTACGCGATCTTTCCTACAGCTTCGTTGTTTTGTTTGATTCTCTTGTTAAGGAGCGACTTTACAGAAAATAATAATCAGGTACATATCAAATTCTCTTGACCTCTTCTGTTATTTATGGAATATCCCCTACTTGACGTTCCCCGTTTGAACCTATATATTTGGTTGAAGTTGAAAAGGACGTTTCGTTTGTGTTTGGACATGAATCACTTGAAAAAAATTGAAGTTTTGCGAGTAAAAACTAAGTTTCTCATCTTCAAATTCTCTGTTTCAAGATGAAGTTGAAATAACGAACAAGATAGTAGTCCCTCTGTTTCAATTTGTTTGTCTGGTTTTGGATATGTCTTGTCATGGAAAGTTGAAGTTGAAGTGTTGTCAGAAACGGAAAAAAAAACATGTTTTTGAAACAGACTAAAAAAAGAAAAGTCGGTGTTTGTGTAAATTGTTGTTCAAGTGATGCACAATGTGAATGGATGATAATCATAAGAACTCTATTATGCAGAGAAGTTCGCGGGGGAAAGGAGGAAGATCATGTGAGGTTTGTTCTTCTTTTATTCGTTGGTTTCTGAGTACTTTGATTGTATTCTTCGCGTAAAATAATTTGTGTCATCCATTTTTAGAATCAATGCAGGCCTAATGGAAGTGAGACATTACCTGAAGGTATCATCGCCAAGACGTCTAACTTTGAAAGACGGCCATTATGGGGTTATCCAGAGGTTATATTCATATCCATCTTCTCCGCGTTCCTCATAAGTTTCAAATGCAGAGTTGAATTTATCTGCAAATGAAATTCGTAGACATAATGAGTTGCAGAAAAGCAAACGGAACTTTTCTTTTTGAAACGGACTAAAAAGAAAAGTAAAACAGAAGCGTATGCTACTAACATGTTTCGTTTTTTTAACAGAAAAAAGAGCATTCAAAGTACTTATTTGCTGCAGCTGTTGGGATAAAGCAAAAAGAAACAGTAAACAAGATGGTACTAAAGGTGTGTGTTCTGTTACGTTGCATATTTTTATGACATATACAGAGTTACCATAAGTTCGTTTATTGAATTGGTTCGTAGTTTCTATCAAGTGATTTCGTGGTGATGCTTTTTCACTACGATGGTAATGTCGATGGATGGAGGACTTTTGAATGGAGTAACAGTGTGATACACATCTCAGCTTTGAATCAAACAAAATGGTACAGTTTCTATTTGCATCTCAGACGGAGTTGCTTTAGTCTAGAAACGTCTTGTGCTTGGACCAAAACTCTCTTGACATTTTTCGAATGTTGTGAAAATAACAGGTGGTTTGCAAAGAGATTTTTACATCCAGATATAGTTGCTGAGTATAGTTATATCTTCCTCTGGGATGAAGACCTCGGAGTTGAAAAATTCGACCCAAACCGGTATGTGAAAGTTGGTATACTTTCCTTTTTAGTCTGTTTCAAAAAGAACGTCTCTTTTTCCCCTTCTTCAGCAACTCTTTCGTTCTAACTTTCCACATGACATGTTTAAGATCACAAGATCAAAAGTCTCATTTATTTTCTTGAACCCTGTGTCAAGTCAAAATCAGACAAACAAATGCAGGACCATCCCCGCCAAGGACCTCCCGTCTTTTGGTAATGAAAAAGACACCAATCAGAGACGAAAGTTCAAACTTTTTTTGTTTAGTAGTTGAAGTAACTTGACTGTAAGGAGAGGAGCTCATATACAAGATATTAAAAGACGGAACTATAAATAGATACAAAGCATTCTAATCGACTTACTGCATTTATTGAACCCGACTTGTTTCATCCTTGTAGATACATATCTATTGTAAAAGATGAAGGTCTTGAGATTTCGCAACCAGCTCTAGATATTGGAAAATCCGAGGTGCATCATCAGATTACTGCCCGCGGGAGGAGATCACGAGTGCACAGGTTCTTATCAACAATTTTCCATCTTAAAGCTCTCGTTTAACCATAGATTTTGAAGTTGAAACTTGATTAATACATTACATTGCAGAAGGACTTATAAAGCTGGTGATACTGGCACTCGATGTGACTATACCAGTATGGCTCCTCCTTGTACAGGGTAACTTAATTTTGTTTTATGCCTTGTCGCGGATATCTTCATGGGAAATAACTATGAATTGTTGTAGCAGTAATCTCCTTTTCTGCATTGAAAAGATCGAAACTCAATTACCTTTCGGAACTCATAAGGTGTATCTGATATTGCAGATGGATAGAAGTAATGGCTCCTGTGTTTTCCCACGCTGCCTGGCGCTGCGTCTGGTATATGATCCAGGTTTTTCCTTTTTAGAAACACTGTATTGTCGATAACAACTATATATGTCATGCTATATCTGCATTACGTATATTTAACTGTTAAAATTTGGTCGTTGAAATAAAGTTACTCCTTCTGTTTCAATTTGTTTGCCTTACTATTTACTTTCTTAAACTCCGTGCAAAGTCAAAACTAGACAAACGAATTGAAACAGAAGGAGTAATCGATATTTACCTCTTATTCCTTCTATCGTTGTTTCGCAGAATGACTTGATCCATGCTTGGGGTTTAGACATTCAGCTAGGTTACTGTGCACAGGTAGTTCTTAGATTTGGGACAGGGCATTTATTTTTCGTTTGTTGTATCGATAGCTCGTTTGAGTTACTGTCATGAGTTGTTGATGCTCTTTTGGTTCGTTTTCGTGATAGGGAGATAGAACTCGAAACATTGGAGTTGTTGATGCTGAATACATTGTTCATTACGGCCTTCCGACACTAGGAGAACCTGAAAAGAAGGTAACTACCACACAACGAAACGAAAACAAGCACATAAGAATACTTAAAATGAACTTTGAAATCTGCAACAGACACATGAAAAAATGTATATACAGCTATATAATGAATAAGTCGCGTTTGTTTAATGTTCATACCTGATCGATAGTCTGTACATACTCATTCGCTCCATTAAATCGACTGTTTTGAGTTCATTTCACCCACAGAGAGAGCAGTAATGTTTCCTCTCTATGTGTAACCTGTTATGCTTGTGCTCTACACTAACAACATTCTTTTGAGTTATGTTACGAGTTTTAAATCATCGTTTCTTATTTGTCAAACAATTAATTCTCTTGTTGATGTCAATCATGCAGAAGAATTCAACAGTGGGTGGAGAAAACATCACAACCCTTGGAAAACAAGTATGTGTTCGATAACTTTAAACAGTGATCGGTGATGTTTATATTGGAAAGAGTCGATAGCTTACCTATCAAAAACAACAATGAAAACATACCTAGTACAATCCCACGAGTGGGATCTGGGAGGAGGGTAGAGTGTACGCAGATCTTATTCCTATCTTGGGAAGTAGAGATGTTGTTTCTGATTGACCCTCGGCTCAAGGAAAAACATTTCAAAGATGGTCGAAACAAGAAATAGTGGAAGTGAAGAAATAATCGAAGTACAAGAAGCTACACGAATAACACTATGACTACTAATATGGAAAAATAAGCGATACAACGCTCTACTACCTACTAACCTGCTATTCTAATATGGTCCTCCACGACCTCTTATCGTGACCACCATGTTAGATGTGTTTACATATGAGTTTTGACGCGTCTTTTCATCAATGCAGGCACCATCTCAACCCAACATTCCCAATTTCAGAGTGGAGGTAAACATCTACTTGACTTTATGTTCAGGTTTTAGTTATCTTGGCTTCAATTCGAAGCTAGTTGAGGTCGACTATATATATAGTAACATACACTTAAACACTTTTTATATTCATTCAAAAACGCGAAGCCATTTTAATTGACTCTAGCTATGTATGTGAGTTTCTTCAGGTGAGAAGACAATCATACAACGAGTATAAGATATTCAAAAGACGATGGAAACAAGCTGTCAACGAGGATACATGTTGGACGGATCTCTATCCAGAGTCAGAAAAGTGAAGCATTGCTCTACATGGACTTTAAGTACATCAGGTACTCGTAGAGGTGACAAACCAACTCATTTTTTCATCGATTACAACCCTGGTTTGATCCAAATGGCTCATTTTCCACGTATAGGTTCTTGAAAAGGATGAAATGAACGCGATATGCTGCAGATTCAAGAAATGGAGATAGGAAATGTTTAATTTTCGCGTTAACAGAAGGAAGGACGACATGAAATCTGTGAGTTTCACAGTTTAAAAGAAGTAGATATGATGTATAAGAAATGTAAAGTGAATGAATTATAATTTTAGAACACAAGAAAAAATGTACAGTTTCTATAAAGTTACAAATTATACAAATTGTGTAGTATGTGTATATATATATATGGAAGTTGAAACATTATTTGAGTAATACATGTAATATTTTGAGTAAGCTTTTACCTTTTTCACAATATTTAGCAAGTTTTTTTTTTATTTTTATGTTTTATAAGTTATATGGTTAACGTAAAATTATTATATAACGAAAAGGAATAAACTCAATTTTAACGTTCGTTGTACTTTGAGGTCTCAGGTCATTCATATGTTATCGTTAGTTTGTATTGCTCTTGTTCTTAATAGAACTCTAAAGTTGCAAATTTATAAAGAGATATATAAATAGCACTTTTAGTCTTTTAATTGATGGTAAATTCTAATTTTGATTCTCGTGATATTTATGACTTTTAACACATAATCTTCAAATTAACTATAATGTGTGTTTCTGGTCCCTTTACGAAGGAAATATGTTATATTTAAAACTATATTATTGTCAAATATCAACTAATAGTACAAAATTGATATAACACGTGAAAAATTAAGTGATGAAATAATTTGTGAGTATTCACTGGCAAAGTAATTAAAAATGTATATTTCAAATAATTAAATTAATAATTTTAATTTTAGGAATCAATAATGATTTAACCCTTATATAAATGATGATGAGAGAGTACCAACATTTCAAACAGAGAAGCACATGCTACTTTGACTTCATTTTTCTATTTAATTAAAATACACATATATGGTCCTCTTTTATTTTATCCTTTTGCCAATTGTTTGCTATAATTTGGAAATATATTTTCTTTTTTAATACTAGACTCATAGAGTAGTATTTTAGCAATGTACATTTTTGTCCAACCTATTAAGTTTTTTTTGGAAATATTCGAACAAAAAAAAGTAAACATATAAGTTACTTTTACCGTGTGGTTGGTACGGAGAAAAATAGTTTCTTAGAAAATATTTTGGAGAATAAATTATGTTTTTTGACGTTTGATGAGTAAGAAAAATATATTATTCTAGAAGCACTTGGTATAATCTAGGCAAATATTATAATTTTGGACTTGGACCCCCAGTTTTTACCATAGATACTTGACCCTAACTCAAAATATGACATTAATCTAAAACTTGACTCGAGACATCCAACCCCTACTAGAGACTTGACCCTGAGTCAAGACCCAACCCATGATTCAACCCTAGACACGACCCATGAATTGGGGTCGAGTTCTTCGTAAGGGTCACGGTTAGGTCCCATAACGCGATAGGGATTGGATTTTTGAGTTGAGGTTGGGGTCAAGTCTTAGATAGAGGTCGGGTCACAAGTCGTGTATCAGGTCGAGGTCTAATCTCGAGTTGCTTCTCTAGTCAAGTCAGGGTTAGATCGAATTCTTGAGTTAGGGTGGTGGTTGGGTCTTTGGTCGGGGTCAAGATTGGAGTTCCAAAGTCAAGTCAAGGTCAGGATGATGATCCCAAGAAAAGGTCTAGTTCTGAGTCAAAATTGGGTCTCAAGTCGGGTTGGGTCTTGAGTCGAGGTTAGAATTGAGGTTACAAGTTAGGAAAGCTGGGGTCAAGTCCTGAGCCTACGACAAAAGTTAGAACATATTCCAAGCTAGGGTCGAGTCCTGAGCCTACGTCGGGTGGGCAGAGTAGGGGACGAAGGAGGAGTGAGTCGCAAGTTAGGGGAGAGGGTGTGGGGACCTAAGCGAAACGTAAGGGTAGATTGTGGGGTTTATGACGACTAATTTGAATTCATGTTGCATAGAATTTATCAAAAAGACAAATACTTTCTATCATACATTTCTCAATTCTCAAAATTTGAACCATGTACTTATAAAAGTGTAAAAATCGCATTCATTCCACCATACTTTTCGATGATCAAAAGAAAAAAAAATATACAATTCAATTATGCAAAGGGAGGGATGCAAATCCTCTTAAATTGTCCCAAGGAAGGACATGTCACATGGGTTGCTAAAAATAATTGTTTTAAACTTAAGGTCAATTAGATTCCCTACACATTTATAGAGTCAAAAGAGTTTTAAAAACAGCACATTCAGAATTGGATGGCCAATCACCAGTCCCCCACCCATTCACATTATCATTTTATTTTATTTTTAATTTCTCATCCGGAGTTTGATGTCCGTATTAGGCCTCGGTTAATCCAGATTCATCCAGTGTAAGGTTCATTTAATGAGAAAGCGCCCCCTTACAAGATCATTTCATATACAAAGTTCGAACTCAAAACCTCTAATTAAAAATAGAGAGATTATGTCCATTTCACCACAAACTCTGGTTGGTCATTTAATACTCACAAGCTGCATAAGTTTAGGGGTCAAAGATTCAAAGGTAACCAAACAAACTGAAACACACATGAGAATTGAGGTTCAAGTCTTAGCTGAAACAAAATAAAATTGCAAGATTACTTCTTGGCATTTGTCTAAATCTCAGTTAGTAGAGTTGCTCGAACACAACGCGTGTCGAATCCTCCAAAAGTAGTACACAAATGTAGCAACATTTTTTAAGAATCTGAACAACATAACATAACTGATATGAGGAAACAAATATCCTGAAGTACAATCAATATCCACACAAACTGACCCAAACACTACACCGTTATTTTTTATTTAAAAAAAAAAAAGGGGAGGGGGGGGGGGAGTTACA
This sequence comes from Solanum lycopersicoides, assembly GCA_022817965.1. Taxonomy (NCBI): domain Eukaryota; kingdom Viridiplantae; phylum Streptophyta; class Magnoliopsida; order Solanales; family Solanaceae; genus Solanum; species Solanum lycopersicoides. The sequence goes on along the minus strand of CM040628.1, from coordinate 3,922,394 downwards.
TGTGCCCATGCCACCACATGCTCATCTATCATCCATTATGTGTTTGTTCTAAAATATATCTACTACTACTTTCTTTTCTTCTTGAGGAAAGATGAACTTGACACCTATGCATCTTCAATTCTAAGCAAGTTAATATCGGCTAGATGAATCCTCACTGATCATGTCGCTCATTAAAATTAAAAAAAAACAATTACTATAAGTTCTTTATATTTTCTACCGGCCTATAATCTACGATAACACTAAAAGACTACCAGAAAATGTAGGTACTATACAATTGAACAACACTACAAACAGTGCATTATTATGGTAGCTGAGTTTAACTACCCTACCTCAACTTCCACCCACCATAATTTTGAAGTTTGTTTACATTGACAACAACCTCACTCACTCCCTTCTCTACAAGCAATAAAAGCCCATCTAATATCTTTATTGCTTAGGATAAGTTAAAGCTCTCACCCAAACTTTCCCTTAAAACATAATAGGGACTTGTGGGGGCTGCATCATTTGTCTAAGAGTGAACCAATATCACATGAAGACACTTTCAACATCAATAATAAACAAAAATTGTCCTACTTTATAATAAATTCAGCACACCATTTTCTCATTGACTAGCTGTTATGACAACAAAAGGAAATTCAACCTTAAGGTTCAGTATTTACACTCAAACTTGACCTCAAACTCTAACTTTGAGTATACGCATCCAGACAGCTCAACTCGTCTCCACTGTGTCACTTGAACACTCCCAACTTACTAAATGATAACACCTCCAAGATTTATGTGTCGTGAGACATTCACACCAAGTTGAGATGTCTAGATGCGGACTTTCAAAGTTGGAGTACTTACTTGTTAGTTAAGGCCAAGTTTGATTGTTTTGTTCATGTATTATAATAAGTTATCCATACATTGAAATTTTCTGATGCTAAATAACCTTTAATGGTACAACAGTAAGCAATTAATTAATGGCCAAAACATGGAGACAATAAACATAACTATTAGTGACAGTAATGAATACCTCAGTAGATATACTCACTAAGCAAACAATATTTTATAATGACAGAAACTATCAACATCAATAAAATATACTAACAAGTTTACTGAATAAACAACTTGATTAAGAGAGAGAGAAACACAATGGATATATGTATTATACTTCAATCTGAAACTAGTACTTCATCCAAGTTTTTTGCAACTTAGAAAAAGAATCACATTTTCTTCATTAGTAAAAAACTTAACACTACTGCTAAGGGCACAAATCCCATGATGAAGTAGCAAAAGATTACCTGGAAATAGCTGTCCTTCAAACAATTATAAACAAATCAAATCTAAGAACAGATATTCCTCTCCCCTTTCAGACTCACAGAAACACAAATCAAAGACCAAAAAAAGATCTAATTTGACTTTTTCCTTCCCTTTCTCCTTTTCTTTTCTTTTAAAGAAAGAGAGGTACTTTTTGATTTCTTGTGGATTTAGTAATGGCATCCAAAACAATTACAAGTTTTGGGAGTGAAAGAACAGTAACCAAAAGGCCTGTTTGGTATGTTGCAATTGATAGCATAGCAACAAGGAGTAGGCAAGCATACTGCTTTAGCCCCACCACAGCAAGTGCAAAGTGCACAAATCTGAAAACTCCCAAGCTTCCTCCTTGTGTTATTCAGCATTATCATCATTTTCTCTGCCTTCCCTGGCTCAATTAGAGGCACCATCTCAGACCCTTTTGCCTACACAAGCAAAATCTAGCTCAATATTCCATAAAAATTCAATCTTTACTGACACTATCTCAAACCCTTTTGCCTACAGCAGCAAAATATAGCTCAACATTTCATAAAAATTCAATCTTTAGACACACCATCTCAGACCCTTTTGCCTACAGAAGCAAAACATAGCTCAACATTACATAAAAATTCAATCTTTATACACACCATCTCAGACCCTTTTGCCTACAGAAGAAAAATCTAACTAAACATTACATAAAAATTCAATCTTTATACACACCATCTCAGACCCTTTTGCCTACAGAAGCAAAATCTAGCTCAATATACAATAAAAATCCAATCTTTATTGGCACAATATCAGACCCTTTTGGCTACAGAAGCAAAATATATCTCAATATTCCATAAAAATCCAATCTTTATAGACACCATCTCAGACCCTTTTGCCTACAGAATCAAATATAGCTCAAACACTCCATAAAATTTCAATCTTTACAGACACCATCTCAGACCCTTTTGCCTACAGAACCAAATATAGCTCAAACACTCCATAAAATTCCAATCTTTATATCAAAAAACTCTAATGGGATCTATCAAGAAACATTATTAACAGATTGAAAGACACACAAAATAAAAAAACTTACTTGTGAAATTGGGGCAGCATGAGTACTCATAACTAAAACAAAGAATAGAAAGGGGAAAAGAACCCCACTAACAGTACCAGACATCATAATTTTTTCTCCTTTCTTTCTTACCAAACTCAAGAATAAGATATCTTTATGCTATATATTCTCACAATTTTTGAGGAAAAGAAAAAAGAAAATGTTAACTATGAAGTTGGGTTCTTGATTTTTCAACAAAGAGGTTGTTTTTTTTCACATAAATAAAGTAGTTAGGAAGAACATAGATAGGAATGAACAAGTGGGAGAATGTGATTAATGGCAATGAACTGTCAAGAAAAGAGTGAAAATTAGAAAAATGGTGTTTGAAAATGGAAAAGAAAAAAAAAAGGGTAAAAAGGAAAAAGAAAGAAAATTGGAGAGTTTGGAGGAAGGAAAAGAAAGTGAAATGAGTGGTTTGGTTGGGGTTCATTGTTAACATTTTTTTAGTACTCAGTATATAGTAGTAGTAAGTGGGACCAACAATGGAGATCTCGAATTCGAGTCACATACAGAGTTATCTTGATTAGAAAGTGTTTTACTCTTCGATATAAGATTTTTCGGTGTAAATTCAGTAAATAATCGATATCGAGTGGGGAACCAAAGTTGTAAGTGAGACTAATAAGGATATGTACTGCTTCTTTAACTAGAGGTTTTGAGTTTGAATCTCGTATAATATTGTCTTTGTTAGAAAGCGTTTTACCTTTTAATACGAAATTTTTTTATGTGAATTAGGATTTAATTAAATTTTAACATGGATAAAAACTATCGGATGGGAAATCAAAAAGTAGTAAGTGTGAAGTCACAGGTATAGCAGTGTGACTATGTGAGTGTAATTATGTGTGTCATTATTGGCCTCTCTGCCTATTTTTTACACAAAAAGTTTCTCATGACAGATAACTCATCTGTATTGGATAAAAAAAACAGAAGTTTTTCCAAACTAAATCAAGTAATTGGTCTTTAAAAAATCAATTTTGCACCACAAATAACAACAATAATGCTAAAGTGGTTATTTTTGATAAACTTTCGATTTGAGTAAGTGTATCAAAAAAGAATAACTCGACAATCATAGTTTAGTCGATTTTGACTTTCATATAATTATCTAATAAAAGATTATGACTTTATCCTTTCAAGTAACATTTTAATTAAATCAATACTGATACTTTAAATATATAGAAATATTTAAAAGAAAGTAGAAACAATTTCTTTCGTGAATCAATTACACAAAATAAGACATTTCACTCAAGTGGAGTAATCAAAGATCTATCGTCGAAACAAAATAGTTCTATAATAATACTAGTTTATAAAGTTGTTATAATCGTAATAATAATATATATGTATAGTATATGTAGTTATATATATAACCCCAACCAACATTGATCTTTTCCTATTTTTTTAATATAAATATCAAATTTATTTATTTATTGAAATTCTGTTTTTAATTATTTCCCTTTTATGAATTTTCCACCGAATTTTTTCAGAATTTACTACTCCAGTATTAGGTAGTAGAATGAAACCCCATGTTGATGTTACACCATCACCAATCTTGTTGTTTACCTACGTCATCTATTTAATCAATAAAATAAAAAAAATCGACTACAATAACATAATCCGTGTAATTCTACATTGTGATGTGTGTACATAACAGTACCTCGTAAAGGTAGAGAGATTGTTTCCAATAGACTATAGTGAAGAAGATTACTACTATACTTGCCTAGTGTAAGAGTGCAACACGTGATGTGTGAATTAGACATACGTCACAAGTTCAACCCTTGCATCAGACAAAGGTTTGATATTTAAGTGGAGAAGAATAAAGGTACATGTGAGTTGGTATATTAATTATCGAGATTCGAATTGTACACAACCTAGCCCTCAAGGTTTCTCAAAGAACAATTATATTGAAACATAATTGGAATAACATTGCAATGAACTCATTAGTCATCAAGCTACTGTTAGTTCAATCTATCAATGCTGGTTGTAGGGAAGCAATGGTACAAACTAAATCTGAAGGATAACATTTGTCTTGAGGCAAAGTTAATCTTGTCATGCTAGTGCCCGGCATTCGCTATCTAGATCCATCCACGACTTCTAGAAGATCCGAAGTCTTGGTGAGCAGAGTTACTCTGTTGGTAGGAGGTAACACGTACTTGGTTGAGTAATCGAGGTGTGCACAAACTGAGCCAGATAACACGGTTATTAGGGGGAAAAGAGTTGGTTTCATTATACCTATAAGATCTTGACTATGCAATTTTGTCACAACTGATTGATCTTCTTGTTTATCTTCCTCTATGTAGATCAACCTAATGCAGCAGATATCCTTCTCTGGATTATGATCTTGCTACTTTCTGCACTAACATGCAAATGGCAACGCGGAGGGGGGGGTGTAGAGCACATCCAGAAGAATAGAATCAGTAAACTCCAAAGACGTTGCGATGTCAAGAAGCTTGAGAACAATCTTTCAACCAGTCCATAATCTGTTGAATAATAGGTGGCGGTGATGATCACCTGGGGGTTGTGCAAGCGCCCTTAACAGTCGCTCAAGATTCCAGAGCCAAAGTTGAGAGCAGTCTTTCAGTCCCTCCGCAATTTGTTGAACAACAGGTGTTGAAGTATCGGTGGTGATGATCACCTAGGCGTATGTGTTTAGCGTCCTTTACAGGCACTCCAGAACCCACAAACGCTCCTGAAGTCATTTTCAAGATATTGGTAAAAATAAGAAGCTTGATCAAGGCAGGATGGACAATTAAAGGTCATTATTATCAAAATTGTCAACATAAAGAAAAAGGAACATTATTATAAAAAAATAAAAATAACAAGTAATAGATAACAAAGGACTTAAGAAGGGACTGACAAGTATATAAACTAAGGTAAGTTACAGTCCAAAAGGATGTAGTATAAACCATGAGATTGCAGAATCCCTTGAACAATCGAGTCTTTGAACGCAAATTGCAGCTAAAGCAATTAGGTCGAGGGCATGTATGTCTGGGCATCAAGCTTTGGTGTGAGAAAGGAATGAGAGTATAAACCATGCAGTGGTTGGGAATCCCCAGACCCTCGGTATAGCAAGTGTTTGTGAAGTAAATGTAATGTGTCTCTCTAAAGAGGAGAATGTAAACTCTATTATCTAAAATTCAAGAAAACAGAATATATCGAAGTGATCTCCTCTGGTAATCCCACAAGTGAGTTTGGGGAAGGTAGAGTGTACGCAAACCTTACCCCTACACGAGGTAGATATAGAGATTGTTTCCAAAAGACCCTCGGCTCAAGTGCAACAAATCAAAGTAGTTAAGAAAACAGAAATATGACAGACAAGAAGACAGATCAATTCATATGGAAAGCAGTACAGGGCGTCCAGAAAAAGAACAGTAACAACAAAGAAAATAATGCGGTAACTCAAAGATAAAAGGAGACACATGGTAATAGCTATCAAAAGCAATAGTCAGTTATAGTAATACTCAGGAGGAGAACGTGGAGCATCTACGTAGAATCTTCCATTCCTTTACTTCTACTAATCATAGAATAAATGACTAGAATTACTAATGTTCCTTCCATTTAAACAAAAGCACTGTACCCTAATCCAACAGATTTGGCTCTATAGATCTTACAAAGAAGAGCATGCTTCTACGATCAGTCATGTTTTTTCAAACTTCTCACAAAATGATCCATGCATATTTGCACTTCAATACGGAGGAATTGACATAGCAAAGGAGGCTAAGCAAAAGCTATCAAAGGGATGTGCCCAGGCTCGGAATATCCTTCTTTCATACCCAAGAGTAGCCCTACTTCTACAACAACAACAACATACCCAATGTAATCCCACAAGTAGGTTTAGGGAGGGTAGAGTGTACGCAAACCTTAATTCTACCTTGGGAGGTACAGTCAGTTTTCAATAGAATAGCCCTATTTTTAATAGGAGCAATTCAAGCATTAACCAGTACTACCTCAGACCTCAGGACTTTGTTTTGCTATTGTACCTGCAGTCCACTTGACTACTTCCACTCCAAATAAGAAATTTACTTAAGAATTCAAAATGACAGAGGTAATACCAATCTACACATTCATCTTTATGATTCATGTTTTGAAAATCTGCTCCATGTCTACCACAACAACATACCCCGTGTAATCCCACAAGTGCAGTCTGGGGAGGTAGAGTGTACACAGACCTTATCCCTACCTTGGGAAGTAGAGAGGTTGTATCTGATAAACCCTCGGGAAACTGCCTATACATTCTAATTATTGCTGTGAACACCTCAGTTTTTTTTCATGGTTCTCACTGAAAACGAAGTCTTATCATTGGGACAGAGGAGAGCAACAAACACAACTCTGAACTTTTAAGTAGATTCACTTCTTTTGTATTAGAGACACAATTTAAAGGCTCCTCATTACAAAATAGCAGGTAGTTCGTCAGGTGTAACTCCCTAAGCTACTATTTATCTTATTCGATTATTGATAGCTAACAACTCTACGATTGTCTCTTCTTAGAAGATTCAAGTTATCAGCTGGGAGTCAATAAGTCCATTTATCACCAATTCACAAAACCGTTTTTTTTTTTGTCAAGACAGAGATGTATTTCTACTTTGGGTTGAATATCCTTTGGTTCAGTGCCAAATTACAAGGTTCACCACTTCAACTTCATCAAATCATGGTACATCTCACTTAAGTTAAAACTTTACATGTTTCACAGTTCACCAGAGAGCATTAGCTTCATATTAATTAGTTGAGCACAGTATGTTAAATGTCTTGCTGCAACCAAAAAAGTAATGACTTCCTATTTGCATAAATTGTCATTCCAGTATCACATACCCATAACAAATTCTTCTGAGACAATCTTGTTGCCACAAACATGTGCCACCTAGGGATGCAGTTATCCAGGGATGAGATCCACCATCTCTCACGGCCTTCTTGGATTACGATTGTGGTAATCCTGTAGCCTACAACATAAAACTACTGAACATATATCATGTGAAATACAAACTAGTTCTTGAGTTTTGTTTAAGAAAGAAAGAGAAATGGTGTAATTACACAAGTAGAGCTACCTTCAAGGCAGAAATCCCTATTCTTGATTTTAAAAACAATTAGGATCTTACTAACAAATTCCATTCTAGTTTTGAGAAAAACAGATATACATGGCAATCATTGGAAACGCAAAATTACACCATCATTAAGGGGGGAAATTAAGGTAAAAGAAAAATAAGTTAAGAGGTTACATCTCCCTTTCCATTAATAACTGCCATCCTGATGGATTGTGCTGCTCCATAAACATGTCCCTTTCTGTCCACTGTACAATTTCTACAGAAAATTCACAGGGGATTGTTATGTAAACTTCTTTAAGATGGAGAAACCCCTACATACCGTGATTTCTTCGGTGAGCATCTAACGAATCCAGTTTACCAGATAATGATGCACTGAACAGACAAAGAAAGATCCATTTATTTGACATCAATTCTGTTTGTGATCACCACAAGTTACCTCATACAAAACCTGCAAGGACAATATACATCTGCCAAAAATAAAAGAGAAAACTAGAGCAAAAAATTCAGTTGATGGACAGATAACTAAAACCATGAGATACCCTTAAAACTTTGTTGGTTGATAATAATTATAAGCAAAGCAAGGCATTGACATATGTCTAGAACAATTGCAAGGTACACGAGTTCTTCCTCGGAAACAAAAAACTGCAACGTACAAGAGTAGGCATTTAGATTATTACAACCTTCTCTGATATTAACAAAAGCTGGATGCTGTTGATGGTCATACAGGAGATTAGGGGGTTAAATTAATTCACAAAGAGAAATGAGGGCTGTTGGCTGTTGAATAATTAACAGTTGGATTCACCAATTTGTGCCAACATCGGCAGACTTATACATTGCTCCAAAGTGAAAGTACAGATATGTCAACTTTGTCGACTGAAATGCAATTTCAGAAGAATAAATTGAGATTTTTACTGGATTCTGTACATCTCCACCGATGGAAAAGAATTTACAGGCAACTGTTATTGATTCTCAAAAAGAAAGAAAATGAAGATGCTGGCTGGTAATTGGTGGATAAATATCACCCCTCTCTGTCAATGTTATTATCACCAGACGGCATCTTTCTCGTTTCTGAGAGTGACAGTCGCCTGGGCTTCGTTGAAACTGCTTCAACAAGCCCTTCTGAAGTCATGTTCAATGCACTGGTTCCTGATGATGAACCCAATAGACGCTGAACTGTAGGAGCATCAGTAGATGCTGCTGCAATACTATAAGTGAAAACCGTCATTGGGTGATCAAACTTGCAACTTGGGCCAAATTTGCAGATCCCATATCTGGAATAGAAAATACACAGTGGTTCTCCCTGCAAAACAAATCCAACAAAAGAAACCAAAAGAAAAGAAAATTTTCAGGTGGCCAAGTTTCCACATTACCAAAAAGGTTTTTGGAGGAAAAAGCAGGAAAAGATAACCAGTCTTTACTCTTTAGACCATTTCTACTTATTTTTTTCCCTACATCTCTACTTCTCTTCCTTTATTTTTCTCCCAAATATGTTCCAGGACTGCAGCAGTCATGCAGATTATGAAAATCTCGACAATAACACAACTCCTTCACCTTACATGATACACCTAAGTTCAGTAAGGTGGTGTTGGATTACATATCTTTTGAATTTGAATTTGAAGGAATCAGTAGTTTTGTGAGTGTCAAAAGAATTGTTTTCCAAGAATAGTTTTTTTGCTCTTCTATTTCCTTTTTGCTTTCTGTAGATAAAATAACTACTGTTTGGTTAGAAAACAATAGATTTTTCAGCCAGAAAGCATACTAAGAGTTCGAAGAAGTGAAGGATTTCTATGCCACAATTGACAGTATGACACCTTCTAATCCCCAGAACTTATTACATAGATGTTTGTTTCCTTCACTGATAATATCCTCAAGCCCGACGAAATTTTTTCATACTCGCGGGAATACGAAACAATGAGTAGCTTAGTCAAAAACTAGTCTTAACATGGATTCCAACAAATCTAGAGGTCCCTACCGATTTGAAGTCCTAACCTAATCAACAAAAGTTTTCTTTCCTTCTTTATTTTTTGAAGAACACTTTTTCACATGGACTACAAGTCTATCTTCCAAGCAGAAAATAATGAAGACACCATCTCTTTGAACCCATGAAACCTGTAATGTCAACTTATCAACTAGGGCACTTTGTTCGCAGTAGGAACGAAAAATACAATAACAGAATTGGGAGAGGACCAACTTCCCAGATTTAATTATCAAGCACATCAAGCATGAGAAACAAAAACACTAACACTGACGCAACAAGTATGGAAGCTTTAAACAGCAAACTCATCACTAGACTGATGCCAAAATGAACTAGCAAATAACAAAAAATTCTACTCACAGGGCGTAAAGGAAGTCCAATGGGACTTAGCTGACAATCAGGAGGAGGAATAAGCCTTTCCCTTGGATGATGGAATCTACAAACAGCACCAAACTTGCAGTCTCCGGTCTTCATGTAAAACTGGCATTCAGGCTGTCCAGGTCGTTCAGGGAAGACATTCTCCCCTTGCAATGCATAGTACCCCATAGGACCAGAAGCTTGACGATATGGGGAAGTGACTCCTTGGGATCCCATGGTCGCTGGATCACTGGATCGTGAAGTTCCATAGACCTGGTTATTTCCAGCTGTCTGTCCCTGGCCCTCAGGAGAAGAAACTGAGCCCATCTGACCCTGAAAAGATATTACCTATATGTAAATTGAGTTTGTTTGCACGTAAAAGAAAACCTAAAAATAGATATGCAACAGATCATAAGCTTGTTCAATACAAAAGTATTCAAAACACTTGAGCATAAATGTTTACATTATCTTGCGCAAATACTGTCTTATAAAGGGAAAAGATTTTAAGTACATTTATGAATGCTCCTACTAGGGACTAAGGTCAAGTTCAAACTCAGCCAGCTCCGCTCCCAATTGCAGCCCACTTCTTTCCCATCAAAGGAAAGATGATTATTCAGATACCATGTTCTTACAAATTCATTCTAAACATATTTCCATCTGGATATCAACCATAATAAGAACTTAATACCATATGACTACAAGAGTGGTCTATTGTTTTTTATCTCTAAGAACTATAAACGCAGTGAAAAGGCTCCGTGAAACTAGTTCACAAACTTTTCTCGCCTATTTCACAATTGAGGGAATAATATCTTAATGTCCCACAGAAAATTATTCACTCAAATAGCATAGGAAGAAGGAGAGTATCTAGTAATGGTGGCATCCTCGAAAAGCAACAGATGAGAACTACATCTTGGGAGTAATAATTACCAAGAAATTGTGGAATTGGTTTTCTATGTAGTATTGTGATGATTCTCAAATATATTCAAGTTGAGAACAGAACCTTCAAATTTAGAAAGGAATCTCCGCATACACAAGCTGGGAGGGAAAAGGATAGAATTCTTTTATTCATCCATCAATAACAGTACATATTCTAGACAAGTTTTAATAATCCACAAATATGAATATAGGAAAGAGGTTATAAAATCATAGACAAAACAGTTCGACTTAAACTCAGTTCAAGACTAGACCTTCTTGATCAACAAGCAGATGTGGAACCCAAAGAAGAATTATCTACGTGAAGCAAATTCTGGTTTCGAGAATAACAAGCAAGTACAAAGTTAATTCATACACAACAAACAATTGCAATTAGCAAGGTATCATATGGAAGCTTACACTGTATGCAAATCCTGGAACTGATACTACTCCCTGAGGTACTATCAATGGAGTGTAACCTGAAGGACCTTGCCAGCGTGCCCCAGGGATAAAAGAACCTCTAGACAAGGGATAGGACAGCTGACCAGGATTTGTTGCAGAAGGAACGGGAGGATAAACAGGAGAACCACGTAAGGAGACCATCATGTTAGAAGGTTGGGGATGGTGAAATTTACAGGTACTTCCAAACTTGCACTGTCCAGTTCTCATGTAATAAGCACATTCAGACTCATTCTGCAGGTAGAAAAAAGGGCATTATGCATAAACACAGAGCACAAACATGTCTCAATGAAGAAGTCTCGGTCAACCATTTCCACAATAATAACACACCCTAGCAAATCCAATGAAGCAATGCATGTATCCATGAATTTCAAACAAAATGACAAGGCAATAAATTCACTTATTAGTTTTCTCTTCTATGTTAAACATAAGTATGGCTCCCTTCAATCATTACAATTGATCATATATAACTTTTACCAGCAAGCATGTGAAATAAAAGAAATTGCAAGTGCCCTGTTCAAAAATATGGCAACTGAAAAGAAAAATGCAGGTTATGATCCATTGAAGTCATTCTGAACGCAGACCTTTTTGCATAAATTAGAAAATAGATCTATAAAATTCAACAAATAGTTCTGGGAATGAAGTCAAACCGGGCGAAGTGGGTAGCCCAAGACATTAAGGGTAACTCTTCCAGCAATCCCAGCCTTGTCTTTAGGATGGTGAAATTTGCAAGTGGCTCCAAATTTGCAAGTTCCCGTTTTCAAGAAGTACTGCGAAATTGCTAAAATCTTTCAGTCCATGAGCTAAATAGGTTTAAGGGAATTAGCAGTGACAAATGAAAAGCTACCACAGGAAAGCTCACGCAGAGTACGACTTGAAGAGTCAAATAGATCGAATTTAAGAAAGAAGATTAAATTAAATATTAAATGCCTGAGTCTAACTCTAAAACTAGTCATTAATGGTTAATAAGCATTCAAAATGAGAGAACTTCTAAACCATTAAAAAGCATAATAAATAAACACTCCAGATAGAAAAGTCTCTTCTATTTCACGAACATTTTGACAAATAAACCAAACCAAAAATCCAGATTCATCTTTCACTTGTTCACTGAAGACTTGCAACAAAGCTGTGCTTATACAATATTATATCTATATGAGTTGTGTGAACAAACTCATCTAAAAGTTTAAGCGGTCAGCGAGGGAACAATTATGTTTATTTCTTTTATGTCTAAGATAGGCCCCTCATACATGGCCTCGTTCATTTTCCTTTTCTTTGGGTCAGACACGCAAAATATTTTGTTGATAGATGGTGTTAATACCAAAGGACCTCTGCTTGCTGTGATTGTTATACCATGTTAAATTGAGTGAACCGACTCACTTAATAGCCTATGTTGCTAGATGGAGAACATTTTTGTTTATTGATTCTATGTATAAAACAAAGTTGTACTTTTACTTGAATGTTGGAGATTAAAGTCGCTTCATAGAAGGAGTATGTAATATTCATTTATGCAACCCAAGATCTTAAAAAGTAAAACAGACAGTAGTACAGAATCTAGCAATAATGTTCAAAGAAAATCACACAGTGAGGTAACCTTCCTTTTTAAGCACCAAACACTGGTCTTGGGATAACTAAATTTATTAACCAACAACTCACCTTAATCCCAAGCAAGTTAGGATTGGCGATATGAATCCTCACTAAAGATGTTGCTTCACTTAAATTCAGAACTAAATTTATCAACCAGAAAATTAAAAAATTACACGGAGAACATTTCCAGTATCAAGAAATGATATATACAGAAAGCAGCATAGATTTATCAAACCAAATATTTAATAACCAAATAAGACATGGTTCATTATCTACCATGGATTGAAATATAATTGTTGAGTATGGGAGAATCAACTTTAGTCGCAGAGTTCATTTGTACTCTTTCATTTCCAAATCATTTAGAAAACCAGTTTATTTCCAGGATTTACTGTGCGCTGAAACAGGCCAGGAATCAATGAGTCTTATATTTTAGCTTTTTACATGCTTTGATAAGAGATTAGTACTTTGTTTTACCATGAATCTTTATTTAAAACCTCTTAGTGTAAATCCAGCCCCCAACTAGTTTAGGGTTGGGGCTATTTGTTGTTGCTCCATTTCTATAAATAGATGCTATTACACTGCTAGTCATTTTCCTGCATGTTCAGCAAAAAAAGACATGGACTGAGCACATACCTGGCATTCTGGTTGTCCTATTCTTTCTGGATACTCTCCCTTCATCCTTGCAGTGGCGATGGCCTACATCAGACACTTTGCATATTATCAATTATACAAATCAAAGAATATGCTAGAATTTCATGCATATATCTCTGTGGATTCATGTAAACTTAAATTCCGTGACAACTATGAGACAAACAGTTAGGTGATTTCTTTCCAATCGCCTAAGCCTTGGTAGGTAGAGTTACCCGATACATGTGCTAGTCGGAGGTAGCAAGCACCCACCGCGAACTGGACTGGATACCACCATTATCACCAATAAAGAAAAAGATCCCAACTGAATATCTCAAATTGCAGTGTACAAAGATGCTTGTTGCAGTACGTACAAGGAAGCTTATGTCTAGTGTAAATAAAAAATGTAAACTAAGGAACGAGGATTCAAAATGTATGACAGATTTTTCACACCCTACTTAAAAATGGAGTGCAGGGTCGTCCTTTGATACTTTTTCCTTATGATACAAAGAAGGGAGCACCTTCTCCGACCTGCCCACTTTGCAAGTGCTAGTCGGAGGTAGCAAGCACCCACCGCGAACTGGACTGGATACCACCATTATCACCAATAAAAGAAAAAGATCCCAACTGAATATCTCAAATTGCAGTGTACAGAGATGCTTGTTGCAGTACGTACAAGGAAGCTTATGTCTAGTGTAAATAAAAAATGTAAACTAAGGAACGAGGATTCAAAATATATGACAGATTTTTCACAACCTACTTAAAAATGGTGTGCAGGTTCGTCCTTTGATACTTTTTCCTTATGATACAAAGAAGGGAGCACCTTCTCCGACCTGCCCACTTTGCAAGTGCTGCATAAATGTGCTTACAAACAATATGACCTTGTCATTAAACATTTTTAGTGAGGGAAACGGAGTCACAGGACAGAATTGTTTGTCAGTTCAGCAAAGCAAAGTCTCGGAAGCTCATCGATTAACAGTTATTCAAGTTCCAGTAAAAAGAAAAATGAATAGTAATACATAAGGGCTCTATATATAGGGACTTGCGATCCTAATTCATGAAATTATAAATTATGACCAAATCATTGAAATATTTTGTACATGAACCAAGATAAGTAGAAAAAATCAACAACACCAAACAATAAAATCGTTCAAGCTTGCATAATTTCTAGGAAGTATTCTCAAATTCATCTTCCCCTAATAGTGGAATTCAGTGCCTTACCAGCTTCCTATTAGGAGGATGGTTGAACCGGCAAGTTGATCCAAACCTACAGAGACCAGTTCTGATATAGTAGGAACAATCTGGTTCGCCTTCACGGACAGGATAATGTCCCGACTCAATTGAATCTCTTGATCTCAAATTCATTTGCCACAAAGTGTCTGAAAAACCAAGTGAGCAATAAGTACTATTATTGATAATTGGGGCAGCTTAAATGATACTAGTATTAATACCAGTTCCATAAACTTCTTCCAAATGCTCTGAGGTTTGGACCTAGACAACTAATTTTACCGGTATTTAATGAAGTGTTATCAACGGCGAACAAAAAATCTCTAAGGTCCATTGGGTCTTTAAGTGCAAAGCGCTAATAAAACATAGTTTAATGAAGGAAGGTACAAATGGTGAAAAAAATACAAATATGTATGTATAGTCCAATACTAATAATTAAGAGCATGAATGTCAAATATACGGAAAAAGAAATTGAAAAAAATTACGACAAAGTGAAATATTAATTGTTTAGTATCGCCTATTTAGGATTAAGCTTATTGGAAAGAAAATTTTGGTCTTAGAACCTTGATGACGATACTGAA
This sequence comes from Solanum lycopersicoides, assembly GCA_022817965.1. Lineage (NCBI taxonomy): Eukaryota > Viridiplantae > Streptophyta > Magnoliopsida > Solanales > Solanaceae > Solanum > Solanum lycopersicoides. The sequence goes on along the minus strand of CM040628.1, from coordinate 3,907,271 downwards.
GCACCCATTAAGAGAGGGGAAGTGCCCAACATGTTTTACGCCTCACTTCAGGGCTTAAGCATGCCTTTGACAATACTGATTTAATCTAGAAAAAAACAACTTAAGTGCTCCAAAATAAGCTTTTCCATAACATCACATGTTTAAAAGTTAAAAGCTTCTCCTGTTGAAAGCCAACTTGTGCATTTGCTTATACAGTATTCCTTAACAATTAGTTGACGAGTACAACCATAAGTACTTCAGGTGCATTTCATCGTCATCATAAGTTATACTACTAATTCGTAATCACGTTGGACAATAGTTATCAAGAAATTAGAAAATCACCCAACTTGATCATCAAAGCATCTCTCCCTATTTACGAATTCCACAAGAACTCTACTTCTGTTAACCATATCAGACAATTAAAACACCTTATTGTCACCCTTCAGAACTTGCAAAAGGGATCAAAATTTTACACTTCAATTAATTGAAGGTTCATATATGCTTAGCCTGATATCACAACTACTAAAATCAAAATCATCAACAACTGAGGAACCAAATGTGCTATTGATCCAATATCCACATATCAATAGGAGCAACCAAGAAAAAAGAAAGAGGGGAAAATAGCAAGGATGAAATGCACTACCATTATATGAATGTAGACAGACAGAGAGAGACTTTCCTTTTGATCAATTTTAGTGAAAACAATATTCAAAATATATACTTTTTAATGAAAAGGCCAAAAGAAATTGCAAAATATATGAAGAGCATAAAGGACAATAATATCACATATGCACTCTGACATGCTCAGAGTAATAAAGTATTACTACCATATACAGCAAAGCTTGAGCAAAGATGAAACTTTTTCCCAACAAAAATAAAACACAATTACAAAAATTCAATCTTTTATCTTCTTCCCTTGTTTAATTAGCAACAAAAAGCCAAAAATAGAAAAAACTGCAAGTCAAATTACAAAGAGTGCAAGCCACCATACTAACGGTTTGACAAAACTCAATAACTTTAGCTCAAATCTCGTATTTATGTTAAAAAATTCATTAATTCGAAACCCAATAATCAAAATAAAACACGGTTCACAACCCATAAACTAAAAATTCATGCTTTTTTACAATTTACACCACAATTCGAGCTATGAAAACAACCTCTTACATAATCCGGCCCTTTCCCCGGACACAAACACATAGCAAGACCATAGTGCACCAGACACCCTTTATACTTTTATCTACAGTAATGATCCTCAACCAAAAAAAAAACAAGAAAAAAAAAAGCAAGATAAAAACAGTACCTTGGTCGAGAGACGGTGACAAAGAGGAAGGTCCTTCAGTCACAGACAAGGAAATTCCGGCATCAAAATCCATGATGATGATGATGATGATTATGGTTAAGAAGCAAAATAGAAGTATTCTTCTTCTACTACTACTACTACTTCCATTAACAACAACCCATCACCGGAATTTCCATGAATTCCGACCAACTTTTTCACTGATTTCAAAAAACACAAGAATAAAAAAAACACCCCCCTTGTGTTTGATGAAATGCAGCAAAGAAAAAAAAACTGAAAACAGAGAGATGGAAGAGGAAAAAAAAAGGGGTATTGTGTGAGAAAGTAAAAGAAGGGAAAAACAGAGACTAAGAGAAAGAGAAGGAGAAGGAACAGGAGGTGTTTTTTCCTCTCCACACAAAAAACCAAAAGAGAAGAGAAAAGAGAAGAAAATAGCAAAAAGAGAGTGAATATGAACCAATCAAACATTTGAGAAGAGAAAAATATACAACAACCAATCAATTTTTTACACAACTATTTTTTGCTTTATTGACAAAGTGTTTGGCTCCGTTCCGTCTCAATTTATATGACATAGTTTAAATTTCGAGATTCATTCTGAGATATTCCCTTATTTTTTTGATATGTTTAACTTTTTAGTTATTTATAGTTTGAATTTCGAGAGTTCAACTTCTTTATTTTAGTTATTTCGTTCAGAGATATTCCCTTGATTTTCGATATGTTTGTGTTACTCTACGTTTTAGTTCGCTAGTTTGAATTCTGAGAGTTCTAACTTCTTTATTTTGGACATCTATTCGAATATCTTGATTTTCGATATGTTTATCATACTTTACTTTTTAGTTCGTTAGTTTGAATTTCGAGAGTTCAACTTCTTTATTTTAGTTATCATTTGAAGATATTCTGTTGTTTTTTTCAATATGTTTGTGTTACTCTACTTTTTAGTTCTTTATAGTTTGAATTTCGACAGTTCAACTTCTTCATTTTAGATGTTATCGGATATCTTGATTTTCGATATGCTTATCATACTTTACTTTTTAGTTAATTTGAATTTCGAGAGTTCAGCTTCTTTATTTTAGCTATCCATTTGGAGGTCTCGTTTTTCAATATGTTTGTCATGTTTTACTTATTAATTGGTTAGTTTGAATTTTGATAGTTCAACTACGTTATTTTAATTATTCATTTGAAGATAATTTCTTATTTTTTTAATATGTTTGTGTTACTCTACTTTTTAGTTCATTTCGTAAAGAATATTTTTTCCCTTTTTAATCACTCTTTTAAGGGGTGTTTTCTATCATGAATTTATTTTGCTTTTTCCATAATTGAATTCGGATTAGGACATAAAATTGAATCTTTAAGAGTTTGAAATACATAAAAAAAATGTCTTTTTAGTTTTTACATTTCAAATAACTCGAAAAAAAAAATCTAATTTGTATTCATGGTCAAACACATCTCTAATTTTTCAAAATATTTTTGCAAATTTCAAAATGAAACATTGTCAAACGCGCGATTAATTTCACTTTCAAATGTGTAAGATTACAAGATTAAAAATTAGTTTGGTATATAAGTATCTAAGTTAAGACTCCAAGATTTAGAAATCTTCTTTGCTTTATTAAATTCTGCTTCAAGTTGAATAATACAAATAAATTGAAATAAAACAAACACAATTTACAATTTTTAAAGTTATTTGAAAAAATAATTTGTATAGCTAGAAGTTATAATAATAATTAAAAAAAAGTACAATCAATTATGAGAATTAAAAATCAAAATATTGAAAGAATATACGTATAAATGTGATTGAAGTCTTTTAGATTCAAACCTTAAAATATTATATAAATTAAGATATAAAAAGTACCCTTTTTTTATCTTCACATATTGTCCAAAACCCCTTTTTAAAATCGATTAATTCAAATTCAAATAAAAAAGTTTCGTTTAAAAATAAAATACTCCCAATAAAAAGTGTTTTGGTTGCCTCTTTAGCACTTAATACTATTGTCTATAAATTATTATATTATTATTTATTTTAATATTGTTGAGTTTTAAGTTGACTTTAACACATCGTACTCTTTTCATAATAAGATACTCTCAATTTTTTATGTGCAAATATTAGTTTAAAACTTTCTTGATTTAATTTTTATTCGAAAAAGGATTAAAATTATATTTAAATTATGTGAAATAAAATAATTTTACTACTTATTAGAAAATTAGTTTCGAATTTATATATGTCTTTAAGAAAATACATTTAACATTATCCTTTTGGATTAACTAGTCTTATTTTTCGATATTTTTAAAAAAATATATTATTATAATTTTGCACAAGTTTGTTTTCACTTTATTGCAATAATAAATAATAAAAATAAATGAACGACATTTACAAGAGGACATTGGTCTAGGCATTAACGAGCAATTGAAAAATTAAATAAAATGTGTTGCATTGAAGTTTTACTTTAATTATTGAGACTTTAGTTTATTAAATACATTTGTTATTTTAAATAGGAATATTTATTTACTCGGTAAATATTTAATTTTTCTAAAATTTCGTACACGATCGATAAATTAGTAATACGTTTAATTGAAATTTACGTGAATGTGACATTTGACAGTCGATTCTAATAACTGTCATATTCTGTAATTTATTTAATATGCATTTACTGATATCAACCATCACCAAACACATTTATCGTTAGTTACGGTTGTCAACCACTTTCTTTATCGGTTTCTACTATACAATTATTATTACCGTGAATCTTTATGGATTAGTTATCAGCGGCATCCACCAACTCGCTATTATATAGTCATTATCCTTGATTAATTTTACTCGTTATCTAATAAGCAAAGGCAATTAAGTTGATTCTCAAGACTCAAAAGCTTCGAGATTGAATATTTTATATTTTAAGTGACTAATTTAACTAATAACACGTTCACACATTTACAAGTTACATATTTTTTTTTTAGAAAAAGTTGGTATTGTTATTTGCTAAATATATATCTAATTCAAAACTATTTGAACTTTTCATCTTGTAAAATGCACATAAGCTAATTCAATTAACACCATGCTTTATTTTATTGATGAAGGTGGAAAAAAACAAATATTAAACTAAAAAACAAATAATAATAATATAATAATAATAATAATAATAATAATAATAATAATAATAAAAGTTGACATTTTGTTATTTGTTGCCTTGTCGGTGAAGTGACCAAAAAGAAAAATGTGAGAAAAAGGGATATAAAATCAACAACTCAAATCAAGTGGAAGGTCCATTTTTGATTAATATTTTGTTACGTGGGATAGTATGAAAATTTTTAAATTTAATTTTGAAAATAAATTTATATTAAATTTAATTATTACAATAATAATATATTCGAATTTGTTTCATTTTTTTTTTTTGACTTACATAAATTTTAATAGTATATCATCTCTTAAGTTTGATTGATGTTATAAATTCATATTCAAATGTAATTACGAGATATTTCACATTATTCCATTTAATTTAAAATGATTTCATCCATCTCCAAATGGAACAAATTAATTCAATAATTATAAGAGTGAAGTAAAGATAATATTTTTGTAACTTGATAAAAATTATTAATTTTATTTTTAAATATTGGCAAATTTAAAAATATCTAATCATTTTGATTATTTAAACTTAAATACACCTCTAAATGACATAACAAGTAGTTTCAAACTTTTATAGAAGCATGTAAATCATTATAAAAATTCGAGAAAAGTATTGAAAATATCCTTAAAGTTGACGAAAATTATTAGTTATATCTCCCAAAATATTGACAGCCTTACGAGTCCCAACAATAACAACAACATATTCAGTGAGATATCGCTAAATCGAATATGAGAAAGATAGGATATATACAAACCTTAATATTATCTCGGGTAAGTAGAAAGACTATTAAATTTGATTGATGTTATAATCACCAGCAATAACATATTTAATGAAATTTTATAAAAAAAGTTGGTAGAAAATGAAACGTATGTAAATATCAATATTTGGTCTTGATTATTTTCGGAAAACTTGAAATTAGAATATACGTAAAGTTTAGTAGAAACTAGAGAGACGGTTTCCGAAAGAGAGTCGAAATGGTGTAGAGCCACCAAAAACTATTAACATTTCCCACTTGGTAAGGCCTAGCTTTGGGGAGATCTTGCTACTCTCTTTGCTTCTCCTTTGTGTCCGCAAGATCTCCTCTTCTTCTTCTCTCTTTCCATTTTCCAATCCAAAATTTCCCCTTTTTCAAGATCCATTGACACCCTTTTCAAGATCCATTGACACCCTTTTCGATTCCTTTAAGTAAACTCACCTTTCCCCCCACTAATTTTGCTTATTTGTTGTTTTTCTTGAAGAATTTCAAGGACTGAGGTTGATACTCAATTACCCAGAAAGAAAAACGATATGGGTTTGCTTTCAAACCCCAAATTTATATGGATCTTGTTACTTCTCATCAGTATCCCTTTGATTTCGGCTCAGGTAGTGTAAAAATTCTTTTTTTTTATGAGTTTTATTTGGGTATGAGTAATGGGTGTGCCATGGATTTTAAGTTTTTGTTATTTGTGTTGGGTTATTTAGGAAGCTGGGGATGAAACTCAAATTGTTGAGTCAGGTGGACGGTTCAAAGATCTGGGGAGGCGGAGCAAAGTGAGTATACTCATTTCATTTGTAGTTTGTTGTATGTAGAGGTTGTGAAAATTTGCAGAATGTGTGTAATTTTTATGCTTAGTAAGGTGTATAAATTAGCTTGATGTGCATAAATATACAGCATTTGTGTAGTTTATAAGCATAGAGAGGTGCAACATTTGCTTGATGTGTGTGTGCTAAACAGAGGTGGATCCGGAATTTAGATTTAGTAGGTTTGGAACGCCACTAATGTGAATGTGCATGTCATAACATAACGCCGGAATAGAGGATCTTGTGGTTAGGATTTTTTGTCCTTTTGTTCATATTTAACGAAGCTTAGCATCGAATGTTCAAGTAAATCTTAAGTATGGAGCTAAGTTGAGATCAGACATGTGGTTTACCAGTTATATGCACTGCGTGAGCATCCATTACAGGGAGTGCCAATTTAGTTTGATATGCTTTTGTCGGAGCAATAGTACCGAGTCAATGATTCAGTTCTATGTATCATTGATTGAGGTGAATTGATTGTAATAATTTTCTTATAAAATGTGTGCTAACTGGTAAAAACCAAATGTTGGAGGAATATGTAAAGCCTTGGGGTTTTAAATAGCAAGATCAAGTTCATCAAGTAATTGTCTTTGTCGTTACACTAGTTATGCTAATACTTCACCTATCAACACAGAGTTGTTCAACTAAAAATTGACAAGTGAGGTACATCCTAGTGAGAAGTCCTTCACCTCCAACCATAAGTTTAGGGGTTCAAGTCATTAAGGAGCAAATTAGTAGTGTATTGTCTCGCCTATCCTTCCGTACTAGTAATCATAGTATATCTTCTATAGTTTCTTGTCCTTCCGAGTTCTTTTAGTATCTACCATCTCTTGTACTTCAGTTATCACACTATTTTGTTGTAGTTACTGCTCTTTTTTCGGAATGCTTTGTCATGTTCGTGATTTCTTCACTTCCGTTATTTCTTTTTAGATATATTTTTCCTTGAGCTGAGGGTCTATCGAAAACAACCTCTCTACCTCCCAAGGCATTGGAAAGGCCTGCGTACAGTCTACCCTTCCTAGATCCCGTTTGTGAGATTAACCAATGGGTTACCAATAATTTGATGTCAATCATAAAGTGACACTATTTGAGGAGCTAAGGTGCTAATTTGACTTATGTATTATGTAAGAAGTAATTTATAAGCATAGTAAAATAGTAATTAGGAAGTCAACTTATTGAGATATCATCATATTGAGTTTAAACTTATTTCTTCAAATGAATTTTTATTTTAAGACATGTAAAAGTCATATAAGATAATTGAATGGTGTCACACATTTTGGTATTCACCAAATAATAAGAACTTCTTGTTTACTAAAAATAGTAATTGGGTAGTCAATTTTATTGAGATATCATCATATCGAGTTTAAACTTGTTTCTTCAAATGAATTTTTATTTTGACATGTAAAAGTCTTATAAGATAATTGAATGGTATCACACATCTTGGTATTTCTCCAAATAATAGGAACTTCTTGTTTGAATGGGGAGAAGGCAAATAATTCTTATCCCTTAACTTAAATGATCTAGCTTAGCATTTCTACCATGTGGATTTCTTGATCGCTTTATTGAGTTTGCATTTATATACTGTTCAGATTATAGTCGAGAAAATTAAGACTGGCGCTGTGAGGGGTGACGATCCAGATTCTATTGATTTTGGTCTGGACGTGGACTCTAATCTTGGCACTCTTGATGCCTTATTTGCTAGTTTGTCAATGATTCTTGTCAGCGAGGTCAGTAACTCCGCCATTGTGTACTTTATTTTTTACTATTGCTGTATATTTTTTGCAGTTAATTTCTGGTTAGTTCTACTTTTCTCCATGACAGAGCTTGTATACTAGTTTGTCATCTGCTTTTACGATATTATTACTGATTACTATGAGGTTATCTGTTGGAAAATTTATGACTTACAAAAAGAGCTGGTTGGAGACTTTTACAGGAACACCTCTGTTTGTTGTACCAAACTGCAGTTTGGCGATGAATTATTCATTTTTGCAGCGCCTCCTCAAAATGTTGCCTTACTCTACATTTAATATGTGTTTTCTGGATGGCTATGCTGCTAGATTGGTGATGAGACATTTATAATAGCAGCTCTGATGGCAATGCGTCACCCCAAATCTATCGTTTTATCCGGTGCGCTCAGTGCCTTGTTTGTTATGACTGTAAGTAATTGAATTTCCTTCCCAACTTTGCTAGTTCACATATGCAACATTTCTCTCCCCTTCATTATGTTCAATTATTTCTCTTTCATTTACAGTTCTCTCTTAGTTTGTGCAAAAATGTTAGTGCTAACTCTAGTTCTCCTCTTCTTATAACTAGATACTTTCTACCGGGCTTGGGAGGATAGTGCCAAATCTTATATCAAGGAAACATACAAATAGTGCCGCTACAGGTTTGTGTTTCAAAATTGCTGTTCTGTAATTGTCTTATTTACTAACAATGTGATGCCTTTCTGTTGATTTTAGATTTTTCACTGTCTATAAGATGTTGACTTGGAACCTGACAGAATTTTTCTAGTGTTCTTATTCCATTTTCTTACCAGATTTTCTATCCGTTGTGTAAAATTGAACTAGTGAATAGCTACTTGTTCTTTGTATGCAACGTGAAGTAAATTATGATTTTTTTCATTGGGTTTGCGATACTAATACAATTTTTTTCTGTTTTGCCTTCTTGATATGCCTACTTTCCCCTTTGTATTCCTTTGCTTCTTTATATTTCCCAATATTTTTGTGCGACAAGACTTATTCTATCCTTACCATCCTTATTTAGTTCGCTTAGATAGTTACAAAGTCCTATTTTTGTGCAGTTCTTTATCTCTTCTTTGGGCTTCGACTTCTCTACATTGCATGGAGATCATCAGATTCAAAGGCTTCACAGAAAAAAGAAATAGAGGAAGTATGTTACCCCTTTCTACTTTAGATGTTTTATATTGCTATAATATGTTCTTACTTAAAACTCTAGAGTATTACTTTTTATTTTTCTCTTTGTCTAAAGATGACTGTAAATTTGACTGCTCTGTGATTATGAAATATCTCAGGTGGAAGAGAAACTTGAAGCTGGACAGAGTAAAGCAGCTTTCAGGCGATTCTTTTCTAGATTCCTTACCCCCATATTTTTAGAGGTATGTCTAAGCATTTGATGCAGAGGAATGTTCCCTTAACTTTTAAATTTCACTCGGTACAGCACTTCATAAAATTTAGAATCTATAAAATTTATAAAGATAACTAACATTTGTTGTTTTTGATGTCTGTGCAGGCCTTTATCTTGACCTTTCTGGCAGAGTGGGGAGACCGTAGCCAGATAGCAACGATTGCTGTAAGATTTTCTTATTCCCTTTTGACTGTGGCTCATAAAAAGCTGGGCGCTACTTTTATCATCATTTTCTCGTTAATGTCTTGTTTATCAGAGGCAGTTTAACCTCTTGAGTTCTGACCGACTTGCAAAGTGACCCTTGTCTTCACTTAAAACCATAATGATGTTCGTATGACAGGTCATTAATGAGCTAGTGCATAATGTTAGGACACATGAAAATCCCGGTATCTTTTAAATGAAAGTAAAGAAGATCAACCATTGGAGACGGGTAGAGGGGAGGGTTCACTATCCAGCGATATTAACTGATAAGTAGAATGTGTAGCATTACTAGCTTCACGTGTGTGGCATCAACGTCCAAGGACGTCTTTAACTGATTATGATCTTCGTTCTGCAGCTAGCTACACACAAAAACGCAATTGGAGTTGCTGTTGGGGCAACAATAGGACACACTATATGTACTTCAGTGGCAGTGATAGGTGGAAGTATGCTTGCATCCAAGATCTCACAGCGAACAGTAGCTACAATCGGAGGCCTACTGTTCCTCGGGTTTTCCTTGTCTTCGTATTTCTATCCACCTCTATGATTTTGACTTCATACAGTCTAATTCTTCAGGAATCGCGTTGCTCCAATCATTTCTCGGTTATTCCAAAAGTAGGCTTAAGAGGAAAACAAATTATTTGTACTACAGGAGTTTAACCTTGATATTTTTTTGTGTGTAAATGCAAGCATATTGAATATGTTTTACATGTATCAGAAAAATTAGCAGTTGTCTTGTGGTTACATTGTTGTCAAAAGAATGGAAAATTGCATGGTATTTCCATACCCTTATCGAGGCTCTGATTAATTTGGATTCATGCCACGTAACACCTATTTAAGGGGAAAGTGAAAGCTTCCTAACAAGATTTTTCATACTCGAACTTGAGATCTCTAGTAAAGGATGGAGGGATCATATTGAAACCCTCGTGGGTGTTCGGCACTATGTCAATGTTTGGTAGTGGTGTTAAGCTTTACATCATTAATATCTGCATAACATTCACGATAATTTGTCTTATTTTATATGAGATAGAATGCGAAATATTAGCTAATTTACCATTTTCTGTTAATTGAATAAATATTGAAATATTATCTCCACTAATTAATATGCTTATTTTTTTATTTCTATTTTGCCTTTGTTGTTTCAATGATGGTCACCTTCCTCCAAAAAGATACCTAATTAATTGGTATTTTCTTTATAATAATGATTATTTTCAGATAATATATTGACTGACAAGTAATTAGGTCTTCTATCTTTGTTTCATTATTAAAAAAGAAAATAAAAAGAACATTTTAGTTAAGTTTCAACAACACAAAAAAATTGTTTTATTTCCTTCACACCTTTTTATTTATATTAATTAATCATCATGTTCAAAATTCCTTGCTTACGAACAACAACGAGTTGTTCTTTTGAATCGAGCTCATCGCACATAACTTATTTAGTGCAGTAACTTGCGAGTTATCACATAAGGGCAGGGTTTACACTGTGCACACTCAAAAGATAGCAATTCTAGGTTAAATTACTTTCATTATCAATAAATAAATTAAGTCCTCATTTACTTAATGTATAATATTAATCGTAAACTAATTAAGTTTAACTTTAGTGTAGTATTTAATTCTACCTATATGCAATTAAAATGGATAATGTAGCCATTTTGTTAGGTTTGTTATTTTTTCAGTCCCCACAAATGTAGATGCACTTATCTACCTCCTATGCCTAAACTTGGGTAAATGTCCAAATCAAATTAAAACAAACAATTAAGGAAGATTTATAAGGACCATAACCTTTATGAATGTTTTGTTTCTTCATTTAAAAAAAACATCGTTTCTAATTATCTGGTACCTGATATTCGTATTGAACCCTCGTTGAACCCTCGATTAATTTAAATTCATACCGTGTAAGGTAAATTTAAAGAATAAGCTCTCTACTAGAACTTTTCTCATATTCAGTCTCGAATTGAGACTCAGATTAAGAATTGAGGGATATTATCAATTCCGCGATAATATTTGTGATTGTACTTAGTTTTATAGGGCATGACTCTGAATATATCCTGATTTGTATGTCTTTTAACTCTTTGTTATTTATGTTGGTCAGAGATAATTAATAAGTACTTGATGGAATATATTAATACATGCGTATAAACTAGGTTAGATACTATTATTATAAAATGAAGAAATAGTATAAAATTTACACAATTTTCTAGTAAATATTAGAAATAACATTTTATAATATGATAGATAAAATTGATTGACTATATATAATCATTACATTATGAGTGGATATGAAATAAATTATCAATCCATACATGAATAATTCAATGCAAGACATGATTTGGACACTAGGGGTCGTTTGGTAGAATGCATTAAGATAATGCAGAATATGATGTATTAGTAATGCCTGCATTATTAATGCAAGTATTAGTAATGCTTGCATTAGTTATGCTTGCATTATTTCTTATACATTGTTTGGTTTGATGTATTGAAAATTGTAAGCCTTGTATAAAGTCTATTAAAAAAATATTTGTTTACAAAAATATCCCCACTCTTTTATTTTGTACACTTTCTTTTACAACAAGGTTCTTTAATAAAACAATCATAATAGAATTCTTTGCTAAAATGTCATTAGCTCTTCTTTTTCCTCAAAAATAAATTAAATAATTTTTAACATTACTGTATAATAGTTTTTAGGAAATTCGGAAAAAAAAACTCACTTATATTGTTTTTTTTTGTGTGTGCACCACATATTGGTATTGATAGAATCCATAGAAACACTTTGAATAAGATGAAATTTTCTATGATACTTATAAATTACGGATTCAAATCACAAAATCAATAACTTGTTATAATAATTTTACTTATCACATCCTAAGATTGGAAGTATATCAAAAATGTAATGAAGATTTAAATTAAAACTCATAATTATATTTCAAGATAATCATTTAACATTGATAATTTAAGTCATTTGAATATCTCATCATTTAACCCCCATCGTGCCTCAAAATCTACCACCAGCAAACTAGTTATTTCAAGTTCTCAATATTTATTTTTTATCTACTCATTCCCTAAAAACAATAATATTTTATTATTATATTATTATTATTTCTAGAAGCAATAGTATGTGTGTTATTCCTTTTTTTCAATTGTGTTTCAATTTTGAAGAACGTAGTAGAGCAGCAACATTTTTTAAAATTTCAAAATTATATTATCAAAAAAAAAAAGATCGTTGTATCAAAAATCTTTACAATTGCAATAATCTATATGTTTTATTACTGCATTTTGCAAAGATTATGTTTTGAGAACAACATTAGTTTACCGTGGAAACGTATTGAAAATGTTTTGATAAGGTTCAGAGGGTAGTTTTGTCATTAGTTAATCTAATGCAAGTGTTAAAATCATGTGTATTACTAATACCTAGAAATCCATGGTATTAGTAATACACTCCTTAATACACAATATAGTGTATAACTAATGCTTGCATTAGTTATACATAGGATGAAAAAATGCACCAAACGAGGTATAACTAATACACAAAGTTAATGCATGCGTTATTTTTGTTAATACACTCTACCAAACGACCCTTAGTTACACTAAAATGCTTGTAATACACTTCATAAAAGGTGGAGTCTAATTTAAGTATATGATTGAATAAAATAAAATAAATAAAATATTCCACTAGAAATGAAATGAAAAGAGAATTTATATATTATTTAAGTGTCAATGGACTGATCATCACTACTGTTTGGTATGATCTTTCCAACAAAAATAAATGGTGACTTCTCCTCTAAGAGTGGCAAGTAAAAAGATAAGACCCCACCATATGCATTAACCCCCCCACCCCCACCCCCACATTCAAATAAAATTTAACTCGTATACGCTGACAGTATATAGTACGTGAGATATTATCAGTGCATTTAAATGATTAGTTATAACATATCGACCTTATTTTTCAGGTTATTATAACACTATAAAAAAATCACTAAATTTTTATAGACGTTCCATTGAAATTTGGCTTGTTGGTAAGGAGTTCTATTAAAAAAAAAAAGTCGTTGAAAACGTCGCTGACGAGCCAAATTCCGATGGATTCTATCGAAAATCCGCATTAAAAATTCGTGATTTTATGATGGTTCAGCTTATAAAGATTGGTGTAACCAGTAAGTTATTGGCATGTGACGAGGATTTCATAGGTATGAAATAAGTTAATCAGTCTCTTGCAGAAATATAATCTAAAATTATGTATATAATAGACCCTTGTAATCGAACATAGCAATCTAAAATTGCATATAACATAGCTTTGTCATCTAATTCTTCCTCGAATTCCGTGTATCTCTAGCGTATCGAACTGCCTTTTTTTTAGTTCGTAAAAGTTAAATCTCTAATCTAATCTATAAAAAGAAAAAGGGAAACAAAGACAAAGACATTTGTATAATGTAAAGTTGGAATTTCTTGTTTAATTAATGTAATGTTTTATGATTTAGACATTCTAATAAGTTCTTTTTGCATCATCTAAAATATTTGTTAAATACTGTACAATTATTCTGACTTAACAACAAAGGTACCTACCCTATTTGCATTATATAACAAACTATTGTCTTTCACCAACCATATTCTTCTTATTATTAATTCATCAATATCTCAACCAAAAAAAAAAAAAAAAAACTTAAAGACTTTTTTTTAAAAATTTTGGTGTTTTTTTTTAATACAAAAAATGAGGTATAGAATGGAAAGATTTGTGTTACTTCCATTTTCTGTGGGTTGTATTTCTGAATCAAGTGTTGCAATTGGTCATCAACAGCATAAAAGTTCAAGTCTTCATCAACCAAACTTAATTCCTACAAGTTTGTTTTTCTCTTGAGACTTTGTTACGTTTATCTCGTTTAAAAATTTAAGTTGTTATATGAAATGATAGTATGGTTTTTATTTTGTTTACTTGTGTTTTCAATGCGCTTGCTAGATTTTTAATGTGTTAGTTTTGATTCTTTTTGATGAGTTAAATACGTGAAAATTCTTTTTGATAATGAATGGTGATGATAAGACTCGAAGATCTTTTATATCTATTCTTTGATTTCATCTAAAAGTTTAATCTGTTAGAGTTAGAGTAATTAATTTCAGAGAGAATGGACTTTTATATTTATTAATCATGTTTTCAGTATACAAACTTCTTCACATGATACTTTGATTTTCTTTTATGAGTTAAACATGTGGAATTTTGTTTTAATAATGTGTTGGGGGCGAGATTTGAATGTAAAATATATGTTTAATCATCAGATTGAATTGTATGATCATTTCATTAAACAGTTAAATTGTTAAGATTGTTTCATTATGCTTTTAAGTTAAGGTGAGACTCGAATAGGAAGATTTTTGACTACTTAAACATTATGTTGAATTATGTGATCATCTAAATAATTTTAGAGTGAATTGACGAATTTTATATTCATAATTATGTTTTCAATACATTAGTTTCCTCACGTGTTAATTAGCCTGATTTTTTTTATGAGCCAAAACATTTGATAATTTGTTAACGATGTTAATCTAACAAAGGATTTTAGTCTAGTCTGAATTCATATTGAATTCAATGATTATTTTTATCTAAAAGATTATAATTTTAAAAATATTACGTTTTGATTTTCTTAATTATATCTTCAACATATCAGCTAAATAAATTGATATAAGAAATTTGTGATAATTATGATTTTTATTTTTTTCATAATGCAGAAATGCTAGAAGAAGAGAAGGAAGAAAACTTGGAGGGTGAAAATTTGAAGAACCAATTAGGCCTTCCCAAATTTCAAAGGCTTTTTAAGAATTTCAAAAACTTGTCTCACTTATTTGGTGAGTTATCCTTTCAATACTTTTATTTAAAAAAAAAAAGTATAATATAATAATTTATACATTATAAGTCAGAATCAAATAAACAAAATTCAATAACTTTCTTTATTTTCTTAAATTTCGTATAAAGTTAAAATCATACGAGTTAGTAAAGTTTGTTTACCTACTAATGTGATATTAGTATATAGTAGGTGAAGTTTTGTAACTTTATTGTTATAGCGCGTAAAGTTCAACTATACCTTCACATGATAGAAAATAGTATTGTGATTTTATTGTTATAGTAGTTGACGTTGCGTTATTTAATTGAACAAAAATATTATCGTGATTCTGTTAGTATATAACGTAGACAGTGACATCTTACTGTATACACTTTCAACCCTAGAGATGAGGGTTTGAATCTCATTGTATGTATGAGATTAACTTATCTATTATCGATCATGATGGATGAATATTTTTGATCGATCAACTAACTGCGTAACAATTTTTTTTTTTTTTTGAAATAGTGGAAAAGGACCAAATGGAAGAAGAAGAGGAAGAAATGGGGATGGAAATAGGATTACCAACAGATGTGAAGCATGTAACACATATTGGAATTGATGGTGGTGAAGTTAATACTTCATTAATCCTTAATTCAACAAACACTAATTGGGATTATGTTAATCTCAAATCACCTAATCATGATTTACTCACTCAATTCTCTTCTAATTTATCTTTTCCTAATATGGCTAATCACACATCTATGGCTACTTCCTCTTAATTAAAAATATTGTATAATTCTACTTAATACTTTTGGTTTTTTTACCAAAAGTAATTGTACTTTTATGATTACAATTGCTTATATAGTTTGTTGTGTGTAAGAAAAAAAAAATTCCAAATGTATATTTTATTCTTCTTTTTTTTCTTTTTTACTAAAGAACAAATGAGTTCATTAATTATTATTATTATTATTATTGTTATTATTATTATTGTTATTATTATTAGTGTTATTCAATAAATTTAATCCAAATTTTGCATTTATATTAAGATTTAATATATATGTAATCATGAGAAATGAAATTTAGTGGTCCTAAATTAGCATATGGTGTAAAATAATCAATAATTAGTTAAGAACCTACGGTCTAAAAAAGTCATGATTTAAAATTTATAAATTTAAAATTTTGAATTCGTTTCTATATGTATAAAATAATGATGAAGATTATAAAAAAAATTTAATAGAAGAAACATTTCAAAATTCAGCTCATCAAATTTCAAAATGATTTTTTGGTAAATTAATTTTTTTTGAAGTTTGATTTTTCCTTTTTACATGTATGAATTAGTTGGTGATATTTTTAGTCTATGAATTGGTTGGTAAGATCTTGATGAGTTAAAAGTTCAAAACATTACACGTAGTTAATTAGATATAGGATAATGACAACAACTCCACTTTTACGAGATCGTTTGGTGTTTGATATTTATTTTCGAGTTTAATTAATTCAGATTTATATTGAAAATTTTTATTTTTTAAAAAATTATTTATTATAAAAAGCAACTTTATTCATTTTAGAATTTGAAATCAAATAGAGAAAAAAAAAAAATCGTTGTAAGTATATAAAGTAAATTGCTCAATGTTTTACTAAAATATTTTATTTATTATTTTAAAAATAAAAATAGTTGGTAAATGATTGTGACATTGTTATTCCTTTTCAACCTCTTAGAAAAGCAACACTTGAGTATAAGGCATTTGCAAGTTTATATTAGTTATTAATTATAAAGTTTTGTGGTAGAAAATTATTTAAGTTTTATATATTGATAATTTAAAGATCATTTTACGTTATCAAATTAGATAAAAATGAGTTGTCATAAGAATTTAGTAAATATAACAAATCATTTTTCGATAAACATAAAATTAAATCATTATTAGTAATCACAAAAAGCTATATTTTTTTCAAACTATTCTTATTCTTATAGTATATATAAAAAAATAATAATATATTTTTGAGCTTTTCTATGAAAAATATTTTCCTTAAAAGTTAATGAAAACGATCAATAATTGAAGTAATAAAAATAGTTAAATTGCATAAGTGACATTTCAAGTTTATCGTCTGTTCTCCATCAGCCCAAGTCACTCGATCAACCCTCAGCCCTCGCAACCCCTGAACCCCCGAACCCCACTCCCATCCCTGCACGCTTCTATATAATACTTTCGAGATAATATCTTGTTTAATTCTCAAATATAAAAATAAATAAAAAACTCACTTATTTTTTTTTAAAAATCATTTTTCGTGAAAAACATTTTTTCTTCCGACCAAACACACTAAATTGCTTTTTTTTTTAAATGGAGAACCACAAGTCACAACTATCACCGACAAAAAAAAGATATTTTGGGAAATTAGTAAATAGAGAATAGAAGATTTTAAAAAAGAACTTTGGGGAATAAATATTCTATTATTTACTATAATTATGGATAAGATGAATATATTTATTCTTAAATCACCTCATTCTAATCTTTAATACTTTTACCTATACTATAATAATTTATTGTTACAAATGATTTTGGAATGGTATACAATATACTATGTATTTAAATATTATTTTAGTTGTAAATTCTTGATTAAATTATTCCATTCTTCTTCTCCTACTTTTTTTTTTATTTTAAAAAAAAAATATCTTGTTTGAAGGTGAATAGACATTATAGGTAAATGATATTGATATGTTTCTTCTTTGAAAACAACACGTGACAAATATGGATTTATAATTTTTTTTAAAATAATTTTTTCCTTATTTCTTTTTAAAGATAGATAACTAAATAAATTAAGAGAAAACAAAAAGATATAATTAAAATATAAAATATTTAAATGTAATCTTATATCCCACCAATGAGTTGTAACAATAAAATATATGTAATATAGTTGTCGGTAGAAAACAAAACCAAGATATTATCAAAATAAAACTTATATTACGACAGATACCAAAATCAATATACATAAATTAATTATTTTAAAATTATTATTTTTATCTCACGTACCAAAAATCAGACTATATTATTATACCAAATTTTGTTTTCACACATGTAACAATTAATAGTAATATCAAGATAAACACTACTAAATCTAAATCTGTAGAGAGAAAATAAAAGATTTATGAAATTTATTTTAAATTATTATTTTTATCTCACATATCAAAAAATAAATCGATATTATTATATTAATTTTGTGTATTCACACATGCCACAAAAATATGAACATGATCTAGATCTATTTTGGTCTTCAATAAATGTTGTGGCCTTGCCTAGTGGTGGGAAGGTGATGCATTATTGCTTTTATTGTTAATTTATTTATTATTTGAAATATAAAAAAAATATCAAACAAAAAAATTATATTTTGTTATGAAAGGAAGTCTTTCTCATGAAAAAACCATAATTCTTTTACTTAATTTCTATAATAATTTAATAAGTAAACAAAACTAACATTTTAAAAATATTTATTTATAATTTAAACAAATACATATATTTTTGTGCGATCAACTTTTTTTTTATTGGACTTCTATTTTAATCATATTCCCAGTAGAAGAGAATTTTATTTCTTTGATTTAAATGAAACCTCAAACTGTAATTTAACAATAACATTAATTTATAAACTGAAGTTAAATGTTATATTAAACCTTCTTTACTTGAAAATTTGAATTTAAAATGAATTTAACATATAGAAAAGTTGAACAATTTCTAAATATTTACATAGATAAAGTTTTAATCAATTATTGCATACATTTTTCTGTCACTTTCTATAAATAAATAAAATAAAAGAGTCGATATGGAGGTTGGAGCAACTTGGTTGTTGAGTAGGGCCCCAAATT